>CAJQUW010002101.1:0-274018 GCA_907163375.1 Prostheceraeus crozeri | reverse complement strand
TCATTAACGATTATACTGAAGAATCACGTCACGATACTTTGTAATTTCAATATTTGAATCGAAGACTGCATAAATTAATACATTGATCGTCTCAGGTAGTGTTCTTTTGAACGTCAAATCCAAACGAATATTATGAGGCACGTTCGCTTGACGATAGGGGGCACTAATATCGCTGTCAGCAGTCAAATCAAATGCATAAATAGTATATCCACTCTTAAACTCTTTCATAGTCAGTCCGTTGGTGTCATCCGTATTGTAAAAGCCAAAGACATCCATAAAATCAACATAACTGCGCATAAATTGATCCGAAGCAAAATCTGGTTTGTAGGGTGGACCAGGATGACTCACACCATTTACACGTAAAGCAATTTCACTTAACTGATTGTGTTTAAAATTGAAAGGATTCTTCTTTATATTACCATTAAATGCATCATTTTCAACCATTGCCACCATGAGGAGCTTCGGTGCTTCCGATGGAAAGAGGCCATCTTTCATGAAACTCTTTTGATCTTTCGGAATTGTAAAGGTGAGAAGCTTTGTATGCTGAACGGGGTAAATGGCATTTTGGCGGTTAAAACCTTCAGCATGCCCTCTAATGACACTTGGATTCGGTACTACTCGACGAATGTAAAGTGCAATATCTTCCACATGAATTCTAAAATTGTCAACTTTAGCAAATACATTCAGCGCAAATTCAGGCTTATTCAATGTCAGCTTGAGTCGCATGCTGGTATTACAGAGTAAAAACTTTGACTGTCTAAAGAAGTCTAAATTCAGCGGACCATATAGCTGACATACTTTACTATCTTTAATCATAGCAGATCGCTTTACAAAGCCACTGTTTGTTTCAACATCAAATTTTCCTGCTTCATCTCTGTACCATCCCATGGCTTCCATATGACTTTTTTGTGCTGCTGGATGAAACTGTGATACATGATTGAAATATGATTTATAGGGATAATCGCTTTGACCACCTTCCACCTGCTGCTCTCCAATCGTTAGAGAAACATCGCGAAGTAATGTAGTCAATGGTAAATTGTTCAGTCCAACTTTATGTGCATCGTCAATAGCAGTTCCATCTGCTTGCTGAATTCTAAACCTCAAATCAAGCATCGCATAACTCAAATCTATGTAGTCATCACTACCACCAGGAATAACAAATTCAATGGGGCCAGCATTCTCAGCTGTTCGAGGATGATAATCTACAATACTTGAACTAAGAATATCTATCTGTATGGCTTGTTGATCGAACAAACAAAAACCGGAAGTTTTACACTCCATGATTAGAAGTTATAGCAGCGTCGTCGTTTAGCGCCTGATGAATGATTAGAGCCTCTACGACGTTTGCGTGAATGCCTTTTGACTGAAGATCGCACCTTACCAGCTCCGCGATGTTTCCTCCTTCCTTTATTCATTCGTTTAGGTGATTTCTTTCCTTGAGTAACACCAGCAAAGGTCTGCTTCAATGTTTTTAAACCGCGTTCCTTCCCACGATTCAACAAACTGCTCTTAAAACTTCTACCTCTGGAAAGATCACTAGCAACATCACCAGCAGGGCCAACGGCATTACTTAAAACATTTCGTATTAAAGATCTACCGACATTGGATATGAGAGGTGCTACAACAGATTTCAGTGCACCAAGTATGCTACCTCCACGTTGGCGGCGAGCGCCGATGTAAATTTGTCCTCCACCACTTACATAGGAGGGTCGTGAATAAAATCAGGCAGTTGGATTCATAGCTCAAACCCTAAACATTGTTAGTTACAACTTTGCATGAATCACTGTCGATCACTTAGATGAAAGATGTCGGCACGACGCATCCAAGAGTTCATACTTGAAGGATAACCAGTCCATTTAACAAGACACCATTCTTCACCTTGCCGTTTTTTACATCGAATGATTTTCTCTACCAAATATGTTTCACTTTCAGTGACTACCTTAATCTCATCGCGGTAAAAGCTACCCTCAATTTCTTCATTATCGTAATCTTTCAACTTGTAGGTGGTCGGAGAGTCTTTTTGATTAATCCTTGATACTGTAAATACCTCCTCTGTCCAAGTCGGAAGGTACCCTTTAGAAAAAACACTTTTCACTTTTGAGATACGAACTTTATCGCCAATTTTCACATCACTTTTCACATGAGTGCGTTTACGTTGGAATGATTCGCGCACTTTATCTACATTGTCAGCATTTACATCTACTGGTCTGAGTCCAATAGAACGATGGATAGAGTGATTGTAGGCATGGAGTGTATCTTGTAGAACCTTTGTCCAATTTTGTGTCAAGTTGGCAGTAAAATGTCGCCACAAGCGAATTTTTAATGTGCGATTAAAACGTTCAACGAGTGCAGATTTATAAGCACTCTTTACACTAAACAACTCAATGTCATGCCTCTCAAATAATCTTCTCACATGCTGATTTTCAAACTCTTTTCCTTGATCACTCTGAATTCTTTTTGGAATGCGACCTTCTCGAAAAATTGTTTGGAATGCTTTTGCTACTCCTTTCCCTTCTTTAGTTTTTAAAGGTTGAGCCCACGCATAACGCGAGAAAATATCAATGACGGTTAAAATAAAATTATTGCCCGAGTTATGTTTTGAAATGGAGGCGACATCGCACAAATCTGCCTGCCACTGTTCATCGATGTCATGAACAATATAATGGCGGGTGCGGTACTTCTTTTTCGCTTGTTTGTGGAGTGTATAGGTAGTCTGACCCTTTAACCATCGTTTCACTTGTGATTGTGGAAGACCACTCGCTTTTGATAATTTCTTGATAGATGCAAATCCTGCCGGATGTTTTACATCATAATAGATTGACTTCAAACGTTCAGTCGATGACGACTGACTCTTTTTCCTCCTTCTCATCTTTTTGTTTTCTTGCTTTTCTACATTTACAACAACTGCAGCATTTAGCTTTAGCGGTTTTGCGATCGTGTTCACATTGCTTAGGGGTTTCATTGTGAGAGCTGGCGCAGCAAGTGCAAGTGACAACGACATTCACCTCTGGCGGCTCATTACATGGCAAGCAACACATCTGCTTCATATTAATAGTCTGAGAACATGTATTTCTTGGGAGGAGCTGTTTTACGTTTTCCTTTTACTAGTTTTAGTGGTGATGTAGATCTACGTCGAGTTCTTCCTCTTGTTTGCTTAGTGAGTGTGGGAGGGGATGTAGCAGGTGACGTCTTAAACCAATTTGTTGGCATTTTCATCGTCTGAAGCATTGGAGCAGTAGCCACTGTTGAATCAAGTTCTTTCAATGTCTCATTATTCAAAGCAAATTTTGGTACATTATGCTTTTTCAATAGTTTAAGAAAGTATGACCAACCAGGTGGAACATAGCCCTGACGGCGCTTTCTACGTGTTGCATACTGAATCAAGTCTTCATAACGTGAAGCATCAATCACTTTATTTTCATCTGTAATGATTTCTCCTCTATCATTTACATTGAGATGGGGTTCAATACTGTTGAAAAGAGATATGGCATGTGCGCGAGATGCTAAAAGTGTAGCAGTCGATACAGAGTCACGCATCTTATTCTTCAAGTTTTTCAATTGCTCAACAGTTTCCGATTGTAATAATACAGCACGATGTGGATCTTTGATGTGAACATTTTGCTGATAATCTATTTCTTTCCTATACATTTGATTTGCAAGGGGTTGCTTTACTTGCTGCATGGCAGTCAATTGTACATATTCATCCTGAGGAATAACAATCATGCGAGAATAAGAACTCATAGTTTGTAGATAATCATGGGAGTTTTCAAAATATCACTTCGAAATCTAAATTCTTCCGGACACTCTTGCGTAAAGTCAATGAATAAGTAACCGTATGGTTTTTCAGTAGCTGCTTGAAAAATTTCAATTAAGGCTTTCGATCCTCTGGGTGCAACTTGTCGCGCTAAAATTTGAAATTGACTTTTATCTCGCGGATTCTTGAAAATAGCATAATAGTGTGTATTCAGGTTTCGTGTACGAGCTTCTTTTCCATCAGGAAACAAATTTTGTGTGATATAGATGATAAAGCACCTTTTATGATGTGCTGCGCGAGTGAACATATCTGTAACATCTTTTGAATTCTTACTTTCTTTTAATAAATCATCCAATACAACAACATCATTAGACTGAAGTTTATCCACTGCAATAATTCCTTCATGTCGAATAAAGTTGCGACTTTGCAATTCCTGAAACAGCGACAGTTGATAACACCAAATCACTCGATTGATAGGTTCCTTAAACAACTCCCTCTTTTATCCAATAAATTCAGCGTGAAAACAGTTTTACCTGCATTAGATGGACCTGATACAGTCAGAACTTTATCACATTGAAGTCTGAAATCCATTTTATTACTTTGAGATTCAACATTTGCATAATTAACGCTTAGAGCCAAGGATATTTCCCAATAGGTTGCCCACGGCAGGAGCTATCATTGGAAGTATTGCTGAAAGGAAACCGCCCTTTTGTGTTAGAGTTTTCCTCTTTCTTTGAAGGGTGACTTTAGGATTGGAGATGAAACGCAATTTCGTAGCATATCGCTTAAGTAACTTTCGTTGTTTTGGCGCTAATTTCTTCGTCCTCAACTTCCTCACATGAGAAATAATTTCACAAATGAATTTATCGTTAGCATGTCGTATAGCATTGTACCGCTGATTTGCTTTCATTCGTCGGAGAGCTTGAATGGCTGAAGAAAACTTTGAAGACTTTTGACTTTTACGTTTCGCCATTTTCCGTGTTAGTCTTTGCTAAAACCTATCTTTACCACATTTGCATAGGTACTAACTATTGCGACATAAGTGACACTCGAAATGAGCAATATCACAGTGGTTACATTTGCAAAGTTGAATGCAATTACGTATGAAACAGCGTTGACAAAAAGCATGCTTACATCTCTTGAAGATGCGCTTTTCATTTCCATCCTTTCGCTTACATACATCACAACACATAGTTTCACCGTTACTGATGTCTATAGCAAGTCTTTTTGAAGATATGAATTTGCTAGCCTTTTCTAAATAATAGACACATGTACAGAAGGAATATACTTCGAGAGTGAGCAGACATAGCTCGAAAACCAGTTGTGCTACAATCAAGTACCACTGCATTTTCAATTTTTCTTTATGGAAAGTTGAATGTGAATATCTGAAATCGCTTCAATCACTAGACTGCTACCATGATGGTTAAATGCGTTAAGACGTTCAGCAATTTTTATCATATGTCTTTTAAAAAATTCTTCGGGGTGATCTACCACTTCCATTGAATAAGAAGTAAAATGGAAAGAGCGACTTTCCACCTCTTCCTTTCCAAAATGACTAAACTTAATTTTCGCAACTAATCGCGCCATGATAATGCTATCAGAGAATGTATTCATGAACTCTAGAAATAGAGTGCTAGCATCATCGACCACTGCTTCGATGTCGGTCTCATCTTTATGAAAATTTATCACATAATCTTGAACAGCTCCTTTTACACTTTGCCTATGAAAATGTAATGTTCCGCAGTCGTTTGAGAAAGACATGATCGCCCTTTATCTAACCCATCCATTGCATGAAAACAACTCTTCTCATAGTAACATTTATTGAATAACGGTAACAAGCATGCATTATAAATCAATGGTTTGAAAGAGATAAAATAGATACAGCTGGTAACTATCATACAGCGAGCAATGATAACCATACAGGACTTTGGCAGTGTTGAGGTAAGGAGGAAAGAAGCATTGGTTATGAACGTAGCTACTACAACGAATAGACAAAATAGGAACACACAAATCCTTAAAACGTTTCGTGACTTCATGATAATGTTGATTCACTCTACTATCCCAAGGCGGGAGCAAAATATCATCAATGATTAGATTGGGAAATACTTTCCTCTCCTTACCAGGATTATTACAAAAGATGCGTATAACATTGAAAGCAGCTAACCATCGTTTAAAGTCAATAAGAAGAGCACTGTCACAAGAAAAGCCATAGTCTTGCAAATATTTCAGATTAAGTCCATGAATGTGTTTTCTCGCCCATTGATCAACATTGGGATTGCAGTTGGCATGTTGATGATAGACACTAACAATCTGATATGTCCAATTGTTCATAGCAATAGCACTGAGCTCCTGTACAGGTTCACCCTCACAATCCATAAAAATGATGATAGAAGCCTAAAACGGAAATTACACATCTAAGGAAGCGTTCTATAACATATTACACAATGAAGAATTACATCGATGCTTTTCACGACAAAATGCACAAATGATATGATGGCAACGAAGAAGTAAAATGTATCTAATAAGACCACGGCTACGACACTCAAAGCACATAAGCGAATTGTCATAGGTTAGAGTTAGGAAAGGACTAGTAATTCTCTTTCTTTGATTTGCGTTTTGATGCAGCATTCTTCTCCGACTTGCGCTTCGTACCACTGCTGTTAAGGATTTGGTCAATTATGTCATCCACGTTGGGTGGTTTTGGAATATATAGGATGGATTCCATATGCATGGAGAGAGAGACTATTTTATTATCCTTGTGTCAACCATAATATAGCCCATTCACTTTGAAAAGGATATCCCAAGTACCTTCTCCGAGCTCATCACATCTGATGGGTATTGAATGATCTCCATCCTTCTTATAGTAAGTACACCAATGTGATACCGGTAGGCAAATGTGATTACCATCCCAAATCTTTCTATAGGGAGTATCCTTGTCATCTCTCGCCTTCCACTCTTGAGCAAGAGGAGTAGGAATGTCCATATTTAATGTCACGTACTCCTCAATAATATCAAGTTGGTGGCGAATGTACGGACTCACGGGGATCAGTATGTAGTCCCCATACTGATTGCGCATTATCTTGACATCCGTGGAAGGGAGCATTCCCGTTTGGAGTACTACGCTATGATCGTCATAACGCAAGACTTGTTTAAATTTACGCTGTAGCGGTGTAGGATTATGTACCTTGGTTGTTTCTTCCACTGGCCTCAGTTGTAGATGATCTGACCGTAGCGAACCTTGTAACGTTTGACCGCCATTTTGTCCTACTAGTGCAGCAGATGGAGTAGATGCCTGAAAATGAAAAAGATTGTATTAAGTTTACGTTTAAGGGCGGAGAGGGAGGAAAGTAGCGACTTACCATTTTAGTTGGATAATAGAATAGAGAGAGAAAATATGCGTCCGTCACTTGTACGATTCAACGATGGAATGATTCTCACTGTGGAAGGCTCGCTATTTATATAGAAATGCTTGATTCTCATTGGATGATGATCCTCATTGGATAATAACATCAAGCTGATTCCAAATCTGAAATCCGTTTTCCAATCCGATGCTTCGTTTTGAAGCTACAGCCCAAAACGTCCCAAATTCTAACTCTGTCGTTTTTCGCCAATGTCCCAAAATCTTAAATGGCGTCTCACATCTAAACGAAGACAGATATGAACAAGCCGATTCTTTCAGTGAATTTGTCTCACTCTTAGCTTTCAAACGAGCTATGGCACGACAAAATCCGTCCACTGGAAGCCAAAATCGAAGCGAGCTCTCCCGAGGGGGGGGGGACATCAGCGAAAATTTTTCTCTCCGATTGCGTTCAAATTCACCATACCGATGCAGAATTTCACGCTGAATCCGAATCTGGCCTCCGTTTTCTCATCCGAGCACTCCTTCCACTCGAAACAGCCCATTTTACAACCCAACATTCAGCAGATTGCACGAAAAACATCACACACGATAGCCTCAAGACTAATCCTGGCGGTCGCCCAAGTCCACCACGACACTCTGTCGTTCCAGAGGGGGGGGAGTCAGCGAACATTTTGTGAACGTGGACCCACCTGGCCGGCACACCACGACAGACCTCTGTCGTTCCAGAGGGGGGGCGCGCCGGTCGGGTGTTCGCCGTTTGCTTACTACTGCTATCCAAGAATTCTAGAATCGTTCTGTTGAAAAAATCAGTCATCGATCACCTGATAAATGAAAGGGAAGGCTCCATACATCTATGCCTGAATCTGTAAATAGTTGAAAATAGTTTTTTGTATTGTCTTATTGCATTCCATTATTTCATTTATTGTATTGCTTGACATAACGCAGGAGTCCACACCAAGTGACGCCATGCTAATTCTTTAAATGAAAAGTGTTCATCAGTATCCGATATCTATCTAATTTTATATTTAAATTTTTGGTTGCTAGATGGCATTTACACATACTGAAACATGTGGTGCATCAAAGTCAGTTTTTTTTATTAATAGGCCCATATACATATATTCTAGATATATGAAGCCGTCTAGATATTTTGAGTTAGTTTGGGCCATTTCGAGCCGCACTGACGAGCACCTGCAGGGCAAAACGCAACGTCTACGGTTGCCAAAGAATTTTTGTTCTTTATCTGTTCAATAAAGCTCGCAATAATAATTTGATGTTCAGTTACTACTAAAATAATTTAAATTCAATCAAATTGTTATGTGAAAAATATCATTGCTTTGGTTGAACGCAATGAATGTAATGATTCTTATGTGGGCGAATCACAATGCACTCTTCGAAGAAGAATACATCAACACTTGAATAAAGATGACAGCAATATTTAGACATTTTTCATCAAGTCATAAGACCTAATATTACTAGTATCAATATATTGATCTTGAAAGGTAACTTCAGCAACAGCTGTAAACGAAAGACAGCAGAAAAAATGTGTAAATCAACATAATGATCATGGCTAGATTTTGAATGCATCAGTGAGTCGTACAGCCGAGGAGGTAAGGCAGCCGAGGATGTAGGGATCATTGATGCTTGAAAAAGCTAACGACGATTGTTACGGACTCTGAGACGGCATCAATAAAATAATACCGCATAGCATTCAATACAATAAGATGTCACATGCTATGAACATTATGCTGAACCAGGAAGCATGCACAGTTTGTCTGTAATATTTTTCCTCAAATTCTCCTTCTGATGTATGTATTCATAGAATAGCAATTTCTAGAAGAGTCAATCGGAATATCATCAGCATCATCTACATAGAAAAAGTAATTAAACAAACAAATAAATAAGGAATTTGCTTATTCGCTGTCGCTTTCGATGGAGTGCTTGTCCACCACTTCAGACAAAAATTGGTTACTTATGAGCATATGGAGATGGCTTGAATTTCAAAATAAATTTGCGTTCATGCCTTCTCTCTCTCTCTCTCTCTCTCTCTCTCTCTGCTTTACATGCGTTGTGCGGCAATTGGTATAATGGGAGCTCACATTCTAAAATACATGCATAAATTTCTTCTGGCCTCTATACAATTTCTGTCTCCAACTGTAGCTCATCTCCTATTTCTATTTTTGAAATATGTATATACAGTATATACAATGAAACTTTAGAAAACAAAATGGGAAATGATTATACAAAAGTATGACCCACCAGAAAATCAAAAGCAAAGTTTGCTACTGCCGATCGATTTTGGCCGCTACGGCGGATTTTAAAGGCAAAAAGCCGCCTCCAGGCTTTTCTAGGCTATTTTTGCCTTAGCGGCCGAGATCGATCGGCAATAGCAAACTTTTACTTACATACATATTCAAGAGAAAAATCAATCATGATGAAATGGTCTATCTAAGACGCATTTCAGAGAGTTACAGTCTCCTTTTGTCAATGGACTGATGTAAGACAAGGTAAAATCATTTTTATATGAGATGAAATGAATTGAATACAGCTAAAATGGCTAAAACAACTAAGTTGATATATTGGCGCAGCTTCAAAAGGCATCGGAAGATTTCTACAACACATGGCAATATGAGTACTAACACTAAGGATCCAATAGTGCTCATTATTGATTTGCTGTCTATGAACAGTCAGTCTACTACGAAAAAGATCCCCAGTCTGTCCCACATATATTTCGTTACAACTTTTGCAGCGGAGGATATAAATGACATTTCTGGATACCAAAAATATATACATATATATATTATATACGACAAATTGTTAACAATTCAGTTCAACTTTTGAAGCATCCGGTGCATAAATACACGTTCATAAAATTGCATTCATATACAAGCGAATCCATCCAATTTTGATTTGCATGTAATTATGAGATAGCGCAAAGTTTATAAAATAAAGTCGCTCATTGAATCTCTGTCATTTTTCCGCATAAACCTCAAAACGTGATGATGGGTGCTAATTAGACCGCGTTTTAAAGATGTGAAGGGATTTCTACTTAGCTGATTTGATTGATGCTGAATGGTAATTTCAACAAGAAAAAGACTCACTAAATTCTGCGTCCTGAACGAGATAGTGCCATGTGCTTGGAATGACGAGTAATAAGATACAAACCCTCTATTTCCTCTCCTTTGTCTGATCAAGTAATCAAGTAGAGAGATGGAATTCGAGATGAGTAGAAAATGCCAGAGATGAAGATTCGTATTTTCAGAAGCATCATCCCCGTATAGATGAATAAAGGCTTGATTGAACGGAAATCAAACGATAGACGGATCCCTGACCTTTTTCATACATATCATGGTATTCCATTACGGAAACGAGGTCATTACAGACTTCCAAATTCCGATCTAATATTTCTGAAACATCGGCTGAATCATGGCAAGATAAACAATGACATTATCAATTCTGAAACATGCATTATCGTAGATTTGATCTTCCAGTTGGACAAATTCAACTTTTTGAGGAAAAAGTTTGAAAATACACTCAAACTAAAAGTTACGAAGTCATCGGTCACGCAATTTATTAGTAAAAAGACTACAGCAAAAATAACGAATCGGCCGTCCGGTATGGAAAGGATTATAATAATAATATGCGTTTATTGATCAAAAAATGCAAAACCTCCAAAAGAGAATCGTAGGAGGTACAATAGTCGTTAACATAAGCAATAATTGTGTCACAAGCTTTCATTATATAACTTCGTACATTGAAAAATGAAACCATTAAGTCTCCGTGCACTTTTAACATAGGGTAAAAGAATTCGATCTCTGAAGTCAGACGAAGAAGGAATTAAGTCATTCAAAATATGTTCAGAGTCGTTTTTCGCGTTCATGAAAATGCGCATTGCAAGTGCAGCTCTTCTATTCCCAAAATCAAGTATATTACATCTTGTACATTCTTTGACTTCTCTCCCATGAATTATATAAAAAGCACGCTTGCAGATACGGTAAAGTTTCAAATCTAGCGTCTTTCCGGGGTTGATAAAGACCGGTGAAGCATAGTCCATCACTGATTGAAACATGCTGAAGAAAACAGTTACCATCTCGTCGTGAGTCAACAGGCATTTCAGTACACGTAAAGCATAGAGGCGTTTAGAAAGAACAGAAATAACATAATCAAAATGGTTTGTCCACGTCAATCTATCATTAAAATGCAGTCCCAAAACTTTAAGAACCTTGACATTCTCGAGTGACGAAACAGGAGAGATTGGAGACATTGAAAAATTTATGTTTAATATTTAACTTAGTACAGTTAATAGTCATACGATTCACATTGCACCATGTTTTAAAGTTAAGTATCTCTTCATCCATAATACAAAGATCGTCAGATGCATTTCTTAACACAGGAATCACCATGGTAATATCATCTGCATACTTAACAATAGTAGTCTGTGTTGAAGATACAGAAAAAGTTAACATGAACATCGAAAAAAGATGAGGACCTAAAACTGATCCTTGTGGCACTCCGCTAGTTACGTTAGTGACAGAGCTGAGAACATTTCCCAATCGAACACGCTGTTTTCTCTCACACAAATAGCTGGACAACCAATTTACAAACTTGTTACACTCGGGAAAATCAAGTTCAATTATTCTTTGAAGTAATAAGTCATGGGGGACACTTTCGAATGCTTTACTTATATCAAAACAGACAAGACGAATGGCAAGTACATTAGGATCATCCAGTAATCTAACAATTTGGTCATGAATGCTAATGAGGGCGCAAGTTGTGGATGATTTTCTCCGATATGCAAATTGACGATTATCATAAACTTTCATGAAACTTTCGTATTAATAATCAAGAATGAGCTTTTCAAATACCTTGCTCAAAACAGGCAAAAGTGAGATGGGTCTGAACTCATCCGTCTTTACAGGTGTAGACTTTGGGACAGGAGATACATCGGCTATTTTCCATACATTCGGAAACTGAGCATTACGAAAAGATGCATTGAATATATAGGCCAGAGGGATACAAATGAAATCAGCAGACACTTTTAGTAAGATAGATGGAATTCGATCACTTCCTGTGGCTTTGTTTGTACGCAAATTTCAGAGAGCTCGTCTTACATCATCAACATTGCAAAAATTGACAAAAGGTATCCGAGTTGGATTAGACGTAGATGTCGGTACATTTACATTACTTCTCTCAGAAAAACACTCCTTAAATAGACAGTTCAAATACTCGACAGCTTCGTATACATCAGTGAAAAGTGAAACAATGCGATTAACAGAATTAGTTTGGCTGTTTCCTCGAATTTCGCTGACTACTGACCACATTCCTTTGCTGGTAGACCTCATTTTCTTGCTCCAAATAACTTTTGATTTGAATATTTCTTTTTTCACTGTCTGTTTATAATGGTTGAATAACACAAAGTCTTTTTCTTTAAATGCTTTCCAACGTTTGTTTATCAAATTGAGTACAATGGGAGTAATCCATGGCTTAGTCTTCTTTGTAATTCGAACACATGAAACCGGAATGGTAGACATAGCAATCATAAAGTCTTTGTACAAAATATTGACGCTGTCATTTACATCCTCGTGTGAGTTCATGATAGACCAGTCAATCGTTGATAACTTTTGACAAAAAGCATTTACATTTGACTTTCTCAAGTCGTACACTTTATGTAAAGTAAACGTTTCTTGGCTCGCATTACTCGACTCATTATTAACGACGACAGACAATGTTGTGAAGATTTACAGCATTACCCAAAGGCGGCATACAGTAAGCGTTAAATACATCAATATCATTAGAATCGCAAAAAAACTTATCCAAAGTGGCATTTTGAAAGATTGGAAAGTCAACAATGTTGGCTAAATGAAATTCCAAATCCAGAAAAGAAAAGTCATATCTATTGAAATCTCCGCAAACGAAAAGTTTGGCATTTGGAGTTGCTGACAAAACATGATCGAATACTTCACAGATATACAGACAAAAATTTGTATAGGTTGTAACATTTAGGCCTGGTGGCATATATGCACACAAAAGATAGTTCACTTCTGGTTGATAAAATTTGACAAAATTATACTCGATACCACTAGGCTTTTCAAAATGAGAAGGCAATTCTACGGCAACAGGCTTAACTAACAAAGATACATACATGATTGTACCGCCTCCACGTCTGTCATCATTACAATTATCTTGACGATCATTTCGAAAGGAACAAAAACCTGATATTTGAATAAGATTGTCATCAATCTCGGGAGTCAACCAACTTTCGGTGACACAAACAAAACTAGGTCTGATTGCAGTTACAATTGCACGAAGCTCATCAATTTTGTAAAATAATGATTGTGCATTACACAAAACAAGCCAACTGTTATTGTTCGATTTACTTGTAACTGTCTGATTATTCATTGTATGTAGCCCAACATCACGAGTTACCTCTTTCAAAGAAGTCTTAAAAAGACTGTCAAAACGAAGCATGTATTTCGATACATATTCTAAATACGAGTAATAGAATTGAGTCAAAAAGGATTTGTATACAGTGAAAACTGATTTACAAGTACTGATAGTTGAACAGTCATTTGATAAGCAAAGTAGGCGTCAAAAAAGTTGTTTCGATATGTCGACGCTATCAACTATCGTTTCATTAACATATAGTTTGTCACTTTTATGAATATGCGTTCACCATTCTTGCATTCGGCCCTCAATGACCTCATCTTATCCCGTAAACGCTTCTCTTCTTTTCTCATGAGAAAAGTGGAATCCTTATTTATGAACACAGAGTTGAAATGTTCGACATAATCCCTCGATTCCTTCAGTCTCTTTTGTTGAAATAGTAGATGATTTCTGTCTGATTTCTTGCGAAATCGAACATGTAGTGGCCTCGATTTTCCTGCAGTTCTTCGACCTACACGTACTACAGACTCAATTTCTGGCATGTAATCATCATCTGGCATGAGACTGCAAAGGTGAGTAACTTTCCCGAAATCATCTTTTATAGATATGTGATAATCTTCTAACGGGGATTCCGAATTGTTATGAATGATAACGTTATTTTCACGATTTTTCGACTCGATCTTTTCAATAAGTTGCTGCTGGATCACGACAACTCCTTTTATTTGAGTTATTTCATTATCAATTCGTATTTGATTGGTCTGAATGGATTCGATAGAACCTTCAAGTTTTTCTATCTTCTCAATAACAACCGATAATTGCGATGTTATCTTAGTTTCCAGTTGTTGGATCAAATCCTTGACGTCATTCAGTGACAACGAATTCGCACGACCACGCAGTTTCATAGCAGTGTCATTCATTATTGCAATGGGGTTTGATCAATACTATAGATGATACGTCAGTCCACCACGTGATTAAAAATCAATACTGCGATGAACCGATGGAAAGGAGGATCGTACCAAAATAGGTCAAATTTCACAAAAATCAGCTACAACTGACAATTACCAGCTGGTCAAATCAAGCAATAACGAAGCGAATGATGACGCACGGACTGACGTAGCCAACACGATAGGCACTCCAATATCAATGCTATGGTAATTATGACGATAACGAATAATCGACGGCACAGATAGCGATGAAGACACACTATGACGATCGAAATATTTTTAGAAAACCACACAGATATGCATATGCAGGTTACAAGTGCAGTGGACACTGAGAAATTCCAAAATGGAATTCCGACGAACGAAGTACAGGAGAGAGAATGTCAACTGATCACAATTCACACGTTGACAGACGCAGCTACCAAAATACCAAAATTTATCAAAAATCCTCAATTGATGGAACGAAAGGAGATCACGATGACAAATATGGACACCAGAGGATCAAAATGATGCCAAACTCAACTGCTATACGACACTCCAAACTCAGAAAAATCAGCAAAAACGCAAATGCACAGAGAGACCGCGGAGACACAACCGACACAGACAGAGTGGTGTTGGGGGTATTAATTCAAAGTGCATTTAATTAAAAGAGAAATACATAAGGCAACAATCGAAAAGGACTACATGCGCACTTTTAACGTAAAGTAATAAAGGACCTGGGGCTAGCGTCACGAAGAGCCGTTAGCGATAACGGAGCAATTAAAGGAAGCCTCGAGCGTCACGAAGCTTCCGTTTCATAACGGCTCGTTTACTTAAAATAATCCGTGCGTCAGGAAGAAGCGTTAAGCCGCCGTTTGTCGCGCCGTTTAGAAAATCGCTAACGGAGGTGAGGGGCGTCTTTAAGACCTCCGTTAGCGAGATCTTATATCTATTGGCTGCTGATTTACAACGATATCGACAATATTCGACACTATACAATATCGACAAGCAATTGTTCATCTCAGAGACCATGCATCTGTGGCGGCTGGATTTCGATGATTATTATTTTGAGGAAAGGCGTGTTTATCGTGACAGAATAAATCCCTTGGCAGAATTAGGAGACGTGGAATTTTTTGAGAGATATAGATTTCCAAAGTCCATCGTATACGAACTGTGTGAGGAATATCGATCAATTTTAGAAAGAAAAACACAGCGGTCTCAAAGCCTCTCAGTGGAATTACAGATGTGCATTGCATTGAGATATTTCAGTCATGGCGGATTTTTACCTCAAGTTGCGGATATTCATGGAGTTTCAAATAGATCTGCAAGTCGATCTATACATGATGTTTCACAAGCAATAACAAGGAATCGCAAGAAGTACATTGTTTGGCCATCGGAAGAGGACATGTTAAGGAACGTGATCAATTTTTATAATTACAGTGGCCTTCCGAAGACAATAGGAGCAGTCGATGGTTGTCACATACCAATCAAAAAGCCCTCACTTCCTTTCAATGAATGCACTTTTGTCAACAGAAAGGGATTTGTATCAATCAATTGCCACGTCGTATGTGATTTTGACTTAAAGATCATCGATTTCAGTCCGCGATGGCCTGGAAGCACACACGATTCGTTTATGATGCAGCAATCAAATTGTTGGAATGAACAAGAAAGCATGTCTAATTGTTGGATTCTAGGGGATTCGGCATATCCTTTATTGACGTGGTTATTGAAGCCGTTTGATGCCCCCAATTCAACTGCTCAGAATGAGTACAACAAAAGTCACAAAAAGGCTAGAAGTGTAATCGAAAGATGCTATGGTGTTTTAAAATCGCGCTTCCGTTGCCTAACAATTGGCATGAATTTCTCACCGGCAAAGTGCTCCAACATTATTATGGCTTGTGCCTGCTTGCACAATCTCGCAATTGAGTGCAATGTCAACGTTTTAGAAGAACTTGATTATTCAAATGACGTTGATACCTCAGCATTTCATGACTCTACTGGGATCACACAAAATGGATACAATGTTCGTCAAAAAGTAGTCGAGGAAGTATTCAGCATAAATTGATCATCCTTAGGATTCCATACTACATGTTTGAACGTACCTGTGTAGACTACTTATCATAATAATATTTTTCTTTTGGGAAACTATTGTTTTGTTGTTTGATTTTTTGAAAAATGATATGGCATGTACGTTGTGCATGTATACGCTTGTACATGCATATACAGCCCTACATTTACATACCCGTATCTGCATGCATGTGCATATTAGAAAATCTATCTGGCAAATAAAATATATCGAACATTCTCTACGACTATAATGATGTCTGGTAAGTGCAAATCCACTGTTTGCAAAACATTGGATTATTATACATGTAGGCTATAATGTATCTAAGCCAATCCACTAATACCAAAGATAACAATTTAGAAAAAATGATAATTCCAATAAACAAATTTATTTCGAAAGAAGAAAGATGCAAGTTACATGTACAGGTATGCAGAAAGGCTATCAAATGTCTTGATAACTCCAGTCACACGAATGATTCATGGCATTGGTGCTCGTCATTGGATGCATGTACGAAGAATTGATTGCAGGAATCTGAGATGTGTGGTTGGCATCCGTACACATTCTCTGCGTAAGAGACTGATAGTATTTGGCCTTTGTTTCGTAGTACGCCATGCGAGCTTTCGATTCCTCTTCCTGCAATTTCAACCTCCTATCTTCGATGGCCAGCATTCTTGCATGGTAGTCATCTCTTTCCATTCGTTGCATGCGTTCACGTGTAGGTATCCATATTCTCTTTCCCTTTCCACTGACGTGGGCGTTGTTCGAGTCATTTTCCTTTTCACTGTCATCATCTTCCTCATCGGTACCGGTATTTTGAATGAACTCTCTGGTCTCTTCGCCCCCAGTTTGGACAGATCCAGGAATACCTGGAAGGAAAAATTACAATTTAGTCTCAGATATCACTGATTATCATGTGAAGATCAAAAACGGAAATCCATAGATAAAACCAACATACATGTACCATAAGAGTTTATGCAACGTCATAAACACTACAAAACATTCAGCGATTGATGATAAATGCATGGCAGGGGTTTTTGCACAAGAATTAAACTATTTCCAGACCTCAATTACTAAGAAGTAAGATCAGTGTGTTTCAAAGAAATTGGAATTCGATGTATCGGTATATACATGTATACAACATGTACCCTATTTCAGTATTTCCTCAATGCTTTCATAGAAACTTTAAAAGCAATTCTATCTCATAAAATAATATGTACAACATTGTTGTGTTTGCATGTGCTTGAACTCATTTATTTTCAATTGGTTACACATCAACGATGAAATACTGGAGAAAGAACAAAATACTTTCACATGTGCACGTAAAAAATCAGCAGCAGAGCTTAATAACTAGCAGAAGTAATACAATTCGTCTATTTCAAAATTAGAAACTTATCTTAATAGATTCAAGCGTTTAATTCCAACTTACATGTACAAGTACATGTACATGTATGTATTATTATGAAGCTTAATCATACACTGTACATGTACATGTAGATTGTAGGCCTAAATGCAAATCTTACCTTGAATACTCTCGGGTGGGATGACTCCGTAGATCATCATCTCAGTCTCATCTAGAAAATCCTCGATGTTGATGTCCTCCTTTTCACCACCGCCAGTTGTGCCTCGAGATACCCTCAACTTCTTGGGATAATCGGCGGCCTTCTTCTTGACAGCGGCCCTGAGGTTAGACCATTTGTCCTTGATATTTTCAAGACTCCGGTTCCTGCCTCCAATCGAGTTGACCTTGCGTACCATTTCGTTGTATACAACTCTCTTTCTACGGTTGGTCACCTCAATTTGTGTGAGCCGCAGTAAGTAGGGCATTGTGGTGTACAAATTCCTCCACCAGCACCTTGATTTCATTCTGTGAAAACGGTTGCTTCCTAGTTCGCTTTTGCTTGCCAGCGGCAGCCATGTCTTCGTCAAACGTCTTCGGTCTTGCTTTCGGTCTGCTGTGGAGCGTTCTCGCCTAGGCAGTCAGCACGTAAGCACATGCACCACATGACATGCGCAGTAAGATTTGGTTGGATAATCGTAGTGGCAAAGCTGTGATGATGCGACAGTGACGATGCATGACGATGAAAATCATGTGACTTATGACGTTTTTCATCTGACCTTCGACTGACCATGTCATCCGAATAACTGTCCGTTAGTTTAACGGAACGTCAAGTAAACGGAGCTTTTGTGACCCTCATTACGGCTGCTCCGTTTATGGCCTCCGTTAAGCCCTCCATTAGAACGGATTTAACGGAGACTTCGTGACGCTAGCCCCTGGTCATTCGCGATGCCGATATGCAAAATAGAATCTGTTCTAATCATAACTAATAGATGTCTATACACAATGTCAGACTTTAAAGTATGATTATAGGCTATACATAGTGCCATGCTGAGACACAGACTTCATGTACAAGTGTACTTCGTTACAGACGTCTTTTAGGACCTTTAACTTTTTGGCTGTTTTTAGGCAAAGCTGATAAAAAAGCAATATAAATCTTCAAAGTACTATAATGTGCAAATATAAACTGGCGGGATGTCTGATAAATAGACAATGTGCACAAATCCATATATATGGCCTACATCGGATTGGTGCTCAACGCGACGCGCCGTTGGTTAACCGAAACCGACAAACTTTCTTTGAAAACCGAGAGTTTCGGTTCTTCCTTCATTTAATCAAAGATACCTGAAATATCAAAAATAATCTGCTACAGAAAGATTGAAATTGTATTATGTAATTAATTTTTTTCTTTCCAGTGCGCTTTTTCAACAATTCGAGTTCATTATCCGATTCAATTAATACATTTAAAAGCTTTGGTTGATTTCAAAAATATTTCAAAATGCAGCAGTAGTCCTACAGTCAAATTCAACGAACATGCGATGATAAAAATTGTGAATAACTCATGGAAATCAAGCTCCGAAAATGAATATTTATAATTGTGGTTGAACATCTATAATGAATAACGATTAACGACAATGGCTGGGTAATCTATACATGGTTAGGGGAGAAAGTTATAAAGTAAAAAATATGTAGGAAAAGCAATTTTGCGATTTCAAAATATTCTGCTTTGACATTTTCCATCATAATGAATACATATCACTACAACAAGATCTTGATAAATCTATTCAGTGTTTGCATCTACTCGTTTCTAAAAATCGATTAGTAATATAGACTGACTATTTTGCACACATATTTGCAACTGCTAGGGTTAATTTCATTGCAATGTACATGTACAATGCCGAATGCATTCCATGTACGTGTACATGTCATTCACTGCAGTGCACATGCTTCAGAACACTATACACCATACATGCATCTTGTAAAACACTACCAAGCAACACAGGTTTTACTATGCGAGGACATTGAAATCAGCACTTCAACAGAAACCGAAGCCGACGGAAACCGACTGACCTCAAAAATTTGAAACCACCGGGCAGGAAATTAAAGAAAATAGATCAAATTATATCACCATTTCTCCATGGAATTCTAGAAAATCCAATTGTAACAAATCATGGCAGAAGCAATAATTGCCACTGATAGGAAGACAAGGGCTCTGAAGACACTCAGAAGATCAAAAACAGAATGCAGATGTTAGGTTAGATCATTTGACCCAAGTGAGTTTCATGGGGTCATCATACGTCAAGCACAATAGTGAAAGATCAATGACGTTGTGAATGTTGCATTTATCGTTGAGAATGGTGAATAACTAATAGAATTATCGTTGCACATTACATGCACATCGTCGAATTCGTCTGCAGAAATTAAGCTTCCTTGTCGGATAATTTTAACATAACCATCCATGTAGTAATGTGCTTCATGGATTTCCCTTTCCCATTAACAAGTCCGAAAATTCTTGACCTAGAAAAAATTCGAAATCCTCCAGCCTCGTCCTGTCTACTGCATATTAATGAACCGCTGATGTCTAACCTAACTGCTTCCAAGCGAGCAGCGTCTAGACACATGCTACTGATCTGACTAAATAATTCACAGAATCACTGAACCATAACCATAATTACCTTTTCAGTTAATGATTCTTCCCACTGACTTCTGTGGGTAAAGTCTCAACGACGCAAACCTGTATTGAAAACTAATGGGGAACTATTAGAAACCCTGGTCGAATAATCAAATGACTTCTTACTATCAAAGCACACGCACTATGTAAGGTATTGAAGAGACTGATGATTGCTGATATGATTTTAATCATAAAATGTAATGTTATTCACAATTCGAAATTTCTGACACTTTTACACAAGTCACTTGAATTATTTAATATATTTAGACGATCTAGATGCATATCAGACACGCGAGTATTGCATTGCTAAAAGTGCGCTGAGTCAACACAGATTTAGTCTACAGATGGAAAACAACATGCAGAAGCAACTAATACGAAAGAAATGAAAAACTTGATAGAAAACCTTGGGAATAAATAATATCGGCACGTATTCTGAAACATTACGATTGTCATTAGCTACGAAACCTAACAATCCAAGTACGCATGGCTAAGCTATAAGCTTTTTTAACTCGTGTATCACAGACGCCACAATTTTTCAAGAGGATGATAAAATTGCAATTTTCAACTAGTTCATAAACAACTGCGATGAAAGTACATCCCTCAATACTTTCACTTATCACTGTTCAGATTTTCTATGCGAGGCGAAAATGAATTTATATTGAATATCTTTAACAAAAGGACATTGCAGCTGTAGCCCAGCTTAACAAGCATAACTTCGATGAATTATTTACAAATGCAACTTTTATGTAATGGATATATTTATTTTGGCAATAGTGATCGAAAAAGGTCGATGAAATAGTTTTAAAATGAATATACTGAAAATGAAGATAGTTCGCTCAGATTTACTGTTCCTGTTAGCGACTGTCTTCCAGTCGCTTCATCAATACAAACTCTTTACTGAAATGATGATGAATATTACATTTTGAACATTGAGCAAATAATATTTTGCCATTGATAATGCGGCTTGAAAGCTAAAATCCAACTCATTTTAGATCTATATTTCTAATTATTTAATTACAGTGGAATAATTTAATCTAGGGAGAAATGTTATATCTATTTCTGCATGCTGAACCAGTATATAAACTTACACTTTCGACGAAAGCCATCAATTCTAAAATCATCATTGGCTTCCTTTTTTACCAAGGGATTGATCATTTAATTGAAGAAAATTATCAACTGATGAACGGTCAATAAGTAAGGTGTTTTATTCGGAGCATGATGTTTGTCTACCGAAAGACTACGAGCTTCAATCAGATGATATTTGTCCTCAATTCGAAGGAAAGCAGTGCAAACTGATAATTTTTCGGATAATGTCGATTTTTTATTCTATTGGAAGTGTCTTTTAATTTTGCACCAGTGTTGAAATAAAACTGTTCGGGGCCGCAGGTAGGTCATTCAGTTTTCATATATGGACCTTATTAAATATTCCATATAGCAGAGACAGATGGAAAATTTCGAATTTCTTAACTTCCATGATGTAATATTACATGCTGCAATATGTAAATGCAATTTTCTGAGGATCGATTATGTACTTAAAACTATGCTGTTTTATAACGTGGTTTCCTTTAAGTGATGTATGGTTACAAATCGTAAAGCGATGTATTTATGAATTCAAGTTTTGCTAACAACACGGCGACTTATTAACTAATAAATGGAAAATGACTCGTACGGTGCTCAAATATTTAGTGCTCTTACCGAAAACTTTGATTTCCTTGCTATTAATACTAATTTCACCATGCTCTCAACAATTTACAAGTTCAAGAAAGGCGATTGATTCGCACTCCATTGTTGAACTTGTAAATGCGATATTTCAGGATTTCATGCTAAAAATCTATGAAATTTATATAATGTTGACTCTAACTGCGAATGCATGGGAAGTTTGTTAACCACTGTTGTAAAATGACAACAAGAACGAGTGGGTGATAAAGATAGTGATATATGCATACCAGTGGCGAATGCTCCGGGCATGCTAGGCATGCGGCGCATGCTCACAATTTGTTGCTTTAGTAGCACTTTTAACGCTGAGTTACTATTAATGGGATTCAAGATCAGACTGTAGCAAGTCAGACCTTGTCAGCTCTGTCAATGAGAGCATGCGGAAAGGCAATAGCTACTACACTGCTGCTGCTGCCGCTTGCACTGTAGAAATCTGCTACTGAAAATAGTATCGCATCGTTCCCTGTAACCATTGAGATAGATGCCTGTAACACTTGCATCGCTGCCGAAGGCATCTTCCCGGCATGCGCTCATCGAGAGAGCTGACTAGGAGCTAACAAAGATCTGAATATGGATCAATGCCATCAACGCACGTTGCCTGACATTAGTAATGAATTCTCTCGCACACGTGAGCTGATGACCAATCACAAGGCGCCATGGGAATGACGACATTGTAGCTCCAACTTGATCGCATGGCCTGCTTAGAAACCGAGTGATGACATGTCTCGCGCGCACGCTTTCTCTCTTCAGAGGGTGTGAGAAATAAACATTTACTGCCATTCCTTCGTCGCTTAATTAAGTTTGTGTGAACAGTTACTTGTGTATACGCCGACTCCCAAAACTAAAATGGCTAAAGATCAAATCGCGTCCTTGATTCAGACTCCGTTTAGTAGGAGAGATATAGCCAAGAAAAATGACATCATTTCGAATGGAAGACCGAAGCCGGAACTACCAAACTTCACGCGCATTCAAAGGCACAAAAATAAAGAATTTGTAAGGCATTTTCATTCTTCCCAATATGATAATACATTTTGGTTGACTGGTTCGAGTGAGCTGAACAAATTATTTTGTTGGCCATGCCTGTTGTTTTCAGGCGACCACAACACATTGTCTAAAACTGGGTTTGACAATCTCAATACGCTATCCATTTCTCTAACACGCCATGAAAAATCACTTAATCACATCAAGTGCTTTCTTCAATTCAACAGCTTCGGGAAAAACTATAGAATCGATCACCAACTTGATCAACAGAGGCGTATCAATGACATGATGCATAATGAAAAAGTTAAAAAAAATTGCGAAATATTAACTCGCCTCATTGATGTCGTCTTCTCTATCGCCAAGCGTGAGCTTCCTTTCCGAGGCCATGATGAAGCAAAAACTTCGGTCAATAAGGGTAATTATTTAGAGACTCTCGATTTGATAAGTCATTACGATGCAACATTGGCAACCCACTTGAACGAGTCAACCATTTTTAGAGGGACTTCGTCGGCTATTCAGAATGATTTGATCGAGGCGATCAGTTCGTTATTAACTGATCACATCAAACAAGATTTAAAAAACTTATAATTTGTGTCTCTCATTCTAGATGAAACATCCGATATAGTTAATATGTCTCAGCTCTCAACTGTTGTACGATACGTTGATGAGAATTGTGAAGTTCAAGAAAGATTTCTTCATTTCACTGATATGAGTTCTGATCGGTCATCTGATGGACTACTACAACACGTGAAGCAATTGTTGATGAACTTTCACATGGAAGGTGAACTTGTTGCCCAAACCTATGATGGTGCTGCCGTGATGGCTGGCCACCAAAACGGATTAAATAAAAAGGTCAGAGACGTTGAGCCAAGTGCAATATTTGTACATTGTTACAGCCATCAACTGAATTTGACACTTCAACAATCAGCCAAATTGATCCCTAAATGTACATTATTTTTCCAAACCCTGTCTTCGATGGCTTCTTTCTTTTCTCGATCGCCTTTAAGGACTGACGCTCTTCAAGATTTTGTTAAAAAAAAAATTGCCTCGAGTTGCTCCAACTAGATGGAACTTCACCTCAAGACTGGTAAACACTGTTATGGAAAATTCTGAAAATTTACCTTTAAGGACTGACGCTCTTCAAGATTTTGTTCAAAAAAGATTGCCTCGAGTTGCTCCAACTAGATGGAACTTCACCTCAAGACGGGTAAACACTGTTATGGAAAATTATGAAAATTTGAGGGAATTTTTTCAGCATGTATTGGAAAATTCCCAAAACTGGGAAGATGATTGCATTGACAGATGTCTTGGATATTTTGCTTTTCTTGATAAGCTCCGGACTCGCTTTTTGATAACCGTATTTTCTCGTATTTTTTCACTGACAGATACATTATTTGAAATTTTGCAATCAAAAGGTATGGATATCTTGTATTGTTGACAAAATATCCAGGAATTGATAGAAAATGTCAAAAAAATTAAAGAGAGTGATTTCGAACTTATTTTTCAAGAATCCTTTGTCTTTACTGATGCGTCTTTCGAAATGCGTAGAACTAAAACACCGGATCTTTACAAACATCTTTTTCTGGAAATAACGGATAATATTCTGACACTTGAAATCATCTTCTGTTTTAGAATATAAACATTTTGAGTTGTGAATATGGTTTTTATTCATTTACATATACCGTTTATGCGCATATGTAGTGTACAGTGTATAGGGTATTATATGAATTAATTGCAAAGATATTAATTTTGTTCATCAACCCGAGTTTAGTATCATCGTACTAATAATATTATGTAATATTGATGATGATACTATTAGCATCATAAACTATGATGAAAAAACTCAGTGTGGACAAGTATAGCCTATATTGGTGACTAACATGATGAAAATAATCAAGTATGGGGCATTTAAATGAAAGTATCATAGGGTCAATGGTTTATGTTATGCATGTTGGTTTATGTGCATGCGTATTAAGACGGCGCATGCCTATTGTGTGAACGCAGGATTCGCCACTGATGCATACATATATATATATATATATATATAATGAAATTAAAACTAAAAACACGACTTTTACTTATAAGCATAAGCGCTTTCTTTTCTTCAGATGCTTTATAAGTGTACTTTTACTTATAAAGCATCTGAAGAAAAGAAAGCGCTTATGCTTATAAGTAAAAGTCGTGTTTTCAGTTTTAGTTTCATTATATTTTTCTCCGGTTGCTGAGTATAGTTATTAATAATTTTTTTCTTGTTATATATATATATATATATATATATATATTGTAAAATAAAAATCAATCAGATTTCCATTTATGCCTATGCCGATGACTGCTTGTCAAGGCATCTATGCATGCAACTGATAGAAAGGCAATTTACATTCAATGATGAATACATGAGTAGATGAAAATGAATTCAAAATCAACTATGCATTAAGGGTAGGGAGAAATTTACGAATAAACAGAGATTCTTTGCGCTCCCTTTCTAGTTTAGAAGCAATAGGTGGTAACTGATAAAAAGGAGTTGCAGAAAAGCCCTTGCCGCACATAGCTATGTGTTTACTAACTTTCAATATATAGCATTTCGGGTCAGATATCTGCTGACGATGAAGTGTCATACGCTTTCTAAATGTGTCGCCACTCTTTCCTATATAGTATTGATGACATTTGCGACATTCGAGCTTATACACAATATTAGAGGACCAGCATGAAATGTTTTGATGTATGCTGAAGTGCCTTTGACCATCTTTGGTATGGAAAGAAATGGAAGAACCAGGCGTAATGATGTCACAAGTTTCACAGCGGGAATCATTGCAACGCTGGACGCCACGAATGGTATTTCTGTTCTTTTTTGATAATATGGAGATCAGCGACTTAGGTTGACGGTAAATTGATCGAATTTCAGAATCCTTAAATGAGTCAACATATTGAAGTATGTATATATATATATATATATATATATATATATATATATATATTGATTTGCAAGCTGACATCGCAATGGTCATCTGGTGTTACAAAAGTTCATAACGCACACATTATAAGAATACTTGAGTTCAATTGTCCACTCTTCGTTGGATTGAATTTGAGGAATTCCAAACGGTTAGATTTTATCTGCAAAAGATGCCACCGAATCATTTGTGACTATGAATGCAAGATCCTCATCATGCACATGTTTTATAGTCATTGTATAACAATTTGATATTTTGACACACATCCGACTGTTTTTTTAATGTGTTCATTATTTTCCGAAATGATTAATCGTGTTCTGATTCCTGCTCACATATTTCATTTTGTACCTTATCTTCTATTAATCTGTTATATTGATTGCTACTCCGAAGAATCTGTATATCAGACATGTATTGCAGAAAAATAAAATTGCAATCTATTTTTGATAACTTGAGATGATATTTTAAGATAGTAGAAAGCTTGTTATGTTCTGATTCACCTTGATAAAGTGACATACGAAAATTTGGTGAATTAAATTATCTATAATTGGCTTGGTCTGAATTTTTCCTAAGACATGTGTATACATACATATATATATATAATCAATACACACGAAGTACAGTCAGTGGATGGCGTGATGCAACTTCGATTTTTCCTAATGAAACGCGAAGCCAACACCATGCTTTCAAGAGATTGTCAGCAAGCAAATCATTCAAAGCAAGTCGTTTAATTTGTTTGTTTTTTACACTTTAGAAAGCGATATCGCTATGCGAAAATAATAACTATAATTTTGGAAATCGAAATTCGAAAATGAAGACTGTGATTTTCGAAATCGACATCACACTTCGAAATTGAACTTGATTTCGATGTCTAAAATTTGGAAATAGAAAGCGAATTACAGTTTTCTTTTGAAAATTAGTCTGTAATCAAAATTGTAGAAAATTTTTGTTTGAAGATTCATTCAAGGGCTGCTTTCGAAATCGAAGACAACACTACACAGGAATCGTCAGCAAGATGACCGACCTAGGACGTCTCATTTCGTTTTTCTTTCTTCAAAATCTTGCATGACCAGCAGCCCAAGGTATCCTTGCCCAGGTCGCACCTCATAGATATTCATAAAATACTTTATATCCATTTCTACCCGTATTTTGTATGTGGAAAATGTCTACAATAGCAGTTCCATTATTTTAAGCAGATACTATGTTTCAAATTCAAAATGTGGACAGGAGTCGACCGATTTCAGCACTCAGTGCAATTTCCAAGACCCACAAACTTCTCAGACTCAGGGTTTATCAAAAATTAATTGCAATCATTCATCATCACCACTTGAATAGACTAATTCACGTACTTGACCAAACGATGGGAGATCATATTCATATTGGAAAAGCAAGAAAAAGTAACTCCCCTTGCTTTTACGGTCGAGATTCTATTAAGAATCTCGACCGTAAAAACAAGGCAGCTACTTTTTTTGGTTTGCCGATAGACTAGTTCTTGGCTTTGAATTTTTTCTCTCCGTTATTTCACTTTAACGAATTGGGCTACACGGGCCTACATACTTAAAAGTCGCATAATAACTTATCATCAACGTGGATCATGGACTTCTCGATATATCAATGGGATACAACAAAGACATATATCGAGAAGTCCATGAGTTGAGTAGACTCATCACATGAAATACATAACTACTGTATTTCTTAATTGGAACTGTCAATGACTTGAGTAGACTCATTACATGAAAAACATAACTACTGTATTTCTTAATTGGAACTGAATACGCATCAATTTTATTCATGCATCATGCATCATAATTACAATGATAATTAATTACAGAAGCAAGTGAATGAATAATCATATGCTCCAAGGAGAACATAAAATAGAGTTTTAAAAGTCATCATAAAAGTACTGTGTTTGTAATACATGCATCATGCACGAAATAGTTCCTGATTATAAGAATACTGAAAGCGATCACTATGTGATTAAGTTATGTTTAGCACGCTCATTAGTGCCTAAATAAATCACTGAAGGTGGAATGTTTTCTCCACGATGTTAAGTAGTGACGCCATTGCAAAACATCAGTCAATTGATAACCTCTTCCATTACAATTCAAGTCAATCAATTAATTACAATTATTCATTGACACCAATTAATTAATTTTTGTTAATTAATCAGTTAATTCAAATTGCAATTAGTCGATGACACCGATTAATTAGCTGCAATTTTCTTACTGTAGCAATCAATTAACTACAATTTATTGCAATAAATTAATAAATTTTTGATAGCCCTGGTCAGACTTCACACAATTCATTTAAAAATGCCAACTCGAGGATTACTCACATCAGTTCATTCTTGCAATCGATTTTTGGACTTTCATTTTCTTATCCAGTCATTATTCTCAGTCAAAGAGTTTCTGTTGGCTGTTCAGAGTGCATCAGTAAAAGTCAACATGAAGCAGTAGGCTATATTGAAGTGTAGTTGGAGTGTACAAAGGAAATTATCGTCCGATAGAGCACTTTTACTATCTCATTTGTCAGCACTGCTTCGACACTGCGCATGGAAACGAGGAATATCGAAAAGGATGCTTCGTAGAGCTTATGAGTACTACATAGGCTCTATGCGATTGCTACGATTAGAACACATTCAAATGATTCATTCTTGGGAAAGTTCCTTCCATTACCCTTAACTACAGTCGACAGCGTCTCTCACTTCAATGTTTTGCAAATCCGTATTTCGATTTTACTGTATATGACATGTCAATTTTACACGTCAGTGATAGCATTTTCATTATCTAATGTAGAAAGAAAAAAAATCTGCAGTGTTTTGCAAGGCAACGTAAGTGACGGGGAGTGTTTAACAATGACGGCAGAGACAACGAATGTGTGTCATATCAAAGCTAAGAAATCCTTTTACAC
The DNA here is from genome assembly GCA_907163375.1 of Prostheceraeus crozeri. Taxonomy (NCBI): domain Eukaryota; kingdom Metazoa; phylum Platyhelminthes; order Polycladida; family Euryleptidae; genus Prostheceraeus; species Prostheceraeus crozeri. Next base: position 244,978 of record CAJQUW010002101.1, on the reverse strand, counting down.
TGTTATTATTAGTGCTGAAAATAAATATTCAAATGTGAAGATCCAGCAACAAACCTTCATGTTAATCGGAATGGAAGGTGACCTTTGCTTTAAGCGAGTGGATGCATGGAAGGTGGATTGGCGAACATCACAGACCTTAGGCAGTTTTTTTATACATTTTGATATCATGACTCTCAAAGTTTTCTATGAAAAATTTCTAATATAGTACCGAATTTATGCTGATCTTTCTATGTACCTGGATTCTAGCTTGATGGACTTTATTTATTCTGAAATCAATAATACAACATAAACAAGACTGAAATAGGAACACGTGCTGTCCAACACAATTTCACAACCGCGAAGCGATGGCTTGAAAGTCATACATGAATACATGCACATTTCAAGCATGCAGGTTACTCAACTGAAATGTTGTTGTGCTTATAGATCTATGCCAACATTATCATTCACAAGGGATGCTTTCGTTTTGGTTTTCGCATTGGTAATTTATCAAAGTCAATATTCATCGGTTTACATTTTGCATATCGCCTATCGCACCACATGTCATCATTTTAAAACAAAAGAAGCCTTGTTTTTTATTTCGTGGTGTTCGTGATGCTTTTGTGACATTTACATTTGCGTATAAATTCGATCTTTTCACCGAAAAGCGTTCAAATAAAAAATAAGTACATGTTTTTTAACCCAAAATTGATTTAAATCAATTAATTCTATAACTTACCTGGGCAGTAATCCATCACGAGCCATTGATTGCATAATGGTGGGAATTGGGAATAAGTTACACAAAATACTGCATACAAGACTTGTTGCTAGACCACCAAACACCACAAGTTGACCAGCTGGCAGTTTGTTCCACTTAAACATTGTAATGAAGGAAGCTTCTTCGTTGATGCGATAGAATGGCATAGAAAGAGTTAAAACCGTGGCAAGAGATGTATAAGCAATGAGTGAAATGCTGACAATGATTATGATGGCCAAAGGTATGGATGTATGTGGTCGATTGACTTCATGGGCTGTAGCAGTGACCGAATCGAACCCGACAAATGCATAGAAGCATTTTGATGCTCCCTGGAGAACCTGAAAATTGAGTTAAGATAACGAGCATGATGTGGGTAAATCCAATTTATTCCACAACATTTGACGAAAATGTGTCTTTGATTTGTAAAATCCATATTTCTGAACCGATTTCAATAGTTTTTTTTTAATCGAACCGTAAAGATCTCATCTATTATGGCATGGTTTTTAAAAAGTCACAAAGCCAAGACCTTCTTCACTAGTTGCCGTTTTTTGCCCAAAAAAGACCAAAAAGGCATGTCCAAAGTTGCAGTACTCTCACTTCAACACGGATTTTCGATTAGATACATTCAAATACACCCACTAATATTTATATCATCTGAAAGAAGAAGATCAGCTCTTTAAGACAGTCTAATTTTAAATGCTATAATCAATATTAATCATTGAATTTTTACTGGGTTTCCATTGTCCAATGAAAAAAATGTCCTCTGACCGAGACGTTTTCTGTCCTCTGACCGAGGTACCTTTTCTCGAAGAATATTGATTCTTCCATTAAACGTTTTGCACCAAACGAATCCTCTAGTGTGCTAGTTTATAAATCCGTAAAGAAAATTCAGTTTGATGCCGTTACAAGTGAGCAATATTGATTTAAAAATATTTTTATCCGTTTTTTCGACCTGAGAATTCGAATATTCCCAAAAATTTCATATGGATGCTGCAAAAAAATTTTGTCAGGAATCGATGAAATTTCACAACATAGGAGGGATCCATGCTCTTAACATCTATGCAAAAGAAATTTTTTATTTATATCAATTAACCCTCTCAAAATCTCCAAAAACCGCGAAAATGTCCTTTGACCGAGACCCTAAAAAATCTCGGTCAGAGGACAACGTTGAAATTGAAGATCTCGGTCAGAGTACAAGGGTCTCGGTCTAAAGACATGATAATGTATGCAATTGCATTTAGATCACTTCGTTTTACGCGTTCAAGTATTCGTCCTAAGTTCCCGCAGTCTCATGAACCCAAATGCTGAAACCGAAGAGTTTCCTGTTCGACATCAATTTGTCCTCTGACCGAGACCTTAAAAATCTCGGTCAGAGGACAAGGTAGGTCACGGTCAACGGACATTATATGTAGCACGTTACATTTTGGTCACTTCGCTTTCCGCATGCAAGCATTCATCCTAAGTTCCCAGTTTCATCAGCAACCCAAATGCAGAAGCCGAAGAGTTTCCTATTCGACATCTATCTGACCGACATCAATTTGTCCTCTGACCGAGATGTAGAAAAAATGACTTTTTAAAAGTGCTAGATTTCTATGGAAAGTTTTTATTTGGTGTGGTCGCCGCTAAGATTTTCGTGTTCAGCGTAAAAAAATGAGTATATATGCAAATTTTCACGGAAATCTGAGACCCAAAGTTGAAAAGACAGAAATGTTGTGGAATACATTGGATTTACCCATGTGATCTTCGTTTTAAAGTGGGTTGATACTTAGAACAATAATGCTACTGTCAAGGTCGAGTCTGCTGGCATAGACTTGATGTCACATTCGAAGTTGTTCAGATGAATATCTAAAAGTATTGCACCACTATATAACATAGTCTAAACATTTCAGTTTTAAAAATGCTCTTTTTTATTCATTTTGACAATGCCTGCGGTCATTTAAACAATTTAATCGAATTCTAGAAACTCGCATGAAATATGCAACAACAGGGTCTTCTGCAATTTAGTTAGCGTACTGCACTGCTATGTACAATTAGGCCTTTTGAAAGCCCAAACACAGCAAATGACATTTATGAATGCTGATGATAATAAATCTAAGATCTATCAATCTACACAATTGATGGACCTTATGTCGCATGTCATTGTACTGAAAAGATCTGCAACAGAAAGAAAATTCAGAAATAACATTAACATGCTTTTATAGCATGGTACTCCCTATTACTCAATATGAACCTGTATGTAGACTGCGAAAGCAAACAACGAAGTGAGAAAAACAAAAGTCTTTATGAAAGCCAATAAGTAATATCCACCTTTTCTGGCATTTAGTGAAAATACATGATGGCAGCAAACGGGAGGATAATGATTATAGGCTGCACTTGTAATCGAGAAACGCGCTCCCTTGAATTTCTGCAAATCCGTTAGTAAAAAAGAAAAAACGAGTTTTTTCTCGACGCTTCGGGTCCAGACCCTTCTTCACAGAGTATAAAACAGGCGCATATGACATGCTACTTCGACACATATATGTAAAATTTGAATAAAAATCTACATAGCGCGACCTGTGTTCTCCTACAAGCCAGCAAGCTCATGACGACGATTCATAGATGGACATCTGTCCTGAATCATGCGAGCTTCTATCAAAGCAGTGTCAACCGTACTTCGCGCTCTCTGAAGGATATTCATATCGAAATCATAAGGTCAACAGCAGTACAATCACGAAGATGCACACTCAATGCACTCTTACTGTCCTTATTCATAATACTCCGCTTATGTTCTTGATACCTAATTTCGAAAGATCTTGAAGTTTACCTTTGTAACTAGCATTACAAATCCGACATTTAAACTCATAGACATCATTATAACTATTACAATTTATTTTTTCAGACAAACGATCACAAAGGTTGCAGTTGTCATGTCTTTTATTTCTATGTTTATTGCGACTATTTAGACAATGGGACAATGTAGGACTGGTAGTATTAACAAGACGAACAGAGATTATATTTGCGAATCAGAGAATTAATATTTCTGTTTGAGCATAGATAGTAAGTAATAGGGAGCAATAGGTAATAGGTAGTAAGGCATAGATAAATTAATATTTTTCTTTGCATTGGAATGACGCTTCCTATTGTTCGATCTCCGTTTAAAATCTTTTTCTTTGAAACCGTTTTTCTTAAGTTTTTGTTTAGCGTTGTGAATTACTTCAGTTTTATCTGCTTTCATACTGCATCTTTCATCGGCTGTGTTAACAGTACTTTCTATGAAGCTACTTTTAACATGATGTGATATCCAGCTGTCTTTGCATAGAGAGTTATCCGAAGTTAATGGATTACTATAGTACTTGTAACAAAGACAATCGTTTTTAATCGAGATGCTCAAATCTAGACAGTTTAGACAACTTTGTGGAATTTCTAAAGTAATTTGAACATCTTTATTTATGTTGTTGAATATCTTGAGAATTTTATAACTATCTTGAAAACTAGATGAGAAAGGACCCATAATGATGTCATCGATATACCGTTTGAATATCGGAGGGGAGATATTAATTTTTTTCAATTCTTTTAAAGCTCTGTTTTCTGAAGTTCATGAAAATAACGGAGAAGGGGGAGCATAATGTGTGCCCATAAGGACGCCACCAATTTGGAGATATGTTTCATCACCATGCTATAACATACTCCTTCTCTAACACATGCGCATGATCTTCCTTCCAAGAAGGATTCTATCAGCGAATTCAAATATCAGAGTATTCTGCACAGAGAAGGTCATGAAAAGCAATTTGTGCGAGGTATTAGATGCGAAGTCGAAGTATTTTATCTGCGGGATACGAAATAAAGACCTTTAGTTAAGTTTTTCACATTTCATTGTTAGCTCTTGGGGTCATAGTGAACCTCAAGTAAAGAGCAGTGCTTCGAAGATGGAAGAAAGTCAGCTTCCTTGTAAAAGTATAAAATGTCCATACCTTCGATAAGAATGAAGACTTGAAAGAGCTGATGAATGCACTACAAACGCAGGGTCATAGTACCTCAAGACGATTAATACACCCTTTCCGAATAGGCACTGAAGAGCCTCTGAATATGCAGCTATTGTTCAAAGTCAGAAAGTTTGTGAAGTAAAGAAGATCTCTTTCAGAAGTGTAATAAGTGTGGTAGGTTGCCAGTCACTGATTTATGACAATTTGTCTGTCATGTCAGATTTATTCCATCGATAAAAAACACCCTCCTCTAGACCTCCTCACCAAATGTCCAATGAACATTCTACTTCACACATTAATAAAATTTCATTAAATTGGTATAAGATGGTAGAATCGAAAACGTCCAACACACATCGTAAAAAGGTGAAAAAAATTCAGACCATAATAGTTCGAAAAAAATCTCACCAATTCGAAGTGCACTAAAGGACGGATAATTAACAAATTTCACTATAATTAAACACAAATACAAGTCAAATCTCGAACTTAAAGTCATATTCGAGGTATGAAACAAATTATTAATAACACAAATTAAAATATTGCAAAATATATGAAGATGAAAAATATATATAAATTAAAAAGGAAAAAACAATTTCCACTTTCGCTTAGGTTAACGGTAATACATTAAACTTAAATGAATAAGGAGTATTTTAATAAATGAATATTTATATTGAGTAACAATTGGGTACATTTAAAAATTGAACCGAATTGATAACGCTTAGTTATAATGAATAGTTTACATAGTTTTAAAAGCAAAGACTTTTTTTTTTAAATCAAAAGGATTATTTTAATATAGTACTGTAATCTACTCGGGTCGTTTCGTTTTTGGCATCTTTCATCAATTACTTAGACCTCAATCACCCCAACCTACAAATCCCTTAAAAATCTGGTTCTTTAAGTCCAATCTGTAGGCTCTGTAGTAACTTTCTTCAAGAGTCGATCTGTCGTTTTCACCTGAAAAGCCATCTCTTTTTTCTGCAAAAAGAGTCTCCAGGAACTCGCAAACTCAAGCACAAGTGCATTGTAAGATCAGAGTAAAAGTGTTTTCGTTTTCCAGTTTTAATTTTTTTTCTTTTGATTTTTGATTTAATCGTTCATCTTAAACGTTTTTTCGTTTTTCCCTTAAGCATGCTCGTTCTCTGTATCTTTCGTAATTCAGCGCCTGTATTTCCAGTGTTTTCCCTTTCTTCTCCATTTTAATGCTTACTCTATTTTGGTTACGATTTTCAAAGGCAAAGGAACTTTCACCGAATCAAGCTCCACCAGTCATCCTCCCAACAAACAATGGAGTTGACAAGAAACCTCTCTACTGCTCGACTCCAATATAGTATTAGTTACCTCCTTTAGTGAAGCGTATTGCTCAACATTGCGCTAAACATCCCGAGTTATTTTACCTCCAAAGCTATATCAACGAGTGACGTCTCACATATGACTCCAAGTGTGAGTGTGTTAATTCTTTTAATTTCCAATCTGTTTCACATGCATCAATGACAAATGACCGAATTCCATCAAAAGCTCAATCCAACGAAGTTAAAATCAATAACAAAAGCAGACGTTGGAGAATGTCTTTAAATGGCTTCAAAATCATTGTCTTAGCTCGAGCGAGCGCACACCGCTCTTTTCAAGACCGACTCTCGTTAATTTCTTCTTAGCGTCGTACTGCCCACACATTTTACCAACACTCTCTCTGTCAAATACTCAGCGCATTGAGGATTAGTTCATTCACAAATTTTCCATAGAATGGACTTCTTAACATCGGATATCCATTCCATACATAGACCAACTCTATTTATCGACCAACATCATTTGAATTTTCACCATTACCATCCAGGTAATTTCTTCTTTCATTCGCACCGATATTCAAAATGTCTTAGCATTCTTCTTTCAATTTCACACGAAAAAATATTGATCGTTTTGTTGTCCTCTCCGCGTAGTGCTTTCCTGTTCGAGCCAAATTCCGTAGTGCTCATAGCCCTGTCAATCTAGCGCGCGGTGCAAATTATTGCCTGAATCTCTTAGATTTTTTCCGATACTCCTTGACAGAGCCACCCTGGTTGTTTCCTTAGAATTATGAAATTCTGGTGCTGGTCGGTGGTGAGATTTCTCTTTTGTTTCAAATCAATCTCTCGGGGCCTTTCTTTTTCTTTTCTTATGAGTTTTAAAACTTCAAAGTCGTGTTTGAACCGATGTCGATTCAAACAGAATTCTTGGTCGCCATGACGCACACTGAAAACAGACGGTCAATTCAACACCGCACGTGAACCGACCATTTGCTATCAATCCTATGACTGTTGAACCACGCCACAGAACGATACACTTCACCGAATTTGAAGTCTCAGCCATATAAGTTCCTAACTCCAGTACACTCAGTTTTGAAGAAGCCTCTTCTCCTGAATGTGAAACATCACTGTTGAATGTGACCTCTTCCTCGGTTGTTGGAACATTGCTGTTCGATCCCCTCTGAACAATCTGCCGGCCTGGGCGATTTTTGAGAAGTTTTTGAACATCTTTCTTCTTTTTGGGTTTCAACGGGCCATCGGCTTAGTTGGCGATACTTTATGAATCCATGTTGTCAAGCCTCATTAGGGTTTCAACCATCTTAAAAAGCATCTAAAACCACTAATTCAATGTATCGATTAAAATTTTGTGCGTATTTTTAAAAAAGCATTCATTGTTTTAGGAGTCCTTAGTTTAATGTTTTTTTTGTTATTTTTGTTGACAGTTAATTTTTTTATTTCGAACTTAATTATTAATAAAAATCAGTTGTTTATTTGAAGCCATTCGATTACGTAAGAGGATTTTGTAAACGGCCATATTCTCAATTCTTTATTTCTTACTATGAACGTAAGATCATTTTGTATGCTTATGTATTTGTGTGTGTCTATTAATTAAAATATTATTAAAAATAAAACACCACATAACATAATACCCCCGAGTACCAAAATATGGATCATAAATATTAAACTAACAACATCCAAGAAAACTGAACCACCATCGCTCGAACCTCTCCAGCGAAGTTAGGGTTCTCAGTAACTCAGGGTCTCTTCGCTCACTTCTAATTGTGTCGATTGTGTGAAGAACCTATTATCATCGACAGCGAAGTTGTTAGGTCAAACACGAAGAGTCAAAGGGTATTATTCAGGTTAAACTCTTATCTACAACAAACTAATATTATCTAACAAATCACTATTACAGGTGCTACACATAGTTTTTCTCCTCTACTATTTTTCCTTTCGCGTTACGCTAAGATGCTTCCTTTTAACTCCTTCACCTGCTTCGTTGAGCGTTACCCCACCCGCTTTCCCCACCAAAGAGGAGAGGACTGTCTTGGAAAACGAACGCATGCTGTAGGGTCGAAGTGCCGACTAATCTGACGCAGCTAACCCGAGGCAAGTATATACTCCATACCGTATATTGTATCACCGACCTTTATTGTAATTGCATTCATCCATTTTATTTCATCACGTCACTCACAACTTTCTCTGTCAAAAAATAAATATACAAACTATTAAACAAAATTAGGAGCGAATGTGTAAGAATCTGTTGTATTGTGCACTGTTAGAACTAGCGGCTTTCTCTGGCTCTGGGGGACGGCGGGGGGTTTCTCTGTCAAGACATCGCATCGCATCGAATCGTATTGAGGCTAGGAAACACCACGCTCACACAGCCTCGTGAGTGAGGAGACACTTTGACAACGCGACAACGAAAGCAACAAGCGGCAAAGGCCATAAGCCGCACGCCATCTCGCGTATGAAGAACGTGAAGATATTAAGATTATATACGGCTTTTAGATATTGTGATTGGAAAAAGGAAAAGGAAAGAAATGTGCATTGTGCACCACGGCACCGATCAAACCTGATGTTAATTAAATTGGTTAAAAATGACACTCGTATCATCGTGGGCATCGTATCAGTCAAAGATCTCAACTCAAACTCAACACCACTCCACACTTACAAACAATCGTTCTCTGTTCTATGAAGTTACACACAAAACACAGAAATAATATTCATTCATTGACAAAAAATAAAAAAAGGAAGAAAAAACGTTCGCTAAAGCAAACAAAAGACAATCATTGTTTTCGGAAAAAATGATGATGAATATGAAAAAAGAATTGTAGCATTCTTCTCTTCACGCTCAGATGATAAGTTATTACTGTATATATAACTAGACTTTTTAGAGGGGGCAAAATGAGTGGTCTCCAAATCTTAGGGGGGCAGTTGCCCCCGCTGCCCCCCCTGCTGGCACGTCCCTGGCGGGATAAGTTACTGATAACATGGTAAATTCCTCAGCGGGTACGAATGATAATTGCAGTTTGAAAAGCAAGCATCTTTTTGCATATATATCGAATCATGAGCAGTTATACTCGTAGAATATGAATACGTGCACTTACCATATCCATCAAAAATAGCACTTAGTGGGTTACTACATGCATCTGTTTTATTCACCTTAATTCCTCTGAACAGGAAAACATCTTCATTGAAACTTGCAATGTGATAGCTGATTACTCAAGTACGCGTAATTGATTATTCAGATATCAATGGTTGCAGGCCGGGTCTTTAGATAGATAATCACGCGGTGGGCTCAGTTCTCACTCCGCGTTCGAGTCGGCCGCTGTCCGAAATATGCCGAAATTTATCGAAACAGATCAACTAGCCCACACAACAGTTAACCAAGCAAACAGATGTTACGACCTCCCCAAGGTACGAACAGAAAAAAGGCCAAATCCCTGTGAGTGAATGTGTTTATTAAGTGTAAGGCAAGTGGTGGCCCTTAAGAGAGCCGATTTGGCGTTCGCAGAGAATGTGAGTGTACGTACAGTCGACAACTTGGCAATGACTGCGGTCGTGAGCCGAACGGTCGCAGCAGCGTCGTTGATTCCCAACAAGAGATCGTGCGTACTGTAGGCGGGAGAGAGATGAGAGAGAGAGTTTGGTCCGTCAGCAGGGAGTTTTGATGGCTCTCCAAATGTGTGGGATCGATCATCCACCTGGAGCGTATGATTGGCGCCCAGCCACTCGCCGGCTCCCTGTCACCGGGCATCGCTTCGCCCTCCCGTCAGCGAAGGGAAGGAGAGTCTGCGCCGATCAATGGCTCATGCAAGCGACTCCATTGGTCGTCGCTGCCTTGAAAGTTAATTTACGCTAAGTATCACTTCTGCCGAGTCTTGATGAGGAAAGAGAGAGAAGTCTGCATTTTCGTCACATCCCCCGGCATAAAAGAGCGTTGATAATCGGAGCACTGCGATGACTTGAAACGCGAAGAAATGTTCTCCAATCACCACCAAAATGTTCATCACCACTTTTAATTCACTCAGGATTTGTTTGGTCTCTGAAACGGATCCTGGGTAGATCTCTCAGAAAACTGGGAACCGGTGCGGGATAAGGCATCAGCCCAAATGTTGTCTTTTCCCTTTATATGACAGACAATAAGGTTAAACTCCTGAAGAGCTAAACACCAAGCGAGTAGTCTACGATTCTTGAACCTCATTTTGTTGAGAAAAATCAACGGATCATGATCTGTGTGAACTTTTACTGAACCCACTGAAGAGGCAATATAAATCTCAAAATGCCTAACTGCACTGAGTAAGGCGAAGGCCTCTTTCTCTATTGTAGAGTAATTCTTTTGGTGCTTATTTAACTTTTGCGAGAAATATGCAACTGGAAATCTTTCACCTTCAATATTCTGTGTCAACACTGCACCTATGCCTACGTCGCTTGCGTCAGTCATGAGTTCGAATGGTTTGTTCCAGTCTGGAGCATTTAGAATCGGCGTATCACACATCATAGTTTTTAATGACTCGAATGCTTCCTGACAAGGAGTAGTCCAAATAAACTTTGAGGTCTTTTTTAGTAGATCGGTCAGAGGAAATGCAACCGTCGAGAAGTTTGGCAAAAATCGCCTATAGTAACCTAACATGCCGAGGAATCTCATTACACCTTTTTTGTCAGTTGGTGGAGGAAAGTTTTTCATTTTTTCAACATGTCCATCTACTGGCTTAACTTTTCCATGCCCCACTACATGTCCTAAGTATGTGACGTCGGCTCTACAGAACACACTTTTGCTCAAATTAACGGTCAAGTTTGCTTCTTGCAACTTGAGAAACAGCTCGCGCAGAGATTTTTGATGTTCCTCCCAGCTATCATTATGTACAACAATGTCATCAACATAGACTGTGACATTCTTCATACCTCTCAGTAAACTTGTCATTAGTCTTTGAAATGTAGCTTGAGAATTCTTCATGCCATAGGGCATTACTCGGTACTGATACAGTCCATCTGGCGTGACAAATGCTGATATCTCCCTAGCTCTTTCGGTCAGAGGGATGCCCCAATAACCTTTCAAAACATCGCATTTTGAAATATATCTGGCTTTCCCAATGCGATCTATACAATCATCGATTCTGGCCAAGGGGAAAGAATCACTTTTAGTCATTGCATTTAATTTTCTATAATCTGTGCAAAATCGATATGAATTATCGGCTTTCTTGACAACTACACAAGGAGATGCCCACTGACTATTGCTAGGTTCGATAATTTTATGTTTTTTACATATAATCGACCTCTTCTTGAATAATTTTCTTTTTGTCTGGGCCTACTCGATACGGATGTGATTTGATCGGAGTGATATCACTCGTTAAACAGACGTCGTGCTCAATAACATCCGTACGAGACGGTACATCGCCGAAGATGCTCTTGAATTCTACTATCAAGTTTTCGAGTGAATTTCCTTCGTCTGATGGCAGATGATTTGTTAGTGATTTCATATCTTTCAGTATATCAGAATTCGCTAATCTCGCGTTTTGATTGTCATTTTTAATTTCAAAATCAATATCTTGCACACTAAGAACCGAATCGGACTCAATTGGTCTAGCATGACATAATTGTGTATCTTTCTTTCGATCTGGTGTGCTCACGATGTAATTTAACTCATCTATCTTACTCGAAATGACATATGGGCCCTGATAGCGAGCTTTCATCGGATTGCTCACAATCGGCAAGAGTACGAGGACTTTGTCCCCAACGCTAAAACTTCGAACTTTTGATTTCTGATCGTACAGTTCTTTCATGGATATTTGTGCTGTTCTAAGGTTCTTATGTGCCAGTTCGGTAGCATTCACTAACTTTTCACGGAAATCTGAGACATATGACAGCAAATCTTTCTGTTGTAGATTTTCGTTTAAGAGACTTTCTTTCAGCAAACCTAACGGGCCTCGGACTGCGTGGCCGAACACTAGTTCGAAAGGACTGAAGCCTAATGACTCTTGAGTGGCTTCTCTGGCTGCAAATATCGCAAAATGGACACCTTTATCCCAGTCTTTTTCGTGTTCAATACAGAAGGACCGACCGCAACATGGTCTTCAGCGTAGAGTGGAATCTTTCCAATACTCCTTGCGACTGAGGGTGGTAGGCTGATGATCGCACTTGTTTGGCACCGATCAGGTTTACGACTTGCTGAAACAAGCCCGACATGAAATTTGAGCCCTGGTCTGATTGTATTTCCTTAGGGAGTCCAACAAACGTGAAGAACTTCAGCAGGCTGTCTGCAATTTGGACGGCAGTAATTCTTTTTAACGGGATGGCCTCCGGAAAGCGTGTAGATGCGCACATAATAGTTAGCAAATACTGATTTCCTGCTCGAGTTTTTGGGAGAGGGCCAACACAATCAATAATTATCCTCGAAAATGCACTTTCGACTATTGGAAGCGGTCGAAGTGGCGATTTAGGAATTACTTGGTTTGGCTTTCCGGATACTTGGCAAATATGACATCGTCTGCAAAAGGCAGTGATGTCTGATCTTATCCCAGGCCAGTAGAAATGTCGAGTCACTTTATCAAAAGTCTTCCTTATGGTTAGATGACCTGCCATGGGAACTTCATGGCGTAGTCTCAGAATCTCGCCCCTAAACTTCTTCGGGACTACGATTTGGTGGAATACGGACCACTCTTCATTTGCAGGGACTCTAGGGTCCCGCCATTTTCTCATTAACAAGCCAGATTCCTGGAAATAATAGCCACGGGGTACTGTTTTGATTTCTCGCTCAGAAACAGCAATCTCAAATAACTTTTTGATTTCATTATCCCGTTCTTGAGCCGCCATCAATTCATTTGTATTGATAGACTCGGAGACTTCAGAATTTGGAGTATCATTATCTGCATCTTCAGTCCTTTGAAGCGCCTGTGAGCGTGTTATCACACCACAAGCAACATTTTCCCTTTTCTCCTCAGATATGGGCGAATCGTTGATATCAACTGATACACTTTTTCTTATCTTCGAACCAGCCAGATCATTTCCCAACAGGAGAGTAATTCCCCGAGGTGGTATGTGATCGGTCACTCCGACAACTACTGGTCCGGAAACGAGCTCGCAGTTAATGTTGATTTTGTGTAACTTCACTGTTCCGGTTCCCCAAAATCCTTCTGTGTCAATGATATCTCCGGTAGCGGAATTTTCTGACAATGGCAACACATTTGATAAGATGAAAGATCGAATCGCTCCCGTGTCACGCAAAATGGTGACAGGGACCTCATTTTTATTGTCCAACGAGACTGTGCCCTCGAATGTGAACGGGAGAAAATCTCCTTTCGGTGAGGCTAAGACATCTTGGGAGTCGCCTGTATTTACGGAATTTTTCTCTTCCTCTTTCTTTCTTTTGAGTTTGAAACACTCAGAGATTGTGTGACCGGTTTTCTTGCAGTAGTGACAAGTTACCGGTCTGGTGGAGCCGTTAAAAGGGTTTCGAACTGGTCTGTTATCAGACTGTTTCATTTTGGAGGCGCCTTGATCCGCGTGATTAAATGTGCTTTTCCTCTCTTTATTAGAGCGCTTACGAGAGATTGCATATTCCTCGGATAACATAATCCAAGCTTTGTAATCTTCAGGATCTTTGTCCTCGATAAATGTCTTCATGTCTTCAGGGAGACACTGTTTGAATTCCTCGATGAGGATTAATTCTCTTAATTTCTCAAAATTATCTACCATCATGGATCTGCACCAACGGTCAAATGCGACTTCTTTAGAATGGGCAAGATCAGAGTAGGTCATAGACTCGGATTTCTTTAGGCTGCGAAATCGATAGCGATACGCTTCAGAGATCTTTTGAAATGCTCTCAAAATACGACTTTTGACAATTTCATAATCTGAACTCTCTTCTAGCGACAGGGTCACGTAAGCCTCCTGAGCTTTTCCTACCAAAACGCTCTGGAGTAACATTGGCCATATGTTTTTCGGCCATTTCATGATTTGAGCAACCCTCTCAAAATGGAGGAAATAGCTGTCCACATCTGATTCTTTAAACGGAGGCACAAGCCTCACTACTTTGTTAATGTCAAAACTGTCAGTAGAAGGAGAAACCGACTTTGATTCCTGTAGATAACGTAATCTCTCTCGTTTAGAAATTTCCTGCTCAATTTTCAATTTTAATTTCAGAGCTTTAATTTCGGAAGTGTCCTCATCCTGAGATTCAATATCGCCGTTAACAGAACCATGATCAGAAGGATCGCGTCCAAGGGCCGCGAAAATGTTAGAGCGAATATCCGCTTTTGTTAAATTATGACTGCACGAAATGCTGAGGTGTCTAGCTAACTCAAGTAGTTCAGTCTTTTTGAAATTCGAAATTTCATCGTAAGAAGGAATAGACGTCAAAACCTCACTGTCTGCCATTTTGAACAGAATAGATTAATAAATCTATGCTAGACGCGAGTATAAATGTCTATGTAACTATTGAAGACTGATAATTTAAGCGGTAGTTAACTGACGAAAACGCTAACGTAAGTAGCTTAAGGGAAAAGTATGCCAACGTAAGTAGCATAAGACAACTTTGATGAAATTTGGAACAATCCCGGCTGAGCCCCCAATTTTCTGTTACGACCTCCCCAAGGTACGAACAGAAAAAAGGCCAAATCCCTGTGAGTGAATGTGTTTATTAAGTGCAAGGCAGGTGGTGGCCCTTAAGAGAGCCGATTTGGCGTTCGCAGAGAATGTGAGTGTACGTACAGTCGTCAACTTGGCAATGACTGCGGTCGTGAGCCGAACGGTCGCAGCAGCGTCGTTGATTCCCAACAAGAGATCGTGCGTACTGTAGGCGGGAGAGAGATGAGAGAGTTTGGTCCGTCAGCAGGGAGTTTTGATGGCTCTCCAAATGTGTGGGATCGATCATCCACCTGGAGCGTATGATTGGCGCCCAGCCACTCGCCGGCTCCCTGTCACCGGGCATCGCTTCGCCCTCCCGTCAGCGAAGGGAAGGAGAGTCTGCGCCGATCAATGGCTCATGCAAGCGACTCCATTGGTCGTCGCTGCCTTGAAAGTTAATTTACGCTAAGTATCACTTCTGCCGAGTCTTGATGAGGAAAGAGAGAGAAGTCTGCATTTTCGTCACACAGAAAACTCACCACACGATCGAATGGTGAATGTATCGAGTGTGATTTACATAAAATGTCGAATTGAAAACAATTTATCTTTTCCGACCATGAATATTACTACAGGCTGTTTCTGTTTGCTGTGTGGACTTTGAGTAGAAGCTAAAAAGTTTAATGGCGACCTTAGCAAATTGATATCTTTGATACTAGTCTCTGATTTGACGAATAATTATGTGATTATCTTGGGGATGAAACCACTAGCAGCGGTGCAAAGCGAATTCTTCAGCTCAAGACTCGTTCCGTGCTGTAACGTGCGCTAAAAGTTCAGTTGGTGAAGCGATATGGTCAAGACAGCTAAGCTCTGTGGTTCAAATTCGCAAAGATTTTGTTTTTCATCAGTAAAATTTATATGTAATTGGTATAATTAACAAATTTTAAATAAACTGGCATGTGTTTGTATTTATCACCTGTAGTCATGCGCTTCCCTCTAGTTCATCACAGTCTCTTGGTGAATTCAAACTTTATTAATGGTCTAGCAGAAGCAATTCGATAGAGCAATTCTCGGCAAACTGCTGCACTTCCTAGGTACAATTGATCCAATGTAAAAGAATGGAGCGTTCTGACTGAGCAAATTATTTCTAATTGGAAATGCTTCGCATGATGATGTCCACCGCCGGTGGCACGAAAGATATCAATATTTAAAAATGAGCGAAAATGGTTAGTCATAGTGGGCTTTCCTCATCACGAACAAGTTAACATTCCGAAATGACTTTATGTTGAGGCTATGCCAGAACGCATCGACATAGAGCAGTGTATTGTGTGTTATGCAGTCAGTGCCACAGCTGTAAATCGCCCTCCCCCCTCCGAAAAGATTATTAGAAGCGGTAGCCCCAGGGTTTCAACGACCCTTCTAAGTGAAAAAGTTTTGCTGAAGCATCAAAGGAAATCGCATTAATTAAATAGAAGATATTTCTTCGTGAAGGCGTTCATTTTCAAAAATCAGGGTTCTATTTGCGTAATTTATCTTCGAATTAAGAAATTCTGTATGAATTTGAAATATATACCTATGAAAATGCCTCATTAGAAGAATTGATTAATTTATCTAAAAAATTGTTCGATATCAGTTTTCCATAATTTTGTTTCATATAGTTCGATTATTCCTTGAACTCAGTACTTTATATATTTATAATATCTTGATGGCTATATAGTCGGTATCCATAGTTATTCTTTTTGATTTATGCAATAAAGATTATGAATTATGATTAGAATATCCTAGTAGATGCAAGCCTCGAGCATATTGCGTGAATATAATCTAAAAAATGAATGACACCTCACATTCACGTGTCAAAGAATTGCTAGAGCAGACACATGTGTGATGTGTGTGTGTGCGTGTGCATCTACGGTATTTATCTATGCGTGTCCTTTTTTCTTTATGGCCAATGAAGAATGATATCATCAGGAAGGACAACACTTCCGAGTTGTTTTACACTTAAACGTTTCTTTCATTTCAATAACAGATCACAGCATATTTTTTCAGAGCAGATTGTGGTGCTGAATGTTAGAGACTGACAGAATCTCTTCCTCCGACGAACAAATTCAATTGGCTAAGTGTACTTGGACTACCTACATCGCATTTTAACGCGGGCCCTTCCGAACGGGGGGCTCGGGCGCTGTATTTACGGCTCTGTATGCAGTCCATTTTGCCAGTCATAGAAATTTGTAATGATGTTTGAGTCCTATTGTTGGACAAAATGATGGAAGCATGGCTGTCAAAGAATAAGTCTGTTATGACTAAATTATTGAAGTCTGAGCATCTCTTTACCCTATTCTTCGGGTATGATGAAAATTAATATGATAATAAAGGATTCTAAACTCACGACATGCAGATCGCGTTTATAAGCTGAGGATCTGCACGGAAAATTTTCAATTAGTGGAAGCGTGGGATCATAGTCACGCGCTCTACCAGACAGCTATCGGAAACAGCTCATGCGTCAGCTATAGTGACTCTATTGTTGACTATTCCAGGGCGCAGTCCTTGAAGTTTTGTTGAACATCGGATACATCAAAGCTGCGACTGTTTTACATCCATTCCAACTCTTACTTTCACCAATGAGCTGAGTGAATAAATCATGATTCTGCTTCTGTGATAAATTTCCATTTGCCGTCTCAGTAAAATTTCATTAAAACATCATAGGAACATAATGTAGCATCAGTTCCACCTTCTTTCATTATACAATACAATGGTTTTACTTGAATTACATTTTATAATTTTCTCCTTCTTCGATTGTGAAGCAGTTTCTTGGAGGACACATGTTTATGCATGTCAATTGTGTCAATCAGATTGTTGTTTTTAGGTTGCCGGCATCTACATTTTCCACAAAAACTTCAGAGCCGAATTATCGTAATACTATGCTGAATCCGGGACTGCAGAAGATGTCTTGTCAATACCAGAAACAACCGGAGAGCTCAACTGAAGCTGTACTCGTTGTCAACTTACTGTGTGAAAATCGGCCAATCTAAATGACAAGGAATGGAAAAATGATAGACATGCATGAGATCACTAAAAAATCATACAGACATTAGCCGAAGTGCCCACGAGTAATACAAACGATCATCAATATTTGCAAGACCAAAGAAGATTATTCTCATTAAGAATCATTAAGATGCAGCCTTGGGAAGAGTGGCGCAAGACAGGTTGGGTAAGATGGACATTTATCTATGGACTTTATCTACAAATGGAATGACGAGAGAGTTGAACTCTGATTGGTCAAGAGATATCAATCGATCTCTTAGCATTAACAGCTGAATCACTGTTCATACCGCATCTACTAGTCCGGCAGCCAAAACGACTTTTTGCAGGGTACG
Source organism: Prostheceraeus crozeri (assembly GCA_907163375.1). Lineage (NCBI taxonomy): Eukaryota > Metazoa > Platyhelminthes > Polycladida > Euryleptidae > Prostheceraeus > Prostheceraeus crozeri. The sequence goes on along the minus strand of CAJQUW010002101.1, from coordinate 227,067 downwards.
AGGCCGAAAATGAGACTTTCACAGAGTGATGTGCACCCTATACCTACCACGAATCTGCACGTCTGCCGAGTTCCAGTGAGTTCCTATTCTTGTCAGACACGATCTAAGAAAGTTAATCTAATGGGACGCAGAGTGCAGTTTTTGGTAAAGATGAAATTTTCTATGTTTTGCATATTACGGTAAAAAATACTGTGTCTAGAGCCACAATTTTTTAATTGGAATGTCTTCAGGTCATTTGAATTGGAATGTCTTCAGGTCATTACCCATCATGTGCATGTGTTGCTACCATGCTTCCGATTGGCAATGTATGCGAGAATGTGGTTCAATCGTGGGTTAAATTGCTCAAAATGCTTATGTTTGCTGACATTAGGAGGCTTATCAAATCTCATTGTGCTTAACTTGATAGATAGGATTGCATGAACATGATAGGGAATGACCTGAAGACATTTCCAATTCAAAAATCGTGGCTCTAAACATAGTATTTTTTCGTAATAGGTGAAAACATAGAAATTTTTCATTTTAACCAAAAACTGCAATCCGCGTCTCCCTGAATTAACGTAAATTATTAATGTGTTTTTCTTTGATCGTGTCTGACAAGAAGAGGAACTAACTAGAACTCGGCAGATGTGCAGATTCGTAATAGACATTATGTTGTACGACATTCTGTGAAGGTGTCATTTTCGGCCTCGTTCCCTGTAGAAGCTCGGTCTGTCTGCCGGACTATACATACATGTACGACAGTACGTGTACGCCTGGAGTCGTAAACGTAGTTTATCGTCAGTTCGATGTAATTTGAGTGATTTCTTTACCAAGTGTCAACATGTAGCTCATCTGTTTGGAAAATTCATAGCATGGAAATGCAGCAGCCCGCTAAATCATGATAATTGATGACTTGATTGATATACCGATTATTGATAAACTGACATATTGCCAGTTATTTTGCATTTTTCAATTGCCCATTATTTCCAATAGGGATTTCGTCTTATCCGGCAGATGGGGTAAGATGGACGTTTCGCCATATTGTTTTAGAATTAAAAATGCATAATGATGGCATACAGCTATGGTTTCTAGATTTTTATGCCATCAACTAGACACCCAACACTTACTCATTGCACATGTTGAGAGGATTCCAACATCACTTTCATGTTGTAAGACAATTGCTGAGCTTAAGGCGTCCATCATACCGCACTCTCTTCAAAAGTTGCGCAAAATTCAGTGGGTAGTTGAATGATTAAGGTGGACTGTAATTTAGGGTAGGCATGTGTATTTTTAGGGTTGTTGAAAGATAATTTTCGTATCTAAAGTGCTTCTTCGGTTTCGGGCAAGACTCCATTTCTAAAATTTCGTTTGCATAAAATCAATGACATCGTCATTCTCAAACATATGACAGACAATCAATGTAGGCAATTGACAAGCAGTTCTCGTGTCATTCTATTTAGGCCCTATGCTCTTTCTTTCCTTCATCCATCGTCTTACTTGCCTTGCCCTGCATGGCTATAATTACACTCATCCTCAGAATGAATACAAAAAGCGATCCGGAATTATTCTGCGACAGTCGATCTCTTTCGCACCAGGAGTATCACTGAAGCTCTGAATGGCTTCAATCCCAGCATTGATGCTCAATTTCCTGATTATACTTGACATGCAAAAGTTATGGAAAATTGTACTATTATTAAAGTTTAATTCTGAGATATTAAACGCGAGGAATTAAACTCTTAGATAGATAGTAGGAAGATATATTTACGAAATTTGCCACATGTTTAGCCATTTCTGACGTAGACTTTCTCGAAATGTCTCAACAAATAGATAGATGATTCATTTGTTGTAATCGGACCATTGCACTATACTGCAAGGAACTTCCTTTCAAGAATGTGAGTTCCATTCTGTTGTACATCAAAACATAATACACAAAATCATGCATGTAATATGACGTTTTACGTTTGATGTGGCACAATATAAAGCGATTATCGTCATCGGCAAAACAATTGATGAATTTTGGCAGATACTTATGTAGTATATCATGCATGTAGTATATCATGCTTACTTCGTACCAGCACCGTCAAAAGTTGTCAAGACCCTACTAAAAATTGATATTAAAGAGTGATATTTGAAGTATTTGGCACTTTGAAACTAATTGAAAATCCATCTACCATTGTGTCTGAACATTAATCCTTGTATCATCTCAAAGCCCATTGAACATCGAATTATATTCGAAAAGATGATTGGAAATTCAAATATATTGTAAATGCTATTTATTAGGATATTCAGTGATGACCGAACTAGGAAGTCATATTTGCGTTTTTTTCCTAAGAATTCGAATTCTTTGGGCTTCATCTGGATTCTCTTCTTATTTTTGGATGTATCTGAGAGTCTCTATTCTTCTTTATAATCAATCACATTTGACGCCACTTTTAGATGTAGAATGCAAATTCCTCGATGTACTGCAATGGTTGCTTTAAGAGAAAACCTTCCACACTTCATATGCGCATATTTGAGTTCTATTCAATGCAGACATCAATCTTGCCAATCTCCTTTTATACTCATAAGCAACTTCTCAGTGTGTTTACTGCTGTTTGTCCTCGCAAATAGCAATAATCAAGGAGACCTACAGCCAAAGTTCGGCAAATTTTCAATATTTTCAACAATTGGTCGAAATTTATGATTCTAGCTTTTGGATTGCTATTCACATTAGCGAGTTCAACTAAATTGACACCACCGTTAGAACGTTCACGTTTCATGTGATTTGGAGTGATGCTTTAGAAGTCAAGGAGGAGAGGAATCGGCTCCCCAGGATATGGATGCGCTTCAGAACACTCGGCATGGATAGGGTTATTCAATTCTTGCAATTTATCTTTCGCAGCTTTGCAGTATTTGTATTTCAAAATTAGATTTACAGAAGCTAGCCCTTGTTAAACTACTTGTCCGGGTTTTGAATACCGAACGGCTAGAAGGCGAAGCAAATATTCAATCCACACAGCCAGTACATCAGTACAAATGAAAAGTAAACAACAGGCGGCTGTCACTGGAAAGCATGACAGAATTCTATCACGGATAAGGGCCGTATGCACCAACAATAGCTTAGCCACAGATTTAACCTGTGGTTTGTTAACCAGATGGCTATATTTAAAACGCAGGCGATATGCACCAAGTTTAATCCTCGATGGATAGTAAACCATCGATGGTTAATTTATCCATCATGAAGTGTGACGTTTTAGCGTAATAGTTCTATTTATAGTAATTACGCTATCATTCTACGTCAACTCAGAGGATAAAAAGTGAAGTCTCCCTCAGAAAGACAATAGGACAGCATGACTCGACAACGGGCGAGGAACTTCACTCCGGCTGAGGCAGTACATTGATCGAAAAATAGTCTTTTCTGCTGCGATAAAGCTCCGATACAGATGTTGTCTATTTTCACATGAGTGTCATCCACAACTCCGACAACTCCAGGAAATCTGTGTGTTTGGAAAAAATCGGCGGCAATTTCTTGGCGCTCTTGTACAGATGGGAGTTGAATAAGGCACTACTGAAAGTGCACCCTCTATGAAAGAGACGGAAACGCGCCTACTGCAGTTTAGTGCACCCTAAAACAACGGCGCATTCTCCCGCAAACGATGACTACGCACATTACACCGAAGCGCGCGCTCGGTGTAATGTGCGAAGACGAAGACGAAGACACAAAGACACTCATTTATAACTATAGGGAAGAACGAACGGCATTCATTCTGTTGATTAAATCATGTTGTTCTCACATGCATTTTAGGGTGCACTAAACTGCAGTAGGGGTAAAAGAGGGTGCACTAAACTGCAGTAGTGCCGTTGAATAAACCGACGAGCAGCAAGAGCAATAACATTAGACACACGAACTATTCTGCAAGCTGTATTGAAATAGTTGAACTAGATAACAAAAAGTCGCTTTAGTAAAACGAAATCGTTGTCTAAATTCCTCTTCGCCAGACGAATCCAATATTCTATCGGGACGAGTTTTGCAATTGTTCTCATTGAGCGCTTTCCAATTTGTGAAAGCTGGTTAAGATAATCATAATGCTCAAATGGATCTATTTTCATTTGCATGCATATAATGGTGAGTCTATAGCTTTATCGGTGAATGATCGAAACACTGCCGTCTGACTGAAGTTCTAAGGATTTTTCGTTCCTTTCATGTCAACGTCAGACAATTATCATATTCTACTTCAGTGATTGGTCGATACAAAAAATGTTCGTCTTATCCACAGCTTTAACCCACCCCCTCAGCGTGGTTATATTTCGCTGGTTAAGTTTGCAGTTAACTGCGCGGTTATCCTGATGGATAAGTTGGTGCATACGAAACATTAACCTGAAGGATGAAGTCAGAGTTAACCATAGTTATTTATTGGTGCATACCACCGTTGGTTAGATTAAAAGTTAACCGTGCGATTAGCGTATTAACCGCGCGGTTAACTGTTGGTGCATACGGCCCTAAGACAATAAACTACTGTCGAACAACCCGCTGCTATCGATCAGTATGAGGTTTCAACGGATGCTAGGTGTAAATGATAAATATCAAAGAGCTGGATTGGACACAAGTTTATGAGCTGTCGTCTTGTGCCAGCCTTTTAGTTGTACATTTTCAATGGCAAAAATTACATTTTGAGACTGGATTGATCATCAGTTTTCAACATCACACCCAAGTGAGATGCAATAAGTCACGCTATCTTATGTTTATAGTGACATTTCACTTGCTGAGTTAGTTGAAGCACTTTGGTGAAAGGCTAGCAATATTCTGGGAGCTAGTTTAAAAACTATCATAAAGTATTATGTTTTCATGTATATTCGACTAAAGTGCCAAAGATATTCACAGTTAAATAGTTGTGAAGATGAATTTTCACAACTCCCAGTAATAATTTGATGATCAAGGTTGATACCTGATTTCTTGCTACGTCAATTAATATGCCGGGTGCCCCAAGTGATTTTAACTCATAAAAGGAGTTTTCAAAGTGCTACTTCAGTAGAGTGACAAGGTCATAGACTTGTCAAAGATATTGAAAATGATGACATGTTGATCTACCAATTTTTCTTCCCATTTACTAATAGAAAATGCATCACTAATGAAAGTATAGTGACCTATTAATTTAATTATACTTGCATTTGCTTTAGTCTTTGTTATGCTTCCGCTACTTCAACTGGAAAATATATTATTTCAATTTTGACTGTATACAAAATGTGCACACAATCTTTTCATCAGGTAAGAAACATCTGTAGGCTGCAACGCAAACTCAAGTAGTTCACCATTAAGATTCAAGAATCTGTCGCAGGATTTCTGGAAAGCTCTAGGGAACCACGAAATGTCAACAAAGGCGCTATTTCAATTTCTTCGTTGAAGTGGTTGAAGATTTGGAAAGAGAAGACACGGGATTTATAAACTTGCGACTGAATGTGTGACAGCCAGAATTCAAGGGGACTAAATCAGCTGAGCGGTCGGGCCATTCGATGGCAGTAACGAGATTTGAAAAGATGACAGCCCGTACTTTAATTATTCGGTGAACAAATAACTTCGATAAAGACGTGACTACAGCTATAGCACGATGATATGTCATTAGACAATTTCCAAATATTTTCATGACACGAACACTTTGATCCGAAGTTGCCGCAGTGAGAGGGCAGCCTATGCGGGTTCGTGCAACAAGTTCCCAGTTTCGATTAACTTCGAGCACCGGTATCTGATTGCAGAGTGAGCAGGGATCTTCTTGACGTATTTGATAAGAAAAAGTCGCTGACTCTCTACGACACATACATGTAGACATTTCCTTCAAATGAAGAGTTCGACATTTGTTGTACCGAGATTCATTAACTGTGATGTCAATTGCTATTTATCAGAGGAGTCCCGTCAAAACAGATATATGCTTTATACGCAGTTTATTGCGAGTACTTTCGGACACCACCGGAGTCCATCTTCAAGCGAATGAAATGACAAAATTGGCATAGATGAAAAGAGTTCACAGAGATGAAGTTTATCACAGTAGAATGCTATGAAAACATGATAAGACCAGACTACTTCGACAAAATTAAAACAGTAAAATGATGTGAAATCGAAATAGAAGGACGGAAGAAAATCAAAGTAACTAGCTGTGAAGATACAAAACAGAAAAAAGGGGCACAATCGAAATAAAAGGACGGAAGACTATTTTTTTCTCAATCTTTATTTGCGAGCTGGACAAATTACACGATGAGCTGGGGACGCCAGAAGGTTAGTGCTGACGGTTTATATAGTATTATTTTAACCAATAGAAAACAGCCAATCAGCATTAACCTTTGCATGATGTGATGTGAGGTGGCTCCCCAGCCAGCTAAGCAAATACAAGGTAGACATGTCATAGAAAAAATTGTTCAATACGATAACATAGTTCCTGCAATCTGGAGCAACAGACAAGGGGTCTGTTAAACCAGCATCTGTCATTCACACACCTGGATGGGCCCGACGGAAAGGAGTTGCGCGATGGTCCATCCGCCAAATTACAACTAGAACATACATAATGTATGTGTGGATTGGTACGAGCGATAGGTAATTTCTGAAATAAAAGAGTCTGCGAATACTTCGCCAATGATACCGCCGCCATATTATCCGTTAGTATCACCGTCGAGCTGATACTAGCTGTTTTCTATATTCACAGCTAGTTACTTTGATTTTCTTCCGTCCTTTTATTTCGATTTCACATCATTTTACTGTTTTAATTTTGTCGAAGTAGTCTGGTCTTATCATGTTTTCATAGCATTCTACTGTGATAAACTTCATCTCTGTGAACTCTTTTCATCTATGCCAATTTTGTCATTTCATTCGCTTGAAGATGGACTCCGGTGGCGTCCGATAGTACTCGCAATAAACTGCGTATAAAGCATATATCTGTTTTGACGGGACTCCTCTGATAAATAGCAATTATGGATTCAAACCCGCTATTCGAAACTATGTGATGTCAATGCATTTTTTATTATTCAAATTCAAATTAGAATGATTGACAATTTGACAATAGCGATACACCATACTGGTCAGTATTGAAGTGCTAGACAATCTGTCCATTGTCTGAGTTAGGAAGAGATTATGAATTATGAGACTTTAAATTAGCGATATTTGGTGTGCGGTATAAAAATGCACTGTCAAAAGTTTTGTTATTTTAAAAGGTTGCTTCTTTTGAAGGTTAATGGCAGGTTGTTTAATTCCTAGCTTCCGCAAAATGTGTGACACGCCTAAAAAAGCTACCTAGTGATAGACACACCATTTGAGAAAACACGCAAAACTCCTATGATTCAAAATAAAAACGTTAAAATCTTTTGAGGCACACTGTACATGTATGCTATGTAAGATGAAAAATTAATTTTACCTGAATGAAATTTGATCGTGAAATTATTGAATTCCCAAAGCTCGCACTGCAAAAATGTCTTAATAAGGTCTTAAACCATATCAAACCTTGTTAACATAGATATCAACCGCAGTCCTGGCTGTTTGCATAGAACCGTTGATTAGATTTTTCACTGACTTTGCTTAGAACCAGAGCATTTTTGCCACCAAAATATTGTAATCAAAACAGTATATTCAACTCACCCCGTGAATTCCGTGTGGCAAAAATCCATACTCTACCCATGAATGAAGTTTGGCGAACCAGAAACTTGAAACGACAATGAACACCCAGCATGCAGCTGAGAGAGTAACTAGGACCTTGGCAGAAAGAAGGGTCATCCGCACCCCAGTTGCCACAAGTGCAGAGAGAAGAATGCACAGACCAAAGGCAATTAGATCTGGATACGATTTACCTGCAGCGAAACCATTCGTTAATTAGACCAGCTTATGCACGGTGTAGACACTCATCTTTAAGTTTGCCTTTATAATTCTCAAATTAGTTCGTAAGTGCATGATCCGGAATTTTCCATTAAGTTGTATGATTGCTTAGGAAATTACATTGACAACTTAATTTTGATCTAACATAGAAGGAATTCTTGGGATATTACGTTGCAAAGTAGTAGTACATAACAAGCACATAATGCAGATATGAATGTCTTGGATTCGATGCAATAACTCAAAGATGTGCTTCAAATGCATGGTACATGGGGACATAACAAAAGACATATGTGTGTTGTAAAATAAGTAAAATTGAGGTTATTCAGTTGTTACATGATGCAAAGAGAATATTGATATCCGAGAACTTAAGTAGATGGAAGCAGATTATCCAAAACCTATTGGAGCTTCATTGCATTGATTCTCAAACTTGGATAAAAGGGCATTCTATGCTTTTGAGATTGACACCAACTTCTCAGCAGCTTCTTTTTCCGGATGTGCCTCGAAAATATGTAAAGGGCATATATTCGGGTAAGTTTGAATCAAATACACCGATTTCTCTTCGATGCAATTCCATTTCATCAATTACAATCACGCTCTTTGACGAGAAGAACGTTCTCAAGCGCGATCACGCTTCATTGAGCAACTGTTTTGCCTAATGAGAGATGTTTGTATTAAAATTGATCTCATGATTAACTCCATGGCATGAACGATAGTTTTGATTTGTATTTTATCGCTCTAGAAGTAGCTGTGTATTTCATTATACATGTAAAAGCTGAGGATAAAGCTTCGCAGTTTGCTATCTCAGCTTGTACCTATGTACTTTGGCTTCCTCCACGAGTGAAACAGTTAGCAGGTTTCTCTAACTTTGAAATCAATTTTATCTTAAGGTTTTATTTAAAGTTAATCAATTTCTTCATTGTGTTACCGACGGGCAGTCGTAATCCAAGAAATCAATGAATATCAGTTCGTTAGTTAACAATTATGACAAGCAGAGAAGTCGGATTACTAGCTAGATACCTTTGCTATCTAGCTTTGACAACCGACTTCTATGGTGAAACGCTTTCAGTAGAAATATTCAAACTATTCATTCAAAAATCTGCTGATGCTCTCTGCCTTTGATTTTTTATTTCAGTTAAATTCATTAGCAATGCATTATGAACGGTACTGTCTTCTTCTGTCATCAGCGAAAAGAAGTACGGTATATAAAAAACGTCGTTCTTAATTAAAGCTCAAAATTCTCATGTCTCTGACTTCTTTCCACTAATTCAATCCTGCAGTCTTCAAATGTTCCTTGCTATTGATCACAATGTGTGCCTTGCAAATTCGGTAAAACTTCAACTCTACTTCAATGACCAGTTTCCTACTTTCACGGTTTATATGCTACCAAACTAGCGTTCTTATCATATCGGTTTTGTTAACTTCTATATTCTCGACCAAATTTGTAAATGATCAGATAGTCCGCCAGCCTGAACGAGTTTCTACAGGGACCGAGGCCGAAAATGACACTTTCACAGAGTGATGTACATACTATGCGGACTGCGAATCTGAGCGTCTGCCGAGCTCTATCCGGTTCATCTTCTTGTCAGACAGGATCAAATAACTACACATGTTAATCCAATGAGACGCAGATTACAGTTTTTTGGCAAAAAAGAAATTTTCTCTGTTTTCTCATGAATTTTTGACATGAAATGTCTACAGGCCATTATCATGTTAATGAAGCTACACACATTTAGATTTAGAAAGCCTCCGGTCGGCAAGCACCAATATGTTATGTTAGCCCACTTCATTCACATTGAACCACATGCTCGCATACGTCGCCAATCAGAAGCATGATAATGTCAAATGAACATGATCTAGACAAAAGTTTTTCAGCTGATAAGAGAAAACATAGAACATTTCCTTTTTGTCAAAAACTGCAGTCTGCCTCCCATTCGATTAACATGTGATTTTTTTAGCCTTTCTGACTAGAAGAAGAACTGACAAAAGCTCGGCAGACGCGCAGATTCGTTGTACGCATAGGGTGTACAACAATCTGTGAAAGTGTCATTTTTGGCTTTTTTCCTACAGAAACTCGTCCTGGCTGCCGGACTAAGAGTCGAAGGCTATGACATAATTAATTGATTGAATCAAAGAAAACAAAGTAAGCAATTTTGTATTCAAAACACACTATCTGCATGCGCATTCCAATATTCCTGGTATATGAGCGCATGAATTAGCACATTTCTGATTTTTCTCCTCATATGCACCAATGTTTATGACCTACCGATGACGTGTCCAATTTCTCCCAGGTTGTCGGATACTTTTTGGTGTGAAAGATGATTGATGTTGCTACCAATGACGACAGCGCAAGCAGCCACTCCGAGAGCATACTCCAACAGCATAGACCAACCAACTATGAAGGCAATGAATTCTCCAAGGGTAACGTGTAGATATTCATATACTGAGCCATTGCAATGCCGAAGTCGCAATCCGAATTCTGCATAGCAATACCCTGAAAATGAGAAAGGGAACATTTCTAATTCAGTTTACCGGTTTTAAAGGATATTTAAGAGAGAGAGATGTTTATATTCGGCAAATGAAAATCATACAAAGTCATCATAGAAGTCACTGGAACGTTTACAATTGACAAGTAATTAATACATAGAGACATGAGTTTAAATGTACGCACAATCTTGTTTACATGTAGTATGCAGGCTTAACATACTTATCATAAACAGACTGCTGCTCAATCGATGTGAGAGTTATTCGCTATAATTATGGCAGCAGGAAAGAAAGAGTTTCTTCTTCGAGTAGTGTCATAATACGGTTGCAAGAAACGACCTGAAAACGAAGACTTTTTGGGCAAAGGGATGCAGAGGATGTTGGTCATTGGAGGATACGTTGTTCAAAAACTTTATGCATACCTGTACACGTCCGTATTCGAGGTCTTCAAAATAGTCACATGTGCAGTCTGAGCCACATATAATGCGATGGGCCCTATGTTAAAGTTTATTCAATACAGATTTATCAGCATTCGACATGCCAATAAGCAATGGGGAGCAATACTCCATCACAGAACGAATTAGGCCTTTATATACGGAGAGTAAATTAGACGGGTTCAAGAAGGGACGGAGAACACTATTTAAACCGGTAATTTTAGGACTGTAGCGTGCTTTTAGATGCATCTCAAGAGATGATAACCGTCGCACATGAAACAGCTATATTTATAGAAAATAAAAGTTCTAATATCGAAAAAGCACACCAACTTAATAAGTTTACTTGACAAAGTTGGAACACCGGCAATGCCTGAGATTATTCGCGTTTTTAATACTAAATTACCCATGTCGTTTGTGTGTGAAGTAAATAAGGTTGTAGCTTGTAAAAAAAAGTGTTAAGACTGCAACACTTGAATCAGTGTATTTGACAACAATATGTTTTCCATCATCCAACATGCGTTCACAATCCGGTGTGATCTGCATATAAAATACTAGCATACTTATTAATGGCCTTAGAGCCTTTTCATGTGCAACTTCTGCTCTGAGTATTCGGTGCTATTATGTTGTCATGAATTTACGCAGGCCCTTCTTTCAGTTATACCCTGCATTTATTCATCATATAGAACATAACAGAGTGCAAGTTCGCCTCGTCATAGCGTAGACATTTCCATGACTTGAGCAATTCAAGCACTAAGCACCACGTCTGTGGCTTCTAAGAAGATTAATGTTTAAACTGTTTGTGTCTGAGGTCAACTTTGGATTGGAGCCACCACACTTCAGCACTGAGTTAAGAGGTCTCAAATATCCACATTAAATAATAAAATTAGCAAAAATGATGCAACATCCACATTCCACTGACATGCTTAGTTGCAGCCTTCAACTCCTATTTACAACTGATTGTTGCGTAAATATAGTTGTATGATATTCCACAGTGCGATGAATTTGAACCCAGTGAAAGAAATTGGATTCATAAAACATGAAAAGTTAAGTAACTCAGTAACCCAGGTTGATGAGAAGTTCTCTTCTGAAAAAGTTCTTCTACGACCTAACTGCTACTGATGACTCATTGACATGGCAGTCTGTGACTGATTCCATGAGCACTACGGCCATCTCGGAGAATGTCTCGAAGTGGAACTGATTCGATCAAAGCTCTTCCGCCTCGTACCCAAATATAGAAAATCTCATTTTGCCACAAATTTCGAATTTCTTCTAATTGAATTTACACTGTGCTTTCTTTGATCCTGTCTGACAAGAGTAGGAACCAAATGGAACTCGGCCGACGCGCAGATATGTAATAGCCATATGGTGGATATCATTCAGTCAAAGTCTCATTTCCGGCCTTGCTTCCTGTAGAACCTTATTCTGGATGCTGGACTGTCTGTAGTTTTCCTCATCCTTATGTACGCATAAGTTGACTCAATTCAGAATTCATATTGAATGCCAGTGACAATGGGCAGATGATCTTAATGATAATTGATTTTGACTGCAATCAAAATCGTTGCTCAATGGACCGTGTTATATCCCAAACAACTCTTTGACACACTACGATGATGTGCCATCAATTCAATTGTTTAATCAATTCCACTAACACAGAAAGCGCGGTTGTTTAAAGGATCCAATTCTATGGTTTAACATTGAAATCTGATTAAAATAATCTACGTAATTCAATTCGATGAAGCGAAAACATGCATTACATTGTCGCAACTGACGTCGACAAGCATGCTATCATTATTTTTATCATTGATTGAATTCAGATAATGACAATATGATGGAAATATTGAAAATAATATTATTTCATCAATACTTTCGAAAATGAAAGTAGTCGCCCAATTCATTAATTCAAAACAATGCCCACAGACAATAAACACCAAAGTCAAAACAATGTAATAGGAAAGTAATGCATGAGCGCTTTCGTGCATATCGAATTTTCTTATCTTCATTAGTATTTCAGTGTGATTGATTGATCTACTGTATAAAAGAAAAGTTTCAAAGTTTAGATATCATTGACAAAAGTTTCTCTCACAAAGTTTTACGGGTCCACTGTTCATTACAATAATTGAACAGGAGTTACCTTTCATTTCCATTGCGAAATATTGGAGGTTGCAACTCAATTTTGCCAGTGATTTCTTAGCTTTTTAGACTATGCCGTTGTTTTCATATAGACCTATAACTACTTTTGAAATATCAGCGCAATCAAAGGTCAGTGCAAAGTGTATGTGGGTAGAAGATCAGTGCAACAGATAAGCATATAATTAAATTTCTGAAATCAAACGTATGTGTTGTGAGTGAATCAAAGGAAAATAATATTAGTACATAGAGCTTACATAAAAATAAAAGGATCTGAAGCATACAATATAATGGTGCTCAAACAGAGCTTCAAACTACTACGGGTAAATAATCGCACTATTTGTTATAATATCTTTAATACAATTCCCTATTGCATTGCTTCTTACAATTTACATGCTTATTAGATATAAAATTAGACGGACCCGGACACCGGTGTTCATCAAGAATTTTAATGGGGACCTCTACAAAAATGTTTGGGGACCACAGCCGGCTGCTCTGTTAAGATATCGACTACCAGAATGCCTTCGGATGCCAAAAAACCAGTCGATTGTGACCCTCAAGCATTGCTATGACCCTGAAGTACTGCTGAAAGTAAATTGACAGGTGTGTTTTGAAGTTTGTGACTAGTGAGCACAAGAAGTTCAAATTCTTGTATGGGCCATGTGGTGATTATGAAAGAAATATTTCGATGAAAAAGAAAATTAGTCAATCACTGATACTTCAAAAGGATGTCGTTGACTTAAGTAGAATTGGTTCTTTCATGCGGAGTTTTTTAAATGAAACTCTCAATGAAAACTGTTCATTAATCTATCTATTATCTATCTATGCAAATATTCAACACATACGCACCAGTATTCAACAGCGAACTTAAATCGCTGGATACGAAAATTTCATACAAACTGATATCAAATTCACATACAATCTGAAACTAACAATTAATGCGAGATTCTCTTTCAGAGATTTGGTATGTTTTTCATGCGAATATTGACTTCCTTTCTTATATATTCGCATGTGTTTGGTATGTATCGATTCGAACAACCCCTTCTGTGATTGGTTGAAGGAAAACAACATACCACAATGCATCCATCCTTCGTCTGTGTTTGGTACTGAGTGGTTTGCAATGTAGCTGCTAGGTTGATAAAAGCATGGCTTGTTTTGAAAGCATGTTCAATGTCATTGTTTCAAAACCGTGATAAAAATACAGCTTGTAAACATGTTGAAAAACATGAGAATGCAACATGGTTTCAAATTTGTTCTTTCGTTCTTTCATTAATGTTCAATTCACTTGAAATATGCTGCACAGATGTGCAGATATACAAGTAGGTTCTTTCCCAATAAATAGTCACTAATCGGTTATTTGAATAACCTATTTTATACTAAAATATAAAATATTAGGCTATTTTCATCTACTTTGGCGTAACTTACATTGTCAAGCACAATGGAGCAGACAAGAAACATCACATTTCTATTAAAAAATTTAAATATTCGATTTTTGGTCTGGGCAGCAACTATATGCTTTACCTTATTTATCACATTTTCTTTCTATATCATAGTTCTGGGCGTCATTGATTTGCGAATTTAGGATGACACAGATGGTTTAAAGAAGCCATGTTTTGTTGACGCTCCAAAATATAAGAACATGCTGCAGTTTTCTAGTTATTTTAATTTTAACCTCTCAATCGTTTTATTAATTGCCTTACTACAAATTCAAAAACTGCTTTGAATTAGACCACCTGCGACGTCATTGTTATGCTCTAACTGTGATAGCATTATTACACATGCTACTCGTACTTATGTCATTATTAGTAAGCTTACTATATCGAATGTTTATCATGCTACGTATGTCTCCGCAACAACCGACTTTGTTGTCAGGATTATAAACCTTTACACCTGCCTCTTCAACAATCCACAGATAGTGGGATTCCGGAGCTACTTGCATCTAATCTGCCTTCGGTGTGAATGTTCAACAAATTTATCTTAAAGCCCATAGCCTACTCATCAGTTGCTGGGTTTACAAAAGCATTGCATGCTTTAATAGCATATTGAACATCATGTTTTCAACACCATGCTTAAAACAAAATTTGAAAACATGTTGAAAAACGCGGATATGCAGCATGGTTTCGAGATTGTTCTTTTTGTTCATTTGTTGATATGAGATATTCAAGGCACTAAGAGATTGTTCCTCATTCAGAAAAATGCGTCTTCCATTAATGTGCCCAAGATTTTTAGCATGACTTCCACTGCATGACTGCACCATTAGTGACTTGCACAAACAATCTAAACAAGGTCACTTACAAAAGCTGGCAACATGTTATCAAACCGGTACTCATTAGTTTGCATGTTGAATCTCACACCACATGTCGTGATTGAAAAAAATCGAAATTAAATTATTTGTGCTTTAATTAGTAAATAGGTCATGATTTTTTTATCTAATCACAAGTGCGTGTCACTAATTAATTTGAGTTCATATGTCTGTTCACGTTTGTTTTCTATTTCTTTATCAGCGTCTCTTTTATCATTTGACATTTTCATCCTAATCCTGCCATTTTTGAGTGAGAGAAGGGATGGAAAAATAAAACCACTCCAAAAATTGTCAGTAGGCCAGATAAGCGAAAGCTCCAAGAATATGATGGATCCAACTCAAAGATCCACGCAGTTAATGGTCCCCCGGCAAGTATGCCTAATCCATTTGAAAAAAAAGATAACTGACCCCTGAATTGAATCTCTTTACACCTACGATGTGAATGACCACTTCATAACTCAATGAAAATGCTGCCAGCGCTAGTCCAGATACAATGCAACATCCCAAAATGTAACCAAATCTTTCTACGAAGGACATAACGATGCAAACTAATCCTTGAGAGGAAAACAATCATACACAATCCTGTCATTTAAGTCTTTGGTATTTGTCCAATGAGTGCTCCGATTATCTTTCCACTAATACTACCAATACTAATAACCGAAGCTAAAAATGTCTGCTGAGTCACAGTCAGGCCAACAACGCGTCCGTAGTTTGATATATGTGCTACAAAACCTGTGATCCCAGTAGAAACTAAGATGGCTCCAATCCAGTAAAACGACCAAGCTTTATCGCGAAACGCCACGGCATCAGCCAATAATCTTTTCATGGCAGTTTTTACTCTCCCTGTCCCTGTCTCCGGGGTTTTCATAACTAAGGACTCATCTGTCATCCGTGGATACATCAATGACACTGCAACCAGAGTTGGAAAAGTCGGAATTGGAATTAATTCCGATCCGGAATTAATTCCATTTTTCGTCGGAATTGGAATTGGAATTGACGATATTAAAACCTACTGGAATTGGAATTGGAATTGACCTTGATAAACCTCAATTCCACTTTTTCGATAGACCTGTGATAAATCCATTTGTACAAAAATTGAAATCACAGTATTCGGCCGTTGTGTTAACTGCAGAGATTAGAGAGGGATAGATCGACAGAGGTAGCTTTATTCTATTGTTGAATAAAGGGTGTTTTTTTATGACTTCGATGGGCCTACAGCCCCGGACAATGTTATTTCAGCGATTAAGCAGGCCATGAAAAGACAATCATCTTTGTTCAATCTGTTATTTAGTTATTTATCAAGTAGGATAATTAATCAAAAATAAAACAATTGTTGAATTTAGTTTTAGATAGGACAAGCAAAAAATGGAGATTAACTTAATTGTTGTACACACGAAAAACAGTTGGTTTGGAAAGAGGATAATTAACGCTGCATTAAAGGGCAGCAACCCTGTCAGTTCAAATCATGATATAGACAGTGTCAGCAAATTATTCTAATAATTAATTATTCAATTACATGAACTATTATTCAACTTCCAATCACAACAATTAACAATATTAATTTTTAAGACTATAGTTATATAGATACGATACGCAACGATAAAAGAAAAACTTTACACTTACAGTTCACTTCTTAATGTTGAATTCACTTCAATTCGATCGGACTCACTTATACCAAAATAATATCATAAATATCAGTGTCACTTATACCGTCAATCTTCATGCGCGCTAGCTGATGTGTTGCCGTAGGCCTATATGCTGCTGTGTTGTTGTTCGCTGGCTGGCAGTGGTTGTTGTTACTTCTGTAGTTATGTGACACCGCGAGAGCCCGGAGTTCTAGCAGCTACTGAAGATGTCGTATGCGTTGTTGTTGTGTCAATTTCTCATCGTTTCTAATTTATACAAATTTTTGAGACTTGACGATAAAACCACTTTCCTTTGAAAATTGAAGGAGTTTTCTTTAATCTGTGCTCGTTTGCTTTCGACCCGATCACATTTCGTTTTCATCACGGAAGTTTTAATCTCCTTTTTTAACATGGACCAATTAATCAGTTTTCATGATATCATTTTCATCGTCGTTTTTTCTTTCATCAACAATCACCTTATTCGCACACTGAATTTCTTTCTTCTGTCAGTTTATTAATAGATTTATTCGCATCTCATCTCATCTCTCTCTCTCTCTCAGCGTTTGATTCTTTGCTGACCGTTAACTTTCTTTTATTTTTTTCACGAGATATTGAATATCTCGGCACACAGGAACAAAGAGGATAGGATAAGGTCACATGGGTTAGATTGAAACGAACAAACGTTAGATACATTAACTTAAGACACTATACGCGACATGCAATTATCGGAATTGAATCTTATTATGGAATTGGAATTGGAATTGAATTGAACTGTTTCGACTGGAATTGGAATTAAAAAATTTCAGTGCAATTTTTCCAGCTCTGACTGCAACAACCAACACATTCAGATTAAGAGCTCCAAGGATGAGAAATGTGCCTCTCCATCCATATTTGTCGAGGAGAAAGCGAATCAAAATTTAGTAGATAAATTGACCGACACTAGATCCGCAACTGACAATACCAAAAGCCATAACTCTGTATCTCGTAAAATGAAAAGGAATCATGCGGACGTAGGCCAACATACAACATGAAAATCCAATACCAACTAATACTCCAAACAGACCAAGTATCGTCATGAGGTTTGAGGCAAAGTAACATAAGATGAACCCCATGGAAGATAACATTCCTCGAATCACAGCGGTTATTCGAGGTCCAACCATAAGATGTAAGTAATTTGCAAATACACTGCCTAGTAGAGTGAAGAAATTGTTGATATTAATTGTCCATGCAGTCCATCACCGCTGATTCGTCAAACTCATCCAGAAAGGCTATGTAAAAAATTGGACTTGATAAAACGATGCCAAAAATGATACACTCTGCTGTAAATCCACCGAGAAAATTCACAAAGCCCCATCCTGAATCATTATATCGGAACATTGCGTGAATATTTCTTACTGTGTTGATCCTGACTTGCAGATCATAATGATTCCAATCAAACAAAAATGGCAGCAACGAAAAAACACTGGAGAATCAACAGCTGCATTTAACAATTGAATTGACGCAGACAGCAGAGAATCGCAGATCATTCATGATTCAGCTCTATTAGATGAACAATACATGTAAGTCTTCATCTAGAGGTCTCTTGACTTTCTTGAAACTTATCAAGCATGAGTAAATATTATTTTTGCGCACAATTGAATGCACAATTTGTCTTTCTTTTTACAACCAATTAAAAATGCATTCTTTGGATGAAGCTGATTTTTTTTCTAAAGTTTGGACGAAGAAATATCCCATTCCTAGTTCATCAATTGATGCCATCTGAACCTACTTGGAACTGTCAGGTAAAAATTAAGAACCGTCAAAATCAATGTATTGTAGCTTTAAACGTTCAAGTTCTAATTTTATCATGTTTAATGACATGCTCATTAGAATGATACTTTAAAAAAATTTCGTCATTTTGAGAAGCTTAGTTAAGCATTACCGATTATCTGCATGCGCTACAAGCGATGTGTGCCGGATTACTTGCAACTTCGAGACCGCTGTCCAGTAGTAGCGCTTGATGCTCATGATGTAATGGCAATTTCATCCATGTCTGTCGGCTATGCTAAACTGTGCCATATTTCTAGCTTCCATGCTAGACGATGAATTCAACACTTCGATAACCTTTTAACTGTAAGGTCAATAAAGTCACATTTCGTAAGTGAAGAAATTTTATCAAGACTTAATCGAACCCGCTCTGAAACATTTTATGTATTTTATCTCATTATCCTGCTGTATTAGATCAAAATTTGTCGTTAGGGCTAGAAATCAAAATTGGGAATCTGTCTGACAAAGTAACCGACAGACCTACACTCGACTCCTTTTCTATCATAATGTTTCACACTAATTCATGCACTAAACTCGCTTGCTTTTTCAGGCAGGTTGAACCCCTGGGCATCTACTCTCATGCGATTTCAGTGAGAAATTCCTTGATGCATTCGTCGGCATCCTTAGCAGAGTTGGAGCTGGTCCGGCGGACCGGCGCCGGTCACCGATCGGGTTGAGTCAAGCTTTCCGACCAGTGCCTGACTGGCCGAGCATTTGAAATTACCGGTCGAGTGCTGGTCATAATTCAACCATATTTTAATAGAGAGAAATGATTTTGTTTCATTAAACCTAATAGAAAGTGATGAATTTAGGTTGTGACGAAAATGCAGACTCTTCTCTCTCTTCCCTCATCATCTCTGACTCGACTCGATTCAGGCAGAAGCGATACTTAGTGTCAAATAACCCTCAAATCAGCGACGACCAATAGAATCGCATATATGAGACATCGATCGGCGCAGACTCTCTTTCCCTTCACTCACAGGAGAGCGAAATGACACCCAGTCGTCGGCAAATGACTGACTGCTCCAGATGGATAGTCGATCCCACACAACTGGGAAATACATCAAAATTTCCCTGCCGACGAACCGAAAACTGTCTCTCATTCCCGTCTGCACGTACCTGATCAGTGAATCACTGACGCTGCCGGTACATCTCGTCTCACGGCCTCAGTCAGTGTCAAGTTCTTGGACAAGCCGTGTAGTCAAGTCTGCAGCTTGGCTCAATTCCTGCCTCATGCTGGCCTTCCGGTGCTAAGTTCATGACAATGCACTCACCACATTCTTAGCGAACGCCAAATCGGATCTCTTAAGGGCCACCACCTACTTTTCATCTATTAAATGCATTATTCACTCACAGGGATTTGGCCTTTTTTCTGTTCGTACCTTTTGGGTGGTCGCAACAAGGTGCATAATGGTTTTCTTTTGATTTCCAATGATAGCAAGTAAAATACAAATGCTTGAAATAGCCACTATAACATTGACGGCTCTTTCCATCTAACTATCGACCGTTGCCTATAGTAATAACTGAAGCACGATGCTTATCTTAATCTGTAAATGAAACTTTCTACAATTGAAGGTAGGTATCTATATACTCATCGTAATTTGTATTACATACACTTACAGCTCTTTTATAATACAAAATGATGAATTACATCCCCATGAACACAATTAATTCCCAACTTACGTGTCAGGGGTTAACTTTTTTCGGCTACATCGAATTGGCTATAATTTGCTTTAAGAGGAATACGGGATCAATCACTTTTTGGTGATAAGGCAATTACAATCTCGAATAATGCTTACAACGCCGATATATTCCGTTTGAAAATTTGTCAATCGGTCGCGATCGCAGAAAATTTTGAGTCACTTTGTATGCTAATAATCGAATTATCCTAAACTATTGCATGCAGTGTTGGATTTGAGGGGAGGGAAAGTGGGGAAGTTCCCCTTCACTGCCTCGTCTCATCCCCGGCTGTGAAGATACACCTTCCTTCCCTGAGGGGGACGAATATTTCCCGTAGATAGGCCTCAAATTGCTTCATCCAGATTGATTGGGCATCAATTTATCATTTTTGTGAATATGAGCAACATTGACAGATGTAAGCCTCACGATTCTTCATAAACTAAATTGTATATAATCATCAATAATTATTAACTGTCTTTGTTCAGAAAGATGACAAATGAATTCGAGAACCAGAAAATGCTTAATGGAATAGTTAAAGGTAACGAAACCATCAAAAAAAGAGTGGAAGCCAGGATGCTATCTTATTTCCTTCATGGTCTTGTCGACAATGCACACATGGTATTTGATTGATGTTAATGCAATAATTCACAATCCTTCACATAATTTACAATCCAGAAAATCAGGTTTGGGAACATTGCTTGAACATTCTGTACACGATTCATTGCAACATTCTGTGAATATTGAAAGAAGTCCGATATTTGTGAATTCATTATAGGTCTAATTGCAATAAATTGCAGAATGATCCTCGCGGGCGTTCGAAGTGCGAGGATGAGAGTGGTACTACAAAAATTGATGTCCTCTTCCTTTTGATCGCCACTTTTTCCGGCTTTAGTTACGACGTTGACCCAAAAACTTCCGGTCGAAAACTTCCCCCCTGCCGCTTTTAGATTAGATTAGATCACGATTTATTATTAGAAATGCAGCATTTATACATAGAGTTTCAAGGCTACAGAACAAAGATATGGATAAAATACGATAAAAATTACAGACTGTCAGTCATAAAAAATGCTTTACATGCTTTTTTGAAATTTCGCATGGAGTCGGTAGATGAAATTTCCCTGGGCAGTCGATTCCATGCTATTGCGAAACATGAGGAAAATCGCCTCCTTGCAACTGACTTCAGTCGTGATCTTGGACCAATCAAAGAGTTATTTGTTACAGAGCGAAGGTGAGAGCGACTTGGCAGTTCACTCGTTCTGGTGATCAATTCACACAGGTAAGGTGGAGCTGTGCCATTGATGCACTTAAAGGCAAGAGTCACAAGACGAAGGTCAATTCGCGATTTCACTGGTAACCACTGGAGTCTTCGTATGGCGGAACTAATGTGGGCTGACCGAGGAAGATTGAAAACAAGCCTGACAGAAGCATGAATGACACTTTGAAGTCTCTTGACCTGCTCATCCGTAATGCCAGCGAGTACAGATATACAATACTCAAGTCTGGAGAATACCAGGGCATTTACCAAAGAAGATGCGAGCGAAACAATAATTGAGCAACGTATTGATCGTAATTGTCTAAGAGCTCCAAAACACACCGAAATGACTTTGGATACGTGAGAGGAGAAAGACAACGTGAAGCTTGACAACTTTCAAGCTCAAATTCGACACTGATTGCATGCAACGCACGTACAAGTGCTACTATTCGAAAAATAAAAGCGACTAGCCTACTATATAGCCAGTAATGTCTGTAGTACAGCATATTTCGACCCGAAGATTGAAAACTTTACATTTCACAATAAATCGGGCATTGAAGGGTTGAATGATTAAGAAGCAATGATGATTGTGATTGATTGGTCATCATTACTTTTGATTCATTTATTTCATCCCTGCTTGGAATTAACCATCAATTTCGATTAGATAAAGAGAGAACTTTCGCTTTAATGTACCTCAAATGTTTATGAGATGGAAAAGATTTTTATGAAAAGAGAATGAAAATTCCTCTTTTATATTAGTTCATTCTCACCAAAGAATTCACAACTGATCAAGTTGTCATAGCGACGACACAAAAGGCAAACAATATCTTCTCAAACATCAGGAACACCAAGCGTCTCTTTTTTCATCTGTCGCTATTTTGTTGCTGTTACACGTAGTATTTAAATTCTTATTAAGTTATATTTGCTAATTTTTTGATGTTCGTGAGTTAAAGCTATTAAATCAAACAGACTTTGAGAAGGCTTTCGAATTCCGATATTTATTGGCTTGTTTATCGCAAAGAAGCTTTGCTTTGTTTTCAATCAAATATACATTTAGTTGAGCTTACAGGAAAAATGTAAAATGTTCTGACACAAATAGTGCAAAAAATCTAAAGCCACTCTGTTATATATAAAGAGAGGATTTCCGGTTTATGTAAATTGATTTTAATGACATTCACATGCTTCCCATTGGAATAAAGTTTGTAAATGTCAATTTTCATTAATCACAAAGCAATAGAAATATTTTTATGAGCTTCTGCACGTTCTTTCCAAATCTTCATCTACACTTACAAATGCTCAAATTCCATGGATGTGTTATTTTGTGATGCATGTACTCGCATTGTCGTTGACAGAGGAATTGTCTTTCAACTTGGCACTTGAAATGAGTTGATCTTCAATGCAAGAATTACTGGCCTTGCCCTTCATCATGCAGAGTTTTCACTATTTTCACGATATTTCTTCTTAATTGATTTTAGAAATTGATAAATTCAAAATTTTTGACGACTACTTTTGATGAATCTATTGTTTCTAGCGCTTCACGGACATCATCCAAGACACTATTTCTTCCCCTTTTTTATGGAGGTCAGTAACGACCAAATTCCTTTTTTAGATATTCTTGTTGTCAAAAATAGCGAAAGGATAGATACTGATATTTATTATAAGACTACAGATAGCCATCAATATTTAAACTTTTCTTCTTGCCATCCACGTCATGTTACACGTAGAATACCTCACAATCTGGTTCGCCGAATTTGTGTTATCTACAGTGACTATTCCACACGATAAAATCGACTGGAGGAACTGAAAATGTTCTTATCAAAGCAGGGATACCCACCATTACTTATCAATGATGGAATTACCAGTGCCTTAAAAATTGGATCGTTCATTGCTTTTACTTACCAATGATAAGAGAAATAGCAAATCTAACATTCCATTTGTTCATACACATAACCCCCGAAATGCGAATATTTTGCCAATTATTTCACATGCCAACTCAATCCTACAAAATGACCAACAGACCAAGGAGATTTTCAATGATGCTACTTTTATCAACGGCCGCAGACAATCTAAAAATATCAAGAGACTCCTATGTCCTTCAAAATTTGTCAAACAGCAGGAAACTCATATCGTGAAAAGATGTAAAAATCCCCGTTGCAGAACATCTGATGTTATACTTGAAGGTTTACAGTCTACGAGTATAACTTTAATGAAACTATATTTAAAATAAAACACCAAATGTCATCTATGTACTTACCTGTGTGGGATGCAGACAATATTACATCGGAGAGACGGGAAATATGGTTAGAGAACGAACGAGGATATACAATGAACAAATAATTCATTCTGAACATCGAAAAATTGAAGTTAGTGAAAGTATTGACACTTGTGGAGAGCAGAAATTCACTGTTTTCTCATTTTACAAAGTAAATAATGGTGATTATGCGTTATTCGACGCTGCAAAGAACGCTTTTTCATTGACAACTTTATTCCCAAATTGAACAATTTCTGAAGAATTTTCATGTCTTTCTTATATAGAAATATCTCCTATTTCCTTTCCTTCTAAATATCCATTCCGAGAAATATCATCCATCTTAACTACTATGATATTCATGTAATTTTTTTAACTCTATGCAACCTATAATGAACATGACCGGTCCACTTACTTTTTGACTTCATCGAATCGTTGTTATTTGCACCTGAAGATTAGAAAGCGCTTGAGCAATTTTATGAGTTTTCTCTTTGTCTTCAAATTTGATTGAATTAATACTACAATTTTACCAATTGTTGTGATCTACATTTTCATCAATATAATTAAATTAAAAGAAAGACGAGGACAATATTTCGACTGTCTCTTTCACAAGTCTGATGGTAAAATTGTGCAAGTTTATTTCATCATCAATATATACATATATATATATATATCGTCGTTATGTTGACGATTGCTTCGCCATAGTCAGAGACAGAAACGAAGCTAACGCCTTTTTGAATTTTTTGAATAATGTGGATGATAACATCCAATTCACTATTGAGGAGAGTAAGAACAACAGTATTACATTTCTGGATACTGAGGTCACTCTTCAGTCTGGAGAATTTCACATCGATTTCCACATGAAATCTACTAACACAGGAGTATATACTCCATATTTCGCTTATGCTCCTGAGAAGTACAAAATGGCAGCATTCGATCATTGTTGTCTCGTGCGTTCAAGATTTGTTCAAATTGGGATCTTTATCAGTCTGCTGCTGACAAAATTATTGAGATTTTCAAAGATAAACGGTTTTCCTGAAGATAAACTATTCAAAATAAAACAACAAATTGAGCAGAAAACTTGTGTGCAGACAAGGGTCAAAACTGAATCAAAATCGGAAAATGATAAAAAAATCATTTACTGGTCACTTCCGTTCATTCAAGAAGGCTCTAAAGAATTGAATAGCAGGATCCACAAAATTAACCAAAGTCTCTCTGAAGCTGTTATTAAACCCGCTTATAAAACTTCCAAGCTCAGAGATTTTTTTCAAAATAAAGATAAGATTGCGAGTGGCTTGAAATCAAACATTGTCTACAATTATGCCTGTGACCGCTGTTCTATGCGGTACATCGGTGCCACCACTAGGCACTTTAACACCCGCATTAGTGAGCACCTTAGAGGCTACCCAACTCATACTGAAGTTTCGATGCACGAGCATGCACCGAAACAAGATAACTTTTCTATCTTGGGTTACTACAAATTTCAGTTTATTCTCGAATTTATTTTGATAGCTAGCAATTCTGATTCTGACTGTCTTGCGAATGAACGGAACGGATCGTTTCCACTATCACTTAGATTGTGACGTAGAGTGTTTATGACACCGGTTGACATGTGACAAGTGACGTATAAAGTGAGAAGTGACGTATTCGATTTGGTGACGACTTTTATTGCAAATGTAAATGAAGAGAAAGCTGATTTTATCCAATGTTGTATAAAAATGACTTGTACGCAATTTTGTGACTCTTTTGTAACCGCTGAAGATGATGTAAATATACATCGAAACTAGTACGGAACATGCAATTATTTTTGCTGTACATTGAAAGGATATGAAACGATTGGGCACTCTCTGTTGTAATATATATATATATATATAAAATTAATAAAATACAAAAGGAAATAATATCAATATAAAGCCACAAGAAAATCAAAAGCCAAAATGCCCTGCTAATCGATTTCTACCGCTTAGCGGCTTGTCAAGGCAGAAATGAAGTATATTTAACTCAATAATTATAGATATCCAAATAATTCAGAGGATATAGAAATCAAATACAATTAAGAGTAGGCTATGCTACATGTAGCATAATAGTGGAATGCAATCGTTTGTATTTTGAAACACCGGGGGGAACTAAGACATTTACTATCAAACACAACATGGATTGCCGGTCGTCGAATGTAATATACAAATTGATCTGTGACCGTTGCAAAAACTATTACATCGGACAGACGGGGACACATTCAGACACAGAATGACTGTACACAGACAGCAAATAAAAAAAAAAACTTATGCTTCGCTGAAAGTAAGCCATCATATCTCGAGCTGTGGCGGCAATTTTAGTGCCTTGCCATTTTATCAACTGCCTCCAAGTGCCGGCCGTTTGGATAGGGAATCAAAGGAATCTATGTTTATTAAGTTATTCCAGCCTACTCTTAATTGTATTTGATTTCTATATCCTCTGAATTATTTGGATATCTGTATTTATTGAGTTAAATATACTTCATTTCTGCCTTGACAAGCCACTAAGCGGTAGAAATCGATTAGCAGGGCATTTTGGCTTTTGATTTTCTTGTGGCTTTATATTCATATATATATATATATATATATATATATACCCAAAGTTAGGAGGAAAAACTCAGAACTCGGTACTCAGAGTTTCATGTTAACACAATCATCAGCCAAAGCTAAGGAACGAATTTTACAAAGTTAAAATATTGAAGTAAATATGTACTTATATTATATTGTACATATTTACTTCAATATTTTAACTTTGTAAAATTCGTTCCTTAGCTTTGGCTGATGATTGTGTTAACATGAAACTCTGAGTACCGAGTTCTGAGTTTTTCCTCCTAACTTTGGGTATACGTTGCTCCTTTCACAGTTGAGCACTTTGACGGAAATTGATTCAATTCCTCGAAATTATATATATATAATTGTTTTTTTTTACTCTCGACACTTATGGTCAGTGACTTTTTACAGCCCTAGTCTGGGAGACTTACCAAGTCTCTGGGAGGCCCAGGTGCGTGCGGA
This sequence comes from Prostheceraeus crozeri, assembly GCA_907163375.1. Classification (NCBI taxonomy): domain Eukaryota; kingdom Metazoa; phylum Platyhelminthes; order Polycladida; family Euryleptidae; genus Prostheceraeus; species Prostheceraeus crozeri. Next base: position 200,276 of record CAJQUW010002101.1, on the reverse strand, counting down.
GGATATGTGCACTTCCGAGAAGCGCTGCTTTCTGTAGCTTGCGAATGTCATGATTGCCCGGTAGTCTGTGGAGGTAGTCTTTCAACTTCAGTGTTGTTGCTCCAAGCGCGCCGATGACAACTAGTACAACTTCTGTTCTTGCTTTCCATAGTCTCTGAACTTCGATTTTGAGGTCTTGGTACTTTTGAATCTTCCCTTGCTCTTTCTTCTTAATGTTTCTATCTTCAGGGATTGAGATATCTATTAGCTTCACTTCTTTCTTATTTTTGTCAACTATTGTGATATCAGGCCGGTTCGCGTTTATTCTTTTATCCTTCCGAATTCCGAAATCCCAGAGTATCTTGACTTTCGTATTCTCAGTAACCTTCTGTGGGTTGTGTTTCCAGTAATCTCTCTCTGTTTTGATGTTGTAGTGTTGGCATATATTCTGGTACACTATTCTTGCGACGTTGTTATGTCTGCTTGTATACTCAGTTGGAGCCAACTGACTGCATGCTGACACAATGTGGGCTACAGTTTCATCTTTTTCGTGGCACCTTCTGCATTTTGCATTTGCTGTTGTCTTCATTATGTACTTCTTGTGTGCCTTTGTTGTTAGTGCTTGATCCTGAGCGGCCATGATCAGTGCTTCAGTCTCTGCTTTTAGCGTAACTTGGGTCATCCAGCCATATATATTTCTTTCTGTCGTGATATCCTTCATTTGCCTCGGATATTGACCATGTAGCGCTTTCTGTTGCCATCTGTTCTTCCTGTCTTGAATTGTCTTGACCTTCCATGATTTGATGCCTTCTTGATACTTCTCGCAGACTCCACACTCCCTTGTTGCGACGATTAGGGGGTCAGCGATCGTGCTGTACACATAGTGTGAAAGACTGCGCTTCTCTTCGTTGATGACATCATCTATTTTAATCAAGCCGCAGCCTCCCATCCTCCTTGGTAGGTATAGTCTATCGACGTCGGCTTTGGGGTGAAGCGCCCTATGTATTGTCATCATCTTCCTTGTTCTACCATCAATTTGCTGTATGTCAGTTGTGTTCCACTTTATTATTGCACCGGAGTATCGTATTACTGGTGTCGCATATGTGTTGATGGCTCGGATTTTATTGTATTTAGAAGATTAAAACGTCGCAAAAATAAAAAACTGAAATAATTATTCAGTCTCTACCGGTTTCAATTGGCAACAAGATGACAGAGATTGACCAATCTTCATCAGGAGAAATATAAAAAGAGGACATTTAGTCCCTACAATTTTAAACGACAAACAGTTTTAAAAATTCCATTATATGCATGTATAGACTACCTAGATATTCTAAGATATATTCCAAGATATTCTATATCATAAAAATAGAAATCACAAAAGTCATAGGGAAGTAGGAGATTTAGGTTCATAGATCGCTGACCTCTGTAGCACATGCTGCATATTAAGGCCATGAGGCCAGTCAGTCATTAGTTGGCTAATGAATTTTAGTTCCTCCACCTTTCGTTGTTGATCATTTCCTTTTATTTCTTTCAGTATTGTCACCCTTAAATCTTCTTCCAGGTGTTGATGTTTTATACAATGATGAGAAACCACCCTTTCTTCATCTCCATGGCGGACGTCAAATCGATGTTCTGTCATTCTTTCTCTCAAACTTCTTTGGGTTTCTCCTACATATAAAAAATTACAATTGCGAAAACTTAGACCATAAATGATGTTTGATGATGTGCATGTTGTTTTAGCAGCTTTGATGTTATAAGAAAGTTCAGTGATAGGCGATAACACTTCAGTTTCAGTTGAGAGCATGGCGCAGGTTTTGCAGCGCGAGTTATTGCAGGATGAAACAATGCCAATGTTGTTAAATGACGCATTATCTGTTTTATCATATAAACGAGAAGAGACCAAATGAGAATTTAGTTTTCTGGGAGGTTTCCACCATAATTTAGCAGTAATGCCAGTTCCTACAAGAAAGTGTTCATGTCTTTTCGCAATAAACTTGATATCAGCATACGTTGAAGGATGATACGGAGCAATCCAGGTAGGTGTCGATGAAATATTTTCTTTGCTATTTTTCTCCAATAACAATTTTCGGTTTTTAGATAGAGCTTTCCGAATTTGATTTTGTACTCGACCTCTTGGATAACGTCTTCGCACCAAAGCATCTTCGAGATCATATAAATGATGTCTCGCCTGAAGATCATCTGAACAAATTCGCCTTATCCTTAGAGCTTGCGAGTAAGCAATGGGCAAACGATGCTCGATAGGATGACATGAAGTAAAATGCAGATATTGACGAGTATCGGTTGGCTTGGTGTATAAATCTGTGGATAGATTGGCACCGTGCTTTGAAATTCTGGTATCAAGAAAGTTTACTTCGGAATCACTCTTTTCAAAGACGAATTTAATAGAAGGATGGAAATTATTAGCATAATCTTCAAACTGCTGCAAGGTTTCCCATCCATGCGTCCAGATCATAAAAATGTCATCGATATATCTCCACCACACTATTGGTTTAAGGATAGCATTTGATAGAAGACGTTTTTCGAACCAATCCATGAAAATAATCGCGTAGTTTGGAGCCATTTTTGTACCCATAGCCGTGCCTTGTAACTGAGTGAAAAAGTTGTTGTAGAATTGGAAAGTATTCGTTGTTAGAACAATGTGTGCCAATTTTGATATAGTTTTTGAACTTGGGACTTTAACAGTTCTGGTTTCAAGAGCTTCGTACAATGCTTTCAGTCCATCTTGGTGAGGAATCTTAGTATACAAAGAAGACACATCTGCAACAACCAAAATAAAGTCTTCATTCATTTTACTAGAAAGTGCATTAAGTTTGGTCAAGAAGTCCGTTGTGTCCTTGAGGATTGAGGATTTGACCTGCGTGGCTAGGGGCTTGATAATAGAGTCTACATAGGAGCTCAACTTTTCTGTCACTCCATTACATGAGGATACTATTGGTCGACCCGGACAAGGCGTTATGTTCTTATGAATTTTTGGAAGTAAATAGAATAGAGAGGTTCTTGGTGAAAGTGGCGGCTTTATTTTTTCAGCCGTTTCTAAAGAGAGTTTTCCATTTTGAACAAGTCTATCTAATTCGTCGGTAACTTTTTCACGGAGAATTGAAGTTTGATCAACCTCTTCCTTGCGATAAGTTGTGGTATTATTGAGTTGACGAAAGGCTTCTGTACAATAATCTGATTTATTCCAAACAACGACTACTCGGCCCTTATCTGCAGGCTTTATTACAATATTATTATTCTTTTTCAAATTCTTTAAAATGTCAAATTCTTCTTTGCTGAAATTACTTTGTGATCTTCTTACTTTGATCTGCTGAACATCTTTCTTTATGGCAGTTACATATGCTTTCGTAGCATGAGATTGGTCATGTTGTAACAATTGTGCACAGTATTTCGATGCGCTTGTAAGTAAATCGAAGCGATCAAATTCTTTTGGCTTAATTGCAAACCCTAGTCCTTTATTCAACACTAATTTTTCTTCTCGTGATAGTTTGTAAGAAGAGGACAAAGAAATAACTGTGCGATTTAATTCTTCATCAGTAACAGTGAGTGTCCGGGTCGACCAATAGTATCCTCATGTAATGGAGTGACAGAAAAGTTGAGCTCCTATGTAGACTCTATTATCAAGCCCCTAGCCACGCAGGTCAAATCCTCAATCCTCAAGGACACAACGGACTTCTTGACCAAACTTAATGCACTTTCTAGTAAAATGAATGAAGACTTTATTTTGGTTGTTGCAGATGTGTCTTCTTTGTATACTAAGATTCCTCACCAAGATGGACTGAAAGCATTGTACGAAGCTCTTGAAACCAGAACTGTTAAAGTCCCAAGTTCAAAAACTATATTAAAATTGGCACACATTGTTCTAACAACGAATACTTTCCAATTCTACAACAACTTTTTCACTCAGTTACAAGGCACGGCTATGGGTACAAAAATGGCTCCAAACTACGCGATTATTTTCATGGATTGGTTCGAAAAACGTCTTCTATCAAATGCTATCCTTAAACCAATAGTGTGGTGGAGATATATCGATGACATTTTTATGATCTGGACGCATGGATGGGAAACCTTGCAGCAGTTTGAAGATTATGCTAATAATTTCCATCCTTCTATTAAATTCGTCTTTGAAAAGAGTGATTCCGAAGTAAACTTTCTTGATACCAGAATTTCAAAGCACGGTGCCAATCTATCCACAGATTTATACACCAAGCCAACCGATACTCGTCAATATCTGCATTTTACTTCATGTCATCCTATCGAGCATCGTTTGCCCATTGCTTACTCGCAAGCTCTAAGGATAAGGCGAATTTGTTCAGATGATCTTCAGGCGAGACATCATTTATATGATCTTGAAGATGCTTTGGTGCGAAGACGTTATCCAAGAGGTCGAGTACAAAATCAAATTCGGAAAGCTCTATCTAAAGACCGAAAATTGTTATTGGAGAAAAATAGCAAAGAAAATATTTCATCGACACCTACCTGGATTGCTCCGTATCATCCTTCAACGTATGCTGATATCAAGTTTATTGCGAAAAGACATGAACACTTTCTTGTAGGAACTGGCATTACTGCTAAATTATGGTGGAAACCTCCCAGAAAACTAAATTCTCATTTCGATGTATTTTTGTCAAACCGACGTATGACGAAAATTTTGAAAATTGAGAAAAATACATTTTAATGATCTCCCGCTAATGTCTGATAATAGTAATATATCGTAAATGCATATTTATAATTGCAAATTATATTTTCATTAAGTCACAAAATGACGTATGTCAAATTTTGCCAATGGTGTGTTTTGTCAGACCGACGTATCAGTTCGAATTTTCAATACATTATTGTTTTTATGGTGATTTCATGCTCTTATTGACGTTATAGCAATGTCTGCTGGCCAAGTACACGATTGATGCTTCGTAAGGTGAGATATCTATGCAAGGTAACAATTAGACAAGTGACTCATTGACTGAAGAAGAATATCGAAAACAGACTGACTTCATTTTAGACTTGATATCTGCATTAACATGACGTCGAGAATGCAGCTGAAAAACGCCGAGAGGATGGCTGAAATGATAGCGAAGATGGACGATAACTCCGATAGTGATAATAGTGATTCAAATGTTTCTTCTATCTTAAATCAAACGCCAGAATCATTTATCATTGAGGGCCCTACACCTGAAGATAGCAATGACAACACATGTAAGAAACGAAAATCAAGTAGATGATGGATTCGAATACTGCAAGTGGTAATATCAAACCTGTTCGACGTGTTCTGGGAGCACCTTGTGATTCTTCTTCAAGATGTGTTATGAGAAACTTTTAAATGCAAAAACATTTCCGACGAGCAAAGGACTAATCTGTTAAATTGCTACTACGACCTCCCGTCTTTGGATGAGAAAAGAAAGTATTTACAACCGCACATCTTGCTGGAGATGCCTTCGAGTGCGAAGGTAGGAGAACGAGAACCTTTACATATTTCTTGACGATCGACGGGGAAAGAATGCAGGTATGCAAAATTATGTTCCTCTCCACACTCGGAATTATGGAAAGACAAGTCAGGACAATGCTAGATAAAACTGACAATAACGGTGTCTTACAACCTGAGTTAAGAGGTGGACGAAAAGGTGAGCGACAAAGTTCTGATAAGCAATTGACTGAAGCAATTGAAAATCATATAAATTTATTTCCAAAAGTGGAATCGCATTACTGCCGGCGGGATACGTCCAGTATGTTTCTCTCCCCGTGTTTATCAGTTCCCATTATGTACGAAATGTACATGAAATCTTATGATAGAATTGACTGTTCGTACAGCAAGTACTACTCGGTGTTCAAAAGCCTAAACTTACGTTTCCACAAACCGACGAAAGACTTGTGTAAAATCTGTGAAACTTTCCATCAAAGCAGCGATGAAGAGAAAATCGTACTTCAAGTAACGTATGATTCGCATATAAAAGAAAAGGAAGAAACAAGAAGAGACAGACTTGAAAGTAAGTCAAAAGCGTCCACTGTCGATACTCATGTGGCAGCATGCTTTGATCTTGAGCAAGTTATCTACCTGCCGAAGAGTAGCAGATCAGAAATTTTCTATAAAAGACGCCTATCAAACTTTAACTTCACAATATTTAATTTGAAGGACTCATCAGTTGACTGTTTTGTGTGGCATGAAGCAATTGCAGGAAGGGGCGCCAATGAAATTGCCTCTTGTATATATCAATTTCTAGTTGAGCAAGATAACAAAGGAATGAAAACTATTGATCTCTACTGTGATGGGTGTGCCGGTCAAAACAAAAATTCTATATTACCTGCAATGTTCCATCATGTCCTTTGTGAATCAAAGAACATCAAAGGAATAAGATTGACAATTCTTGTTCCAAACCACGGAAACAATGAAAATGACTCAGTACACGCTTGTATCGAAAGGGCACTGAAGAGAAACACAGAAATTTTTGTCCCATCACAACTTGGAGTAATTATCTGTGAGGCCAGAAAAGCAGGCAAAAGGTACGCTGTTCACGAAGTCTGCACGGCAGATATCTTGGACTGGAAGACGCGGTCTCAACAAATAGGCTTTCTTAGAAATAGAACTTCTATCAAAGGCAATGCCATCAATTGGACAAAGATGGCACAGATGCATTTCGACAAAGATAGCCTTACACAGATGAACTTCAAAAAAAGCCATCTGGAAGAATTTGACGGCATGCTTCTATGCGAAAGAAGACGACAAATTACTCCCTCAAGCATCTCACAGTCTGCATACAACGGTTCATTAAAAATAAGCTCTAGCAAGTACGATGATTTGAAATCTCTGTGTGTGGGACCTATGCCCGTTGTCAGGCATTCTGACTATCAAAATTTTTTTCTCGGTCTTCCCCACTAATGCAGTTTTCTTGTAGTAAAATATAGCTATCAAGTGGAATTTGAAGCTTTTATATTTTAGTTTGTATGAATGGTTGCAGCATAGATGACATCAAATAGTTAAGCAAGAGTAGGTCTAATAATAATTCTTTTATTCTGCTTCATATCGTATATATTTAAAATATTGGGGATACTCAGTAGGCCTACATTGTGTTACATCGATGCTATGATGCCTGGGCTATTCGACAATGTAACATACCAAAAATTATTCATTCAATTAACAAATAAACTATCTTGCTATATTATTTGCTGTAAATATACATGTTGGGGCGTAGGCCTACAGAAAAATACTAAAGTGACTCAGTAGGCCTACATGTACTTGTTGTACATGTATACTACTGTTACAATACAATATACATGTATCACATAACTGTAGGTGTAAGAAATAAAGTTATGTTATGCATGCAGGTTATTATAATAGTTGCTGCTGATCTAAGGCAGACATAGATAACTGACTAGTTACTGAATAGAGGTTTGTAGGCATATGCCTACTACTATTTTCTCTTTTCCCCCATTTAAGAAGTTGGTTTACGCTATCGGGTTTCTTTGCTTCAACAATGGATACTCAAATATCTAAGCTACTTCAACAGCAGGATTGTAGATTGATTCAGTAAAAAAACATAATTTTATGTCATTGCTTCTTTTAGCTGTTAATGCACTCAGATAATCAGTAATTATCAACTGAAATAATCCACTCTAGATATCAAAGGTATGTCGTGAATTCATTAAAATAAAAATATACATACCTTTGTTCATATATTATTACACTTTCAGCAATTAAACATTTAGTAGGGAATCAAAGTAAATGACGTATCAGAAAAAAATTATCCAAAAATTTTTGTCAAACTGACGTATCACTAATGAGCTAATTAACCGTTAGAGTAATTAGTTGAAAATAAGTAATCCAAGCATTGACATATATTTGATGACATATCTGATAACATAGAAAAGTTTTGAATGGTCAATCCTTATTTTAATTGATGAAAATTCATTTTGAAGTTGATCAGTTCGTTTATTTGTCGCTATTGTAAAATGACAAAAATCATTATACGTCAGTTTGACAAAAATGCATCGATTTGGTCTCTTCTCGTTTATATGATAAAACAGATAATGCGTCATTTAACAACATTGGCATTGTTTCATCCTGCAATAACTCGCGCTGCAAAACCTGCGCCATGCTCTCAACTGAAACTGAAGTGTTATCGCCTATCACTGAACTTTCTTATAACATCAAAGCTGCTAAAACAACATGCACATCATCAAACATCATTTATGGTCTAAGTTTTCGCAATTGTAATTTTTTATATGTAGGAGAAACCCAAAGAAGTTTGAGAGAAAGAATGACAGAACATCGATTTGACGTCCGCCATGGAGATGAAGAAAGGGTGGTTTCTCATCATTGTATAAAACATCAACACCTGGAAGAAGATTTAAGGGTGACAATACTGAAAGAAATAAAAGGAAATGATCAACAACGAAAGGTGGAGGAACTAAAATTCATTAGCCAACTAATGACTGACTGGCCTCATGGCCTTAATATGCAGCATGTGCTACAGAGGTCAGCGATCTATGAACCTAAATCTCCTACTTCCCTATGACTTTTGTGATTTCTATTTTTATGATATAGAATATCTTGGAATATATCTTAGAATATCTAGGTAGTCTATACATGCATATAATGGAATTTTTAAAACTGTTTGTCGTTTAAAATTGTAGGGACTAAATGTCCTCTTTTTATATTTCTCCTGATGAAGATTGGTCAATCTCTGTCATCTTGTTGCCAATTGAAACCGGTAGAGACTGAATAATTATTTCAGTTTTTTATTTTTGCGACGTTTTAATCTTCTAAAAACTTGATAACGCATCGTTCATTCGATCCGTCGCCTCTGGAGTCGTTCATGAGAAAATAATTCTCTCATTTCACTAAATCGGATTTTATTGTATCCATAAAGCCTCGACGTCATTATTTTCCTGACTCTTCTGAAGTATTCTTTCGTCACCTGCTTCTTCACCAGTTCTTCCTTGTTAGTTTGATGTTGGAGAATTCCTAGGTACTTGTATCCTTCTTCTTTCGCATCATCTATTGTTCCGAGATCTAATGCAAGTCCTTCTGTCTCTTTTACTTCTCCTCGCTTTATGATGAGTCTTGCACATTTCGATATGCCAAATTCCATGCCGATGTCATTACTGAATATTCTTGTTGTGTGAATCAAGGAATTTACTTGGTCTTCTGTCTTGGCATACAACTTATATATTTATTATATATAATAATAAATATTATTAAATGCCTTGATATTAATGCATTTAATATTATTATTTGATGCCTTGATAAGCAGTCAAACTGTGAAGTCGATCGGTATAAACATTATTTGAGAATCTAGCTGATTTTTATTTTACTTCTATATATATATACGAGGGGTGATTGAAAAGTTCGCGGCCCGATATAGAAAAAAGCATATTTTTCGACATAATCGCCCCTACAATCAACGCACTTAGCCCAACGGTACTGCAATGCGCCGATCCCTTGCTCATAGAATTGTGAGTCTTTGTAGTCCAGATACTCCTCAACGGCCTCCATGACGTCACTGTTGGATGCGAAGTGCTGACCACTGAGCTCCAATTTCATTTTTGGGAAGAGATGAAAGTCCGATGGTGCCAGATCAGGAGAATAGGGTGGATGGGAAATGATGTCAAACCCACAACCTTGGATGGCAGACATGGCGGTAGCGGAGGTGTGAGCAGGCGCATTGTCTTGATGAAAGAGCACGCCTTTCGTGAGCTTCCCTCTCCGCTTGATCTTGATCTGCACTCGTAACTGCTGCAACAAATGAGCGTAGTACTCGCCAGTAATTGTCCGACCAGTCTCTAGGAAGTCCAACAACAAAACTCCCTTCGAATCCCAAAAAATGGAGGCCATGACCTTTCCCGCGAACCTGGTGACCAATTGGCTTTCCGAGGAGTTGGTGATCATGGGTGCTTCCATTGTTTCGATTGTTCTTTCGACTCTGGCTGATAGTGGTGAACCCAAGTCTCATCCATCGTAATGAACCGGTCCATGAAATTTTCAGGATCTCTTACGAACAGCGCCAGGTTGTCCCTTGAGATAAGAAAGCGGGCTCGTTTGTTCTCTGGTGTGAGCAGTGAGTAAAAGTTAAGATAGTCAGATAAGTCATAAGTAAGAAAGTCAGATAAGTTAGTAACTGAAGTTAAGTAGCTGTGGTTTACCAACAGTTCACCGGATCGACTGATCACTCGTCATGCGCCGCCAGCACATTCCATTGCATCAATCCACATGTGCATAATGGCCTGGCTTTAAGCTTTCTATGTCAGGCCGCGAACTTATCAATCACCCCTCGTATATATATATATATATATATATATATATATATATATATATATATATATACACTCGAGGAAAAAATAAAGTACCCGGTTAGACATTTAACTTTATTTCGAAAACAACAAGACAATATGCACTACTTGTGCTTCAGAGTTGATCACAGAAACAATATCAATACACGTATAAAGTCACGAAAGGCGCACTAGTACATAGAAAACAGTCAAAATCTCGTAAAATCACCTTCAGCATCCAGTTCTGCTTCTACGCGATCACGCATTGAACTGATAAGAGAAGCTCGATAATTGACATCATCCATCAGTTCATTCCAAATGACATCAAGCGTAGCAAAAAGTTGGTCACTTTCTTCTGGGTCCTCATTCTCTTTGGAGTTTTAGTTCCATCTGTGCCCACACGTGTTCGATGGGATTCATATCGGGACTAAATGCAGGCCAGTCTAAGGTAGGGATTCCATTGTGTTGAAGGAACAGTTTCGTCCGGTTCGCCGAATGTATCGGTGCATTGTCTTGCTGGAAGATGCCACCTGCTTGAGTGATTGTATTCCATACTGGAAGAAGATTACCTTCAAAGATGTCGATGTACTTTTGTGCATCCAATCTCTCTTGAATTCTCAACAGGCTCGTATGTCCATTACTTGAGAATGCACCCCACACCATTACATGCGCGACAGATCTGTTCGGAGTACGGCAGACGTAGCGATCCGTGTACCGACCTATCGATCGACGGACATACTGTACTCGCGACTGACCGAAGCAGAATTTCGATTCGTCAGAAAACACCACTTTCTTCCACCTCGTCAAAGTCCACGATGACTTTTCTGTAGCCCATTGCAATCTGCGATGTTCATGATCTGCTGTTAAGGCTGTCTTTCTAGCTGATGTAAATGCCTTGAGACCACCGCTCAGCAATCGATTTGTTACGGTCCTTCTGGTGCATTCTAGATTTAGGTTTTGCTTAATTACTCTGGCAGAGCAAAAAGGATGGTTCGAAGAGAAAGTTAAAATTTCCTCGTCATCTTCAGTTGTACTTTTCCTACGGCCACAAGAAGCTCGATTAGTTGCTTTAGCATCTCCACCAGCTGATAGCCTCTGTAGGTACTTTCTGACTGTGTTCTCTGATATCTCGAGGCACTCAGCAATTTTAGGTCTTGAAAAATTCGCATGAAACTTTAACGCGTAGATTTGACCTCTCTGGAATTCAGTCAAATCACATCCACGTGTCGCCATGACTAATTTGCTAATGCTACGATACTGTCACTGATTGTGGTGTATGTAGCTAGCGGATTGAACAGAGTACAGCTCGGTATCCATGAAAGAATAATGAATGGATTCACAGCATTAGGCCTCAGCTACACTGAAAGCAAAGCAAACACGAGCGTCCCAAGCGTCTCGAGTAACCGCATGTCCGCAAGGTATCAATCGCTCTATTTTGCTTTGCGTGCATTATGGAAGTCTACAAATGCTGCAATGATGACTTTGTATTTGCTGCAAAACGCTTGGAAAAGCTCGCTGTGTGGTTGAGGCCTAATGGTTTGACTATTGATTAACTTCTAAAGTTCATATTTCACACCAACGAGTAGAAAAAATGACTGAAATGATAAATTTGTCACTGTTAACATAACTTTTTCCACCGGGTACTTTATTTGTTCCTTGAGTGTATATATATATACTAGCCACGTGAAATCACTATGCAAGTAGTATGAAACTTATTAAATATCAATAGGAATGAATATTTACTACGAGTAACAAGCGGAAATTGAGCTGATTATTAAGAAATTTCTTGAGCCACATTATAATGCAAGTCTTCATAGAAAAGTTGAGATCTTATTGCGCTTCTTGGCTGAAATTTGTCTGAAGTTTTTATTTCGATTTTCATCGGCATAATTTTATGATTCACTAAATTCATGTTTCATTTCTTGAATCTGAATAGAAATGTGAAACCATTAACATCTCTTAAGTTAATTATGATCTCTGTCTATGATCATGGTCTTTTGTTCTTTCAGTGACAGGCTTTGTAATATGATCACAGTTAAGAAAATACTCTTATTAATAAGGCTGAAGATTAAAGTAATAGCAACCCATTGAATTGCTAATTTAGCAAGTATTACTACTAATCTATACTATCACTGTTTCTGTATTGCTTTCATGATCACTCAAATCCGCATAAATTTCTCCAAAGGTGTAAAAATTTGCATATCTCAGATGTGCCAATGTTCTCAATTCGAGTTCGTTCGATAAAATCGAAATTGTACACACATTGGGGATTTAATTAATACTGAGGTGCTACTTCATACCTAATATACTTACTCTATGCCATTGACTACGATTGAAGAGGTTTATAGCAATTAACTTCGTGTGTAATATCCCAGGTCAATTATTGCTCGTTACTGGATGCTTTTACAGCTTCCATGACTGTTATTATCATTACTTGTGGGGTCATTGCACAAATGCTTTAAGATGTAGCCTTTATCTCTACGAAGCGCAGTTTTCACTTCAGACTGTTGAAATTGATCAGTTCGACCAAAGAAATTCCAACAGAAGTTATATAAAATGACAATCAATTTTACAAGTCGGAAGTTTTGATGACAGAACTATTGCGCAGGGTACATGAGTTATTGAAGATGAATTTCCGCTTCAATTAAACATGACAAAGACGTGAGGCAATTATGTTGTTGCGATGTTATTATGTTATATGCAAATTATGTTAAGAATGCTTGACAATTAAGCAAATAAATGAATGAAATGTTTTTCATTTCGCATTTTCACAAGCAAGCATTGCAGCATTGTATATTTCCATTGCAGAAACTAATAATGAGTAAATAATTTTCCATCAATGAAAATTTGCATCAATTGTCATCGATCTCAATTACAGAGGATGCATTCAACTTCTTAAGAATACATTGAAGAATGCAAAGGATGACGATTTTGGCCGTTTTACATTTATCAAGCCTTCGGTAAAAAGCAGTTCATTTGCATATCTCATTGAGAACTAACTTCTAATTCTGAAACTCTTATCATCACACTTTTTCTCTCTCAAACATACACTTTGATTCTTTCTCGAACCTCCTTACTGTGCTATTGTAGCCGCTCTCATGAATATAGCCTCCTTCGCAGAGCAGAGATCCTCAAAAATTGATTGCAATTTTATTGGTCCTTCCTATCAAATAATTGAAATTCGTATTCGTAAGCAATCAATAATTGACATCAATTAACTTTTGATAGCCTTTGCTGATTTCTTCTCATAGGTTAATGTATATATAGCTGGCTGAAGAATCCTAAACCAGAGATTCTCAAACTCTGGGAAATTACCCAAACCTTGGTAATTGTGGGATATTTTTTGGGTAATGTAGGATTTCTGAAAATATGTTCAAATTGATTATCTGCAATTACACTATAATTTCACTGTCGGGTTGGTACTCAGGAGTATTTATGAAGTCTTCTCGCTTATCTTAAAATTACAGCTGGTTACTCCTTTTCTGATTTCAAAGAAGAATACAAAGACAGAGATAATAATGCATTTGTAATATTGCAATAACGTTTGGCTTGCGTCTGTCCACCTGGTGTGAATCAGCGATGGACAGACTGAGTGTGTTCGTCATGCCACGCTCCAACAAGACAGGGAAACACAAGTCATCTAAATTTAAGGCAGCCTGCTGTTGACAACGCGCATATTTTGTATTTTGTGTTTGATTAAATCGCAATTTTAAAATGAAACATATAGTTTTATTGCTCACATAATGGTTGGTGAATAAATTGTCGATAGAGCGGGTAATTTGGTAGCCCTTGTTAGATAGTCGGCAATCTCGATCGAAAGTCTGAGAACCCCTGCTCTAGACAGTAGCTAAACAAAAATTGGATAGCTTCCAGCTGGTGACATTGATATTTGTTGTAGGCATAGAAATCGACAACAATAAAACCTGTAGAACGTAGGCTAAACTTCATGCAATACACAATAGTGGCACATAAATCGCACGCATTTTCATTTAGATACACTTGTCAACTGTTGTGTCATTGGATTAGAATCAGTCACATGTGTAAATCAAAGCTTTTCATTGTGATTCATGCCCACAGTCAATTTCCAATCTAGTCAACTTCAGATAAACAATCTATTTCTATGGTTGCATTTACTAGTCGTTGAATAATTAATGGAATCCTATCGTACGCGCGCATATGTCGTCAATTCAAATTCAATTAATTTTTGAAAATCACTACCCCTTTGTATAGCTCGGATACACTGTTCTATACAGGACTCATCCCGCAAAAACTCGTGCTTCCATCTTTTCTATTATCCTCCCCGTGGACCCTCTTTCGTTTCGCGTGATCCAATTATCAGGCATGTGCCCCACCTATTTGTCATCTTCTCTTAAAGTTACATGTCCAGTCCACTTACTTTTTATATGTGTATCTGTTTGTAACGCGTCTTTAACGCCTGTCCGTCTTCAAACTTCTGCGATTGTGAAGTTGCTTCTGCGAGAATTTCCTAGCCTTCGTCTTTCATAGCCTTTTTGAGTAATTTACGCTTTTTTTGGGTTGAGTAATTTGAGCTTTTTTGCGCATATCAAGACACATGAAATATAAATATCAAGCAGACGTCTCCTTGCACTGAGTTGAATATCTGGATTAGGTAAGCTTGTCTTTGAAAGAAGAGTACACTGAAATCTCAGTTTTTTCATAATTTGTCGGTATTGGAGAGGTAGTCGTGATGGAGAAATGGCCAGATGCATTTCAACTGCACAACACGCTTTAATTGGCAACTTTTTCGACTCAATTCCTTGTGAATTGGAAGGTGAGCGTTGTTGGGGATTCAAAAAGTGTCAACAATTTTTAGACAATATACGCTGCAAACTTTAGACTACGAAAGCCAGTTGATTTAACGTTCGCTAATTAGCTTTCGTATAGTCTGAAATTTGCAGTGCAGTCGTTATTTTCTATAGATGGTTGATTCTACGGTATCATGACTTCTATTATGCCAGATGATATTATAATAAAGTGCTCGCTTTGTGTCCGTAAAACGTGGATTCAAACCTTGGTCCGTTAAACCTGATACTTGCAAGAGATATGTATACTTCACGTTCCTGCTAAACACTCAATACAAAATGAAGAGGGTAAGATAAATAAAAAGATCTCGGCCACAAGTACGAAAAGCATACGCCTAACATGCTTCCAAATAAAAATAGGGCCTATTTGTTTTTGTTTGTTTTTTATTTATTATATGTGCATCAATTTGCGCGATGAGCTTATGATTCCACAGAATTAGACCTATACTCGTTGTTCATAGGTTTCGCAGCCCTTGCAAATGTTTATGTTTAGCATACACCAATAAGCGCTAGAACCGCTAAAGCAGCGTAACACGTTGCAGGTAAATATGATCATTCGCAATACAAAACACACAGAGAACTATGTATCTTTAAAAGACTTCAAATAGGAAGATTCTCCAGTTTCATTTAGGAGGGATTTCCAGTCATCACTGGTGGATAGGGAGAAGAAATTGAGCTTGCAGTTCAGCGGTTTGATTGAAATTGTTTAAAGGAATACAATGGGTTTTCGAGGAATTCAACGTGACCAAGGTGTCAAGTCGGCAGGGAGTAGCGCTGCTATGAAAAAAAAATTATGACCTTCAGAGAGATCCATGATGCGACGGCGACAGTGTAAGAACGCTCGGTCAAGGGCTTTGAGGCGATCGTCGAAAGGAACACTTGTATTCCATAAATGTCTCGTGTGAGACTGAGGAGAAGACAACATTTTCGAATTTTTAACTTAAAAACATTTTGTCTGTAATCAGTCAAATATCGAAATATCTAAATATGTTTGTGCATATCGAATACGAATGATTACAATTAAGTCGCCCCAAACTTTCATATATTGTGCTAAATAGACCGTCAAAGTGCACTTTCAAAACATGTCAGAACATAATCTTTGAACATCGCAAAGGTACATAGTCGGAGAATGGTTATAACTTTGATATTTTATACAAAGCTAATAATCCACTTTTGCCAAGGTATCAAAAAGTCGGTACATCAGATATCATCACCCTGAAAAATGAACGAAAATGTGATCGCACCGATGTTTCTATAGCATTCATGTAAGCACGTGACAATAAAATTGTTCTTGACTCATCTCAAATTCAACTAAGACCAACCAAACTCTTGAAGAACAAAGCTTTGATGCAAATTCATTAACGTTTAGCTTTCCTCCTATTCAACTCTACATTTAAGCTAAAAAGAATTTTTCATGCTACTATCGAAGTCATGTCACAATTATTGATAGCATTCAATAATTCATAAACAAAGCCTGGAAATGGATTCTCAACGCCACATGAAGGAAAATTATATTTCAATTAGTTAGATGATGTTGCGTTACAAATTTATAAATGAAGCAAGACGCAAATTTTTTTTTATATTGAGATTATTTGATATGCAGATGTCCATACAGTAATTATATTAGGTAGAGTGGCAACTCCGCATTTATCAAATCCCCACTGTGTATACACTTTCGATTTTATTAAATGAACTCGAGGGGGATACAGTCGGCATTGTTTCCAAATGTGAGATATGCACATTTATGTAGTTTTGAAGAAGTTACAACGGAATTGACTGATAATGATAGCATAAAGCAGAAGGAAATGATATTATTTAACAGATCGTCCGTGTCATGATTTCCTTGGAGAGGTATCTGTTTGCTAAATTGACAACTCGATGACCTGCTATTGCTTTCATGGTGAACCACAAGAGAATCTTCTTAAGCGTTATCAGTTCATAAGCAACCTGCCACTGGTAGAGCAAAATGACAGAATCAAAGACAATGATTTCAATTAACTTTGAAAGATGTAAATGGGTCCACATCACAATTCAGATTCAAGAAGCGAAACATTAATTTGGTGAATCATAAATTCCTTTGCATAAATTCATGACGATGAAAATTGAATTAAAAATATGAAATTTCGGCCATGACAGCACAATAGGATCTCGACTTTTTCATGAAGACTTCCATTATAATGCCGTTCATTAGATTTCCTTGATCATCAGCATAATTTCCGCTTCGTTACGATGCTTGTTTGCAAAAATTCATTCCTTTTTGAAATCCAACCTGCTTCATACTACTTATAATGGAGCGTCATGTCGGTAGTATTCAAATTGGCGAACATTTAACTTTCCAAAAATTGCTCAAATAATTTTTTGGACCGCAGGAGCGCAATCTCCGCAAAAAACTGAATCTTTTCATAAAAAAATTTTCACTGTATACAGATACTTTTTTGAGTCGACACTCTACCTACATGTACTTACTCTATGCAGATATCTGATTCAGAATATAACGCTACTATTTATTCACAAAATGTAGTTTCCTATTCAAAGAAATTTCTAACAACTCACAATTTTTAAATGTGCAATGTTCAAATGGTGCATATATGAACACAGCTGCTATGACTTGAATATCTTTTACAATCGGAAGATCCTGAATGCCGGTATCCCATATGGTTTACAGATGCATAATGCATAGCCAACTCCTGTGATTTCACTCAAAAGGTAACTTAGGCAGTTAAATTAGTTGTGATTTAGCAGTTCTTGCTCTTTTCTTATAATTAGTTAAGATGTACATGCTTCCAATTACAATAATCTCCAGAACTTGTGCAGCATAGTTTGTCAAATACATTGCAGTTCAACATAATTTGTCGGATTTCCAAACAAAACGTGGGTTGAGAATTATAAGTAATTAAGAATTAGCTTTATAAATTTCCCAATTGAAAGATGACTAGTGGTTATTTACTGATGAATGTGGTGCCCAGTAGTGGGGGCACAGTTAATCGATTCCACTCGATTAATACTTGTGTAGTTCGATGGAGTCAATCGCGCTAATCTTGAATGACCAGGAATAGCGTGATTTTTTGGAAAAGTGACATCTAAATGAAATTTGCATCATATGGGAGAAATATGGTTATTTTCCTATTTACCCTTTCAACGTTTGAGATAATGGCAGTGAGTAGAAGGTACACCTATGGGCGCTCGTGCCTGAGATCTTGCATGGTTAGATTAAGACAGCTACATGTGACGCGATATTTCACGGCTACAAAACAGTAAATCTCCTTTGGAATCCAATTGAAACTCCCACACACTGAATAAATGCACTATTTTATACAATAGCATTAAACATTTTCGCATATAGTACACGATTTATGCGAATCATACATATTGTCAAGCACAGAAGTCCCTATGATATTATAATTTGACATAATCGTATTGAAGACATGTAAACTTATTTCTAAGAATATTAAAGCCTGATTTACATTTAACATGCACATTATGAGCCAACTTGGTAGCAATCACGCTCTCAAATATTCCGCAATATATATTTGCTGACATTTCTTTAAAAAAACGTCATAAGCCAAATGGTTTGAATGAAATCATACATGAGTAGTGCTACAAGTCTTAAGAATTCCATTTTTGCCAGATATTGGGCCAAAGCTGATCAATTTAAACTTTATCAAAACTTATCAATACTTATCAAAACTTACGAGTATATATTATAACTTATCAATTTTAATTTTTTTTTTGCCACGAGAAAGCTCCATTGAGTTCTTTTAAGAACTGATTAATCCAATGGTTACAGTAGCATTGCCTTTGTATACTTGCGGATTGGAGAGCGCTATCAGTCCTCATTATGACTACTTCAATTAATAGTTTAGATTAGTAAGCTTTACATTCTACTATAAATGGCTGCTGAGGTGATTTTCATCATCGTATGAGACTGCAATTTTACTTATTATGCACGATTGATGGATATAACTGTAAATGCCTACAGATATGTTTAATGAAATATGGTTGACAAAGATCAAAAAAATCAAAATTGATAAATAAAAGTATTAGTAGATACTTCATAGTAGCGTGTGGAATATGCCGAGAACTTGATTGACCTCGTCTGCCGCTTACTCTGCTGCCTATGTTCTGCTTAGTTGAGTCAAAACGATGTTGTTGGCCATTTTTTCGCTTGAACGACATCGTCAGTGGCCCTACAATCACAGCGGAAAACTTTTTATGTATACCTATATGTTCTTTCTACGTATTCTTTCACTAGACGAACGTATTAATGATCTACTGGAACGAAGAATCAAATAATTTTTCTCGAGGATCAGTCACTGCTTCTATAAGTTTCTGCTTCTTTCCAGGTGAGATATAGATTATTTGAATTTTCCTGTTTCTTGTTAATTGATGTTTATCTCTATGCATACGTATTCTCTGTGATTGATACTCAAATTAATTAGTTGATTAAACAATAGGATTGACTGACAAAGGAAATAGGAATATATATAAAATAGTAATAGTAAGTTATTTCCAATCAACTAAAGTGAATCTGCTGGCTTGACTAATTCATTGAATCTATTAGCCTGTGTCTATAAAGCATATCATCCTCTCATTCTCATTGCGACATTATTGTGTTGAATGTTCCTCGCAAATTGCATGTAAAGATTGTATTATTGATCACTTATTGTTTATGCAAATGTTTTTCTGCAAATAAACATTTTACATTCTGATGCTCTATTTGTTCAAATCAAAGTGTCTCTAATGCATCATTCTATATTTCCAAACATTATTCCCAAATATTGAACAAGAGTATCGCACTAATTAAAAGGGTAGTAACAACGTTGATGTCTGAGTAATCTAAATTTTAAGAGAAATTATCAACTGAATAATAAAACTAATACTCTAGAAATGAAAAGTAATGTAAGCTAGGAAAAATGTAAACTCTTTATCGCTGAATTTGTAAAAAATATTTACACTCGCACAAGCTTCGATAAATCGCGCACTGAGTCACACGATTACGAATAGCGTCCTCCACCAGTGCACGCTGGTTATTCAGAACTAAAAACAGCTGTTATTTGCTGACAATGAGTACTGTACAACTCCAATCGCTCATTCTCGAACTTCTAAAAAGCAAAACAAACTGGAATGGAAGGTTGGTGACTTTAAAGTTGAAGCATTATGATAAGTTTATATTGTCTTTTGAACTTTTGGGACTGTCGTGGTAGAGACAGCCACTACGTTCTGATGTGCTTGCTAACTTACTACTACGAGGTTATGTTACTTTTTCTCTGTGCAAGTTATCTGACTTTCTTTTAGTTTTGCATGTCTTTTCCTTAGCTTCGCATGATTGTGATGATTAGTTATTGCTTTTGATATATTCGGTTTTTGCGTAGGATTTTAATTCACACTGTATTCTTTTATCTTCGCACTGTTTATGTTCTCTTTGCTTTCACGTATGCGCATGCAAAAACGAATTACTGCATGTACATTGTAGATGTAAATTGTACATTGTAGATGTCCACACAGAAAGTCTGCATGTGTGACATGCATAAAAGTGCATAATAAGTGCATAATACCTCTTACTGTGCTTGCATGAAACGATCAGAGAAGTTATTTTTCCTCGTAAAAATGTGATATTGATCATTTTGAATCCTGGTGCCAAGGTTATCAAATGACTGTAAAATGAAGCACTCTGTGTAAGTTTCTGATACGCAGGAATTTTACTTTTCTTGAAATTTCTTGACATTCTGAAAAAATGTCCGCCTATTGAAATTATTAGACCTTCACATTAACAGCAAATTCAAATGGGTGGATCAAGTTCATTTTATTGCAGGAAAAACAGCTAAGAGATTTTTGTGATGAAAATTTTGAAAGGCAGGCAATCTATGTGTTCAAGCATGACGAGCTGATTATTTTAATGTTGTAATCATGTCTTTATTTGATAATGCCTCACCTGTATTCTTAAAACACTTGAGCAACAGTTTGATGTCAATAGGTAAGCGAGCTTTCCGCATAATTCATAGCTATAATGTAGAAGTGTGTGTAGCGACGAAATTTACTGACTTCAAACTTTTTCAAGCAATCATTCTCCAAATCGCATCATGTTCCACACGACCTGATTACTTCATACTAGAAGAGCAGGATAATTCTCCCCGTGGCAGGAACCGTGCGCAGAACAAAGGTTTTTGCTTTTGTGCTTTCATGCTCTGTAAATGTATGTACAATAACAATGCAAAATGCATACACCCATTTCTTTTTCTGTAACTTTTATCCCCTCAATTCCCATTTGGGGTTTGTATGATTTTTTTAACATGCGCTTGTTTGCTTCCTTGCTTGAAGACTGTAGTATCTTCCAGCAAATTGTCATGTAATCATCAATTTTATTGTCTTATTATTAGGTCATCGTTTTTCCTTAAGCCTTATAATGATTGGTTTTTTGATACTACGCAGTGAATTTTGTAAATTCGATATTGACCCAGTAAACCTGGACGTGCCATCCTCCGAGAAGGAAATTCGTCGGAGAGGATACTCGCAATTTTAAGAACTTTTCGACAATCAGCGATGAACCTAAGCTTTTGACAATCATTGAATGAAACAGAAAACATGCACATAATGCCGTGCTTGATGCTGTTAAGGTTCATCTTGGAAGTAACCGAAGTTCGAATTACAACGACATTATTTTTAAGCCACACTGTATACCGTCAGCTACCAAATGAAGTAAATTTCGCTACGAAACCAACTTATCAAAAAACGAGCTTTTTTTCAAATGAAGATGGTTTGGCTTTTTGGCTACCAGACCGTGTTTATTTGTTAGCGGCCGCCTGGGTGAAATCCGACGGCCTGGTAGGCAATTTGCTACCATGCTTTTATGCGGCTGCCAAATAGCCTCGAATTTTATTGGTTACTATCTAATTTCTTTTGTCGTCATTTCGCAGCAATGATGATTTGCTACCAGGTCATCTGGTACCGTAGCCATGGTCTTATATATATATATATATATATATATATATATATATATATATATATATATATATATATATATACTGGAACTTCTCATAGTTAGCCTATATTTACTACTCATACTACTTATAAATTGACAGTGGTTTATACAGACCGTTTCAAAAGTAATTGCACAAAGAAGCTAGGCCATTTTCAAATGAAATTTTCGTGTTGAAGTCCTGAATCAATTTTGATAAACGATATGCCATATGAAAACTTATTTTCCATAGATTGTTTTGACATATATTTCGTTTTCATGTGTGGTCAGCTGTGGTCAGAAAAAAATTGAGCGTTTTCTTTGATGCAGAGTTTCAACATGAAGACAACAGAATGTTTTTATGAAAGTTGGCAGACAGCATGAACTATCAGTCAGCTTCATCATGATACACGGTTTTTAGGATTGGCTGCATGTACAAAAAGATACAGTGGCAATAAGTTTTACCAAAAAAATGTTGTTAAAAAAATCTCTCAAGATTTTCTCATTGATGAAGATGTTCAATTTCAATAATCTTTGTACCATGTGAAAGGTTATGTCAATCACTTAAATTTGGCAACGCGTTTAGTTTATGTCTGGTCAGCTGTGGCCAGCAGACTTAAAAGTATGAATGTTTGGTCAATTCGTTCACCGACACCTACAGACGAAACTATGCAATACAGAAAATTGAGATTATCACCATTGAATCAGGCTCGTGTTAAGCTTTCAGATGATATATTGTTTTTCGAATTCGGACATCAATTTGTGCAATTTCATTCAATTTACACTTCTACCTAATTTTACGCTACTTTCGCGTTAACAATGTTCAACAACGGTCAACTGCACACAACTTAACAACTTCTGTTGTATTAACGCTGGTGCTTTCGAGTTTGAGCTTAAAATAATGCTGGTGTTATCAGCTCCAAGAATATGTAAGTTTTATCAAAATCGACCTATCCGTTCACTGACAAACTTCAAATTTGTATTATTCCCATAGTCAGCCATTGCGTGAGTCATCACTTCCCTCACTTGAGGTCAGAAGAAATTCGAATCTCGGATCAGACTAGGGCTTGTCTCGTCTGTGCACCTGTTCACAGCAAACAAAAGCATTTCCTTCACACCGTAGGAATGCTAACACTTGCGTTGCGTCCGATTAATGGAGCAGCTCATCAATGATGAAAAGGAGAATGAGTGACACATGGGCCAACATGAAATTGATATCTCGAATAGCATCGTGAAAGTAACAAAGCAGACAATCACTAATTACTTCATTTAATTAGGCAAACCACACCACTATATTTCCAGAACCAAGTGTCTCAGCTTACCAAGTAAATAAGTTTATTGATCGATTATCAGCGTGCGATTAAATTTGACGAGAATATACAAAAGATGCAAGAATTTTTTGTGCTGTGCAACGATTTGTGAAACGGTCTGTATACTACATATCTTTAGCGGCAGTCGTATTTCATATACTTCTAAACATGAAAGGTGAGTGAACTTTCTGAAGGCGTGTGGAATAGTACTTCCTTCTATCCAAATCCATAAATGCTCAGTAGTAATCCAGTGGCAAAATCAAGTCCAGTGCAGTGCAGTGATGAGTCATCATGCTGACTCAGCCCCCCTCTGGAAGGAAGGTGAGGGAGTTCGCCAAGGATGTGTTGGGAGGAATGGGTCCGAGAGGAGAAAACTGTTCCCTCCCCCCCCCTCCGGAAGGAAGGAAGGAGGAACTGTGAGGCAAGGGATGGGAAGGAAGGTGTAGGAATGTGGGAGGGATAGAGTGAGAAAAGGGTTGGTTTTGGGATGAGAAAGGTCGGAATTCGGCATGAAGGAGACCTCGGATGGGAAAACGGAGTGCAAATTCGGAATCTACGTGAAATTTTGGGTCTAGGAACTTCTTCCCAGCTCAATCGTAGAGAAAAAGTTCTGACCCCCCCCTCGGCAGAGTAGTATATAGTGTGACATCCGGCGCGACGCTTTGCTTCGCTTCGCTTGCGCCGGATGTCACACTTTTGCGGGTTTTTTCAAAATTTTCAAAAAATCAAAATTTTAAAAATTTAGGTAGACTTCAAATTTCACGTGGCCGAAGGCCGAAAATTTAGGTAGTGACAAATTTTCAAAAAAATCAAAATTTCAAAAATTTAGGCGGTCTCAAAATATCACGTAATCGAAAATTTAGGCGGTCTCAAAATATCACGTGGACGAAAATTTAGGCGGTCTTAAAATATCACGTAATCTAAAAAATGTCACGTGGTCGAAAAATATCACGTAGCCGAAGATCGAAAATGTAGCCGAAGATCGAAAATGTAGGCAGATGAAAATCTAGGTAGCCCAAAAAATATCACGTTGTCCTAATATACCAGAAGATTGTATTAAAATATTTCTTTAAAAAAGGAAACCTCAACAGGGGAAGCCTCAGAAATGGAAGGAATAAAAGTGGAAGAAACCGCAAGAATATATCCTTCGTTATCATATGAACGTAGTTCTACTTTAATGAACATTGAAAAGATAAACATCGAAAAGATGAACAAAGAAAAACACAAAGATAGAGTTAGGTATATGAAAGATAAGGAATCTCAGTTATTATTAAGATTGGAGCATTATAAAAAATTAAGAAAGAGATGGAGTAAAGTTAAGAATGTAACACAAGGAATTGGCATATTCTTAACAATAAGTTTAGGTGCTTTAACAATTGTTATATCTTCAGGTGTTTTAGTAATTCCAGTAGTTGCTACAGCTTTAACAGGTACGGGTGTTTTTGCAACTTCACTTGTTACAATGTTAGATAAATCTCTAATAACTAAGAAACGAAAATCATTAAAAACTAAGCATTTACATATTAAAGAAGTCTATGATAAACTACATTACTACTTTCAAAGAGTATGTGATGATAATGTTATTACGTTAGATGAGATTGACAAATTTGACCAAATAGCTAATGAAGTAAATCAAATATCATTTCAATTACAGTCAGAAAAAGTTGATGATAAGAATAAACAGGATGGCAAAATTTCTAGTGATGGTAAAACTTTTACTGATGGTAAAATTTCTAATGAAGAAAATGATAAAATTTTTTTAGAAGAGCTAAAAACTTTAAGCGAAAATTTAAGCAAAACTTTATTAAACAAAACTTTATTAAACAAAACTTAAAACGAGAAAACTTTAAACGAAAAGATGTCAGACAACAAAGCAATAAAAAAATAGTTTGTTCAGTAAAATGTTTTTGTTGTATTCCAATGCTACCACAAAATTCAAATATTATATTTTAAAAATGGATAAAATTAGAGCTGATAATTTTAAAAGAATAAAACAATTAGAAGAGTTAATAAAACAAAGAAATATTATGAAAGAAAATCATCTTCAACATAGAATGATAAAAGCTGGTATTCAATCTGATATGTTTGAAAAAATGCAGCAAACCGAGCAAGTAAAAACTGATTTTGAAAAAACTATGAAACCATTTAAAACTCTTGAAAAAGAACTTATAAATAATGATAAACAAATTGATATAACAGATCCAGAGCACAAAACTATATTAGATGACTATGGATTACTAGAATCAAACATTAATAAGAAATTACCAAAATCTATGCAATTTGAACATTCTATTTCATTTATAGAAGGAAAAACAATACCCAGATTTTATCTCGGACAGAAAGAAATATTTCCACAACCTTTTCGAGGTTTAATTTTTTAACCAGATAAATATCCTTTTAATTTAGATAGAAATTTTGTTGATCTTTTAAGAGGAGCAGATTTAAGTAATTATGCTGTAGAAGATCTCATAAAATATAAAGCTATGTTAGAGAGAGTTGGTGCAGTAAAATCTCTTAGACGTTATAAACAATTAGAAAATTTATTATCAACGGGAGTTAAAGTAGGAAAAGGTTTATCTGAAAAACAGAAAACAGAAACAACTGTATTTTTACCAGATGATCCACAAGAATTACTAAATAGATTAAATATTTTAATATCTGCAATAAAAGAAGGACATAATTCTAGTTCCAATGAAATTCATGCTATATTGAAAAGACTGTTAGAAAAGAAGATTCTAAATGAAGAGGATTATAAAAGTATAACGAACCGATGGTTCTAGGGCTTCGCCCGTAGTTGAAATATGTTGTTTCTAATTTTTATCTATGGTTTTTATCTATGATTTTTATTTATGATTTTTATTTATAATTTTTATCTATGATTTTTATCTATAATATTTATTCAAAATTTTAACTAAAAAATGTGTTCAGCAGATTTAGACAAAATTAATAATCATTTAGAAAATCTAACAGAGATTTTGGGTTCATCAAAATTTAGTACGACGTTAAAAATTATAACAACTACTTCATCACACACTTGTAATTTAGAACCCATTCTATATTTAGAACAAAATAAAAATTATCAAATTGCATTGACTAGTTTCTCTACATTTAACATTATTCAAAATGTTATAAAAGATGTGAATGATCAATTTAGATATTCTACTGATAAAGGCAAAACGTGGAAAATACTAACTTTTCTTCCTGGTTCTTACGAAGTTGAATCAATATCAAATTAAATTAAGAGACATTTAGGTATACCATTTAAAGATAAGAAACAATTACATTTTGCAGTTGAACCGGCAGTCAATAAATTTTCTCTTACTTTAGACGAAAATCATCAAGTTGATTTTAATCATGATAGATCATTGTCAAAGCTATTAGGATTTAATAAACAAACCTATAGTCAAGGTTATCATTTAAGTGAGAAGATTCCAAAAATAACTGAAATAAATTCAATTGTTGTACATTGTGACATTATTGAAGGAGGATATATAAATGGTAAATTATCAAATTTAATATTCAGTTTTCCAGCTTTTACTGTACCCATTGGTTATAGATTAAATGTAATTCCAGAAACATTAATATATTTCCCTATTACAAGAAAAACTATTAACAACATCAACATTAGAATCACTGATGAGAAAGGACAAGAAATAAATTTTGGAGGTGAAGAGATTATGATAGATCTTTTGGTTCGGGAGGTATAAACTCCCACGCGAAGCTAGAGAAGTTTAATTTTCTTCTTCTTCTTTTAAAATAAAAATAAAATTTTTTATTAAAAAATGAGTGAAGTGCCCCCATTAAATAAAAAAAACTCAAATTTAATCATCATCCAAATTTATCTAATAAAGTTTTGTCAGTTATTTGTGGAAGATCAGGATGTGGAAAAACGTATCTATTATTTAAAATTTTAACGACTCCAAATTTTTTGGATTATAAAAATCTTATAATTTATACAACAACAGCAGAACAACCCGTCTATCAATTTTTAAAATATGGATTTTAAAATAATCTTAAAAAACAGCAATTGCTTCATTATTCAAAGAATATGAAAAATCTGAAGATGAAGAAGAAATAAGTTCGTGGTGTGAAGAAGCAGCAAAAAATAATCAGTTAGTAGAATCCAATAAAAATAACCATATAAAGATACAATTAATAGATGATAGTGGTAATATGCAAGATCCTAGTAAACTAGATAAAACAATGAAACATTGTGTAATTTTTGATGATTGTGTTAATGATAGAAATTAGTCAGTTCAGAGAAATTATTTCACAAGAGGTAGACATAACACCTGTAGTGTTTTTATTTAACAGAAAGTATGTATTCATTAGACGGAAGTGTTATTAGAAAGAATGCAAATATATTTATACTATTTGAAATAAATGCAAGAAACTTAAGTGATTTGTTAAGAGATTTATGTGTAAGAAATAAAGATGAATTTAAACAATCGTGTAACAATGCTTGGTCAAAATATTATGGCTTCATTACAATTGATATTAATAAAAAAATTCATGATAGAGTTATAGAAGATTTGTTCTCTGACTAAGCTTCGCCCCGACTGAAAGTCGATAGAAAATATTTTTGGGGAGTGATCGAACGGAGTGATCAAACGGAGTGACCGAATAATTTTTTCTTATACATTTTTTGTTAATAAAAATAAAAACAAATATGTTGGATGTTTACAAGATAGAACATGTACCAGTTTAAAAAATTATCGTCATCCTACAAATCCTGTAAATTCGAAGAAAGAAGTTAGATTTTATTATCATCATAAATACGTAGCGCTCGTTACAGATTATAAAACAAAACATGGTATTAAACCGCGTGTTAAAACAAAGGACTTTCCACTTTGTTTAAGAAGTTTCCGAGTATTTTTGGCGTATAATAATTTATGGTGGTTGGTTAAGAAAGAACATTTAACAACACATGAATTAGAAACATTACATCAATTACATATTCCTGTGTATATGTAAAAACGGAACCGAGGTTCTATGTAAAAATTCATTTTTTCTTTTAAAAAATATGAATCGTGAAATGTCTCTCGGACAAACGTCTAGGATTGATGAATTAATCAATAAACAAACTGCTGAGTTTGATGCACAAATTAAACATAGCAAACGTAGTAAACGTATTAAAAAACAGAAACGTACTAGGCGTAGTATTAGACGTAATATTAAAAAACAGAAAAGTGGAACAAAAGAAATATTAGAAACTCATATTACTGATATCTTTTTTGATGATAGAATTAAGGATGAGCTTGGTGATGATTTATGTAATTTATTTAATCCAAATGAAATTAAATATGAAAATGTATCTTTTATTAATGTAGTAAATGATATGCGGAAACTTTTAGCAAATGGTAAAATTATTAATTTACTTGGAAAAGTTGTTAAAGATCAGGAAAATATAATTCAAAATTTTTACGTAACCTTCTATAATAAAAATTCATTTGAAATATGGTTTTCGAATCTGGATGAGAAATCCGATGCTAACGAATGGATTTTTACAGGTAATATTAAATATGAAGATTTAGGAATGAAGTTAGTACAAAGATCGCATAGAGGGGCAGGGATTAATATGAAATATAGAATCAAAGAATATTTCGGTGAATATGGTTATATTCCTTCTGAAGATTTTTGTTTTATTAAATGTTATAATGTTTTACGAGGTTTTAATGAAGAACAAAGAGAAATGATGAAAGAAATGTTTAATAATTTTTTATATAAAGAGAAAGCCACATCTAGAACAGGAGTAATGTCAAACTGCAAATTTTCTCAATTCAATAAATATTTTGGAGAATGTGTACAGTATTATAGTCCTGCCAATCGTCATTTAAATCCTAGAGGAATTGAAACGTTTCATAATTATGTTTATTACAATTACTTTCACGCAGGTTCAACAATTGGTCACTATTGTTTAATTAATAAATCTCATAAATTAAAAGCTATTAGAGAAATTGAAAATAATTTCAAACTCATATATAAAACAGTTACTGATGAAAATCTAACAACGCGTCCATATAAAATCATAACAAAGAAAAAAATTGACTATGGTTCAACATATATTTGGGATCTCCAAATTTTTCCTGATCCTAACTGTTCAACAGCTCATCCTATTCCTTATGCTGTAGGAGCTATTAATTTTAATAAATTTATATGTTGTTTACCGAAGCAAAGATTGAAAGAATTAGAAACACGTTTGTTAAGTGATATGATTAAAATTAAACGATCAAAAGATGAAGATGAAATTAAAAAACTTAAAAAACAGATTAATGAGTATAATAATTTAACTGAATTAGAATTTAATAAACTTCAAAATTGTGTGAAAATATTTACGAGAACTGAGGATGATGAATGTCCGATCGGGGGAAACCCAGAGGACGTATGTCCGATCCATCAATTTTTTAAAACTCTTGGAAAATTTAATTATTCGAGAGTAACTTTAATAGCTCACAATTCATCAGGTTTTGATTCCTATTTTCCGATAAAAGCTAATTTTAAATTATCTAAACCGCCTCTTAAAACTTCAAGAGGAATATTAACTGCTTCATCACAAAATCCTTATACAACTGAATGTGTTAGTAGATACATTCAAAAATCTTTTAGATTTAAAAACAATATGAAAAAAGATTCACCTTCAGGTAAATTAGCACTTCAAACTATTATAATGAAATGTAGTTATCAACATGTAAAAACAAGTCTTTCTAAATAGTGTGAGAATTTTAAAATTCCTACGAATGTGTGTAAATTAAATTATGAAATTGGAGACATAACACATGAAAATTATAGAGAAAAAGAAAATGAATGGCGACCATATTTAGTTAACGATATTCTTTCTTTAGCTTTTTGTATCTACAAATATAATAATGTTATGCGAGATTTAGTTGGTGAAGATATAACTACTAATTTGACATCCTCTGCTTTAACATTTAACGGTTTGATGAAAAGCGTACAAAATGACAATATAAATATTCATTCTCATATAGATTTATGGGCTAGAAATTATATTAGAAAATCTGTTAAAGGTGGAAGAGTTTCAGCAAATATAAGAAAATACATATCGCCATTTTGTAGCATCTTGTTACCAATATTAAAACAGTATTTACCTGGTCGCTACGCTGGTGGGGCTTTGTCCCCTGGCCACTACGCTGGTGGGACTTTGTCCCTTGGAAGTAATCTAATAGATTTAATGAAACAGTATCGAGATTTAGGAGATAAAACTGAAATTTGTAAGAAAATTTCAAATCAACTACTTGAACAAAAAAATGAATTTCTAATGGCTTTTGATGCAACATCTTTATATCCATCAGCTATGTATGATGAAAATTCATAATACCCTAAAGCTGAATCAGCTAGAAAATTTCGTCAAGAAGAAGAGCGGGAAATAGTATATAAATTTAATATTCAAACATTTAGACCTAAAACTGGAATATTCTCTGTTGCGTTTCAATATCCGAATGATATGTTTTTCCAACCAGTTCCTATAAAAGATAAAGTTAAAAATCAAAATAATAATTCTCATGTAAAGTAATCAGGTTTAGAAATGGTATATGTTATGATGTATTAACTTCTGTAGACATACAAGAAATTGTTAGATGTGGGGGAAAAATCTTACATATTACTGATGGTATAATTTATGAAAAAAATTATCAAGTTTCACCATTTCGAAATTATATTGAAAAACTTTTTAATTTGAGAAAAAGATATAAAACAGAAGGAAATACTGTAGGTGATGAGTTAATTAAATTATTGATGAATTCGCTATATGGCAAAACTGTGCAAAAAGATATAACCACTAAATATCATTTATGGAATGAGAATACATTGAGAAAAAATTTCACTCAAGAAGTAAAAGATTATGAAAAATTAAATGATGAACAATATTTAGCGAAAGTAGAAATGGAAGATGATGAATTTCTTAAAACTAATATTGTAAAAGATGGGAAGACGTCATTCATGCCATCACACTTAGGTTCTTTCATTCTTTCTTACTCTAGAAGAATCATGAATAACTTTATTTTAGAAATTAATGGTTTCAACGAAAAATACATTCATTATACAGATTCAGTAACAGCTGACACGCCTGTAATATTGAGAAAGAATAATTTATTATTTATTTCTAGAATAGATAGTATTGTAAACAACTATAAAATTAATCCGTTTGAAATTAATGGTGATATGAAAGAAATTTCATTTGTTGATAATTTAGAAATTTATACTCATAATGGATGGAGTAAAGTAAAAAAAATTATTAGACATCTTACAAATAAACGTATTTATCGAATAAGAACAAAAATGGGACTAGTACTGAAGATCATTCATTGTTAGATGAAACAGGTAATGAAATAAAGCCACAAGAATTAAATATAGGAACAAATTTACTACATAATAAATTATTTTTACACGACAATACAATCACATTGAAACAAATTTTATATGATATTTATGTTAATCATCCACCTAATTTAATATGTAGGCGAGCATTTGTAGAAGGGTTCTGTTTAGGAGATGGTTCTGCTGGAATCTATAATTATGAATCAGGAGTCAGATATTGTTGTACTTTAAATAACCAAGACCTTAACCTCTTAATGAAATTAAAAACATATATTAATCAAGTTTATAACAATGATTGTAAAATATATGATACAATGAGATCATCTAGGGTATACAAACTTAATTTTGAAAATCCAAAACAATATGCCACATACTTTAGTGAAAATTATTATAATCAGTTTAGAGAAAAGCGTGTTCCTTGGAATGTTCTAAATGCTGAATATAATATTAGATATTGGTTCTTTGTTGGGTTTTATGCAGCAGATGGGAGCAAGAAATCTTTTTTTAAAAGTAAATATGCAACTATTTGTTTTACACAGAAAAATAAATAAACCTTTAGTGGTTTATACAATTTGGCATCATCTCTAGGTATTAATTTGGTAGTAAGCGAAAGACAAGATAAACCATTGTGTTTTACTGCGTGTCAAGTTAAAAATGATATTACCAAAGATGTCACCACTGTAAGATACTTAAATAATAAACCACAATATGTTTATGATATTGAAACAGAAGATGCCGCATTTAATTGTGGTTTTCCATTAATTGCAAAAAACACTGATTCAATATACATTTCTAATGAGCTCTTCAATAAATTAGATGCTACTGGATATGTTGGTGGGGAATTGTGTCAAGGAAAAAATGATTATGGAAATGGTGGAATTATTTTTGCAATGTTTATTGCTCCTAAAATAAAATATTGTATTACTGTAGATGAACAAGGGAGACTTAGTGAAAAGAAAACATTCAAAGGATATTCACAAGATAAAGTAAAAGTAGAAGATTTTATAAAATTATATTCGGGTAAAACATTATCAACTACAGTTAATAAACCATGGAAAAGATCTTTAGAAACTGGAATTAGTATTCCTGATAAAAATAATAATACTGAAGAAAAAAACTTTTCTGGTCAAATAAATATTCTTAAACGTCAAGCACCTGATGAAAATGAAATTATGTTACCTTATAACGGAGAAGATATTCAAGCTGAAATATTTCAAACAATCGTCAGTGAGAGTAATTTAAGTGATGATGATGACACGTGGGAATAATATTTTTTTATTACATCCAAAAACTTATTACATCTAAAAACTTATCATATCCAAAAACTTATTACATCCAAAAACTTATTACATCCAAAAACTTATTACATCCAAAAACTTATTACATCCAAAAACTTATTACATCCAAAAACTTATTACATCCAAAAACTTATTACATCCAAAAACTTATTACAACCAAAAATATAATTAATTAATTATAGCACTCACAGCGTTTATATGAAGGTTTTTCTCTTCAAATTGTTTGTTTGTTTTGCGCCAGCTAATGTAGATTTGACATAGATTGAATATTTAACATAGATTGAATATTTGTCATAGATTGAATATTTGTCATAGATTGAATATTTGTCATAGATTGAATATTTAACATAGATTGAATATTTAACATAGATTGAATATTTAACTCAGATTGAATATTTGTCATAGATTGAATTTCTTGAATAGATTGAATATTTAACATAGATTGAATATTTGTCATAGATTGAATATTTGTCATAGATTGAATATTTGTCATAGATTGAATATTTGACATAGATTGAATATTTGACATAGATTGAATTTCTTGAATAGATTGAATTTCTTGAATAGATTGAATATTAAACATAGATTGAATATTTGTCATAGATTGAATTTCTTGAATAGATTGAATATTTAACATAGATTGAATGTTTGTCATAGATTGAATATTTGTCATAGATTGAATAATTAACATAGATTGAATTTCTTGAATAGATTGAATATTTAACATAGATTGAATATTTGTCATAGATTGAATTTCTTGAATAGATTGAATATTTTGAATAAGTTGCATATTTTGAATAGGTTGCATATTTGACACAGATTGAATATTTTGAATAGGCTGCATATTTTGAATAGGTTGCATATTTGACATAGATTGAATATTTTGAATAGGCTGCATATTTTGAATAGGCTGCATATTTTGAATAGGTTGCATATTTGACACAGATTGAATATTTTGAATAGGCTGCATATTTTGAATAGGTTGCATATTTGACATAGATTGAATATTTTGTTGAGATTTTCTATAAGTTGGCGGCCCTGTTGTATCGATGTTGTTCGATGATGTTGTTGATTGTTCAATAATTTGTTCGTCCCGTTCTTGTGATAAGGTTCTGTGGCTACGCGCTACGCGCTACGCCTTAAAGAAAATATTACTGTCTGCCGTTGTTCAATTAAGTTTAATATTTTCTACATCTTGCGATTCTCCGATATATTCAAAAATTCTTCTCATATCCAAGTGTAAGAATATTTTACTTTCTGCTTGCAGATGTATGATTTCCCTTGTTAACTTCTGAATTCTTCTCCGCTTTGTCTCCAATCGAACAGATCTTTCAGTAGATCCAACCATTGTGATGATAAGATTGAAACTAAGATTGTAATGTGTCACGTTTTATGAATTGTGTGTGTTTAAATAGCAAGTGAAAATTATGAATGGTGATCTAAGCAAAGCGGCATTGTAGGTGTATGAAGTTTGCTTGACAACATACGGGTATGACATGACGCGTATGATTAAATGTACTTGAATGACAATGAGGAAATTGCACCGCATTGTAAATCATTTCATCGGCCATAACGCGAGCCAGATCCAAAACCAAACTACCGACCAAAACCAGAAAAGTTCTGGCTTTGGTTCGACAGTCGGTATCGACTATCGATACTGCGATATTGTATTGAATGCTTGCTATAACAACAGAATATACCCTCAAAGCAGAGAATGAATTAATAGATTGCTTTTATGTTCTTAACGCCATGTTATGAGTGCATAACCCGTATGATCCCCTAAAACAATCATGCGGTTTGAGAAATGTGCTAACAGATGTTGTTATTGTCTTAATACAGATAAAACAAACAATATCCTCTTAATGGGAGTTCATAAAAATAAAATGGAACATTGTTAAACAAGACATTTTATTCCATTTAAAATGAGCAACATAAAGGAGCTTTTTAAATTATATGGAACGCAAACCACGACAAATTTCGACCTAAAGAAAATCGCAAATGAATTAGGAATAAAGAATTTTCATGTTCTAATGAGAGACGAATTACAATTCCTAAAAAATAAGCCAACTGTAAATTTCATAACGAATCTTCACACCTCAGACCAAAAAGGCGTACATTGGTCAGCGGGGCATAGAAATAAAAATGGAAATAATTACTATTTTGACCGCCCGGAGGCTGAGAACTATTGGTTCGACTCATATGGATTGCCTCCAACAAACGAAGTCAAAAAATTACTTGGCAATGGAACTTATAATACATTTCAAATTCAAAAGCCGGGAACTACTTATTGTGGTCAATTATGTCTTTATGTTTTATTGAAATTACAGGAAGGAGTACCATTTCTCGATATTATGTTAGAATTGAACGAACCGTAGGTTCTATGGCTACGCCTAACAAGGGAATTTCATTCCCGAAACGTTAGTTCCAATAATAATAATAATAATAATGATAATTAAAAATCAGTTCGTTGTAATTCATTTTTATAAAAACGGCCTCTGATATCTTCATTATCTAAATCTTTGATTTCGTAAGTAATCGTATAAGTTTGATTTATTTTACAAACTTCAAATATTTCTTTAGTCCAGTATCCGACGAAGCCTTTTTCAAATTTATTCTTATATTTAAATATTCTAGCTCTATCTCCAATTTTCAATTTCGGCTTAAGTTTCTGCAAATTCGGATTACTCTCATTCGAATAATTATTCTCGAATATTTGTTTTCTTATCAAATCAGGGTCGTCAGAAGCATTCTTTGGAGTTTCTTCAATACCAGAATGAACTATATTATTGTACTCTTCTACAACTCCTGGTAATATCTTCAACCATTTCTGATTTCTTTGCTCAGTAAATTTCTTGAATAATTTATTTTTTAACGTCCGATTGAATCTTTCTATCACTACGGCCTTCCCTGCATTTTCAGTTGAATAAACAGTTTCAAATAGTGGCTGAACGTTTCGGTTATAAAATTCCGACCCTTTGTCAACAAACAATTTTTTTGGCTTTCTCTTACTTTCTTTAAAGATTTCTTCAAACGCATATTTAACTGACAGACCACTTTTATTTTTTAAAGGCTTTACCCAAGCGTATCGTGTATATAAATCGATAACGGTCAATGCGTACTTAAACCCTCCTTCATTCGGCATATGAATAAGATCAGCACTCCAAATATCATCTTTATTAAATACTTTTACTTTCAATAAATATTTAGGCCTTCTATATTCCTTGTGAATTTCCGAGGCATAGGTTCCACTATACCGATCTAGGTCATTCGACATTTCGGACGCGTAGGTTCGAGCGTTGCTCTCAGACAGCTTTGCTGTCGTTTCATTTAAACCCTGTCCGAATAATATTTTAGCTTGTAAAGCTTTCTTAACAAACATTCTTTCAATTCTTTCTCTAAAGGAAGGATTTTGAATAC
Organism: Prostheceraeus crozeri; assembly: GCA_907163375.1. Lineage (NCBI taxonomy): Eukaryota > Metazoa > Platyhelminthes > Polycladida > Euryleptidae > Prostheceraeus > Prostheceraeus crozeri. The sequence goes on along the minus strand of CAJQUW010002101.1, from coordinate 163,882 downwards.
TATCTAATTCTTGAATCATCTTCTTATCAGCTGCATGTCGAGAACTTAGATCATGATTTCGATAAGCTAAATCATGCCTGTAAGCTGCGGCATCTACTCTATTTATTGGTTCTTCACCTGGTTTTGGATTATCATTCTCATCTAGTCTTATATCTAATCGAGTTCCTGGACCGGTATATGAATGACCAGGAAGATGTTTTTCTTTTGAATATTTATTCCAAATAAATCCAGGAAAGTTTTCTAATGTTTTTTGTATATCCCCTCCAGTGTGCAGCCGACCGGTGTGCTGGCAATTTGAGGTTTTATGTACTTTTAAGAGATAATCCATTAGATCTAGATTTGAAATTTTTAATGTAATTAAATTTTCGGAATTTGTAGAATTCATTTTAAAAGAAAAAATAAATGTTTTACCTAATAGAACCAAAGGTTCTGAGGCTTTAGCCGATCGGACCAAAGGTTCTGAGGCTTTATCCGATCTGACCAAAGGTTCTGAGGCTTTAGCCGATCGGACCAAAGGTTCTGAGGCTTTAGCCGATCTGACCAAAGGTTCTGAGGCTTTAGCCGATCGGACCAAAGGTTCTGAGGCTTTAGCCGATCGGACCAAAGGTTCTGAGGTTATTACCGAATCATACTAGGACTTAGATATATTCCAGAACCATCTTTAGTTCCTTTAATTTCAATCAAATCATCAACATTGTGAAGAATATTTTTAAGAACACGTTTTCCTTCATCAACTAAATTTAATTTACTAATAAAATTATCTACTATTCCTTCTCCCCTAGCAACTTTCTCTAGCTCTCTATTATGACGTTTTTGTTCTTCTAATGCTGCTTTCTCTGATTTATTTTTATTTACTGCTTGGACAATACCAGCTGTCCCACCTGCAACACTTCCTGCTGCTGCTATGCCTCCTATTATTAGTGGAATTAATGGGAGAATTCCACCATTCTTTTCTTCTTGTAATTGAATATTCTCTATCATTGGTTTACTTATGTAATACTTTTTTTTGTTAATCGTTATAGTTTTAGGGGTATTTTTGTCAACAATATTACGTAATTTTAATTCAACAGTTTTATTATTATTACTTTTCGCTTCCGACATTTTTAATAAAAAAATTTTAAGTTAGGAAAAATTTTAATTTAGGAAAAATTTTAAGTTAAGAATTTTTAATTAACCAATAGAACTTTGTTCAGAGGCTTCAGCCGATCGGACCAAAGGTCCTCAGGTTACTAACCTATCGGAGCGAAGCTTCTCTGGCTTCAGCCGATCGGACCAAAGGTCCTAAGGTTACTAACCTATCGGCGCGAAGCTCCTCTGGCTTCAGCCGATCGGACCAAAGGTCCTAAGGTTACTAACCGATCGGAGCGAAGCTCCTCTCGCTTTAGCCTATCCTAGCCATCTTTCCATTAAGAATTTCAATAGAATATTTTACATCTTCTAGCAATAAACCATAAGCTATCAATGAAGTTGTGGAATCTTTTTTTTCAATATTAATTGTTACATCACAACCATTTTTAATAATATCTTCTGATTGTGCACTTAAATCGAAACAGAAAATTGGATATAAATGTCTCCAATCTCCAGGAGTTAATTGTGGTTCAACTCCAAATTCTATACAAAGATTTCGATAAGAATCATATCCTTCCATAAATTGATTATTGGTATCATCGAATCTTAATGGATCAATTGGATATCGGGTTTGATTTAAAGCAACTTGTAAACTTCGAATTGTATTAATATGAAAAAGATTATTGTTCTTATCAAAACTTGGAGAATTATTTCTTTGAAATGTTAGTAATAGATATCTTGGAGTATTCGCAGCTCTAGTAAAATGCCAGTTAAATCTTTGCTCTGAAAAAGTTACTGAACTAGCAGTACGCTTTAGAAAATTTAGTGGAATTGGTTTGTTAGTATTTAATCCTTTTGCAATAGCTAATTCGACCTCTAAACTAGGAGTAATATGCTTAATCCACCATTCAAGTCTATCAATTTTTAAATATGCTTTTTTTCCAGTCTTACCAAAAAAGATTAATTCATTATTTGCTGTACGATGAATTATTAATTTAAATTTTAATTGATATGATATTTTGTCATAATCTAAATATCCGAATAATGGAGACAATGACCAATTAACTGTCTGTTTACTTTTCTTGTTAAATTCACGTCTTTCTTTATATGCAGTATTGTTTGTTTTATCTAAATGTTTTGCAGTATTTTCTACATCTTTCGCAATTCCTGCTGCATCTGTTCCAGCGTGAGATAAATCATCAACAATTATACCATCATTATTATCAGGAAACCAACCTTCGATTTCATGCTTTTAATTATTTTCACCAATTGTTACAAATCTAAGCATTGTATCAATTACACCTGGAGAATCACTTATTGTTTCTATATTTTGAGTTGCAACATCTAAACGCATTTGTGTAAATAATCTTGGAAAGAAATTATTCTCTAATGCAATATTATCGCTATCTGGTAATGGTGTTGTAAAATTGGCATCACTATATAAAGAATATTCACAGTGTAAAAAGGAACCAGGTAAATATAAATAACTCTGCTGATTATCAACTTCAAAAATTAAATCTCCTCCAGTATTTACTCTACTGGAAGATCCGGGATTCATAGCAACTCTTATATAGTCATTCTTTTTTTGATTGTAACTGACGAACGGAGGATCGTCTAATCTAAATTTATTTTCGATAAGAGAAGACATTTTTATAAAAAATAATTTGACTTTTTTGTTTTTTCTCACACACAGAAAAAATTTTACTAAAATATAATTTTAGAATTTTGCTAGACCAGCTCCGCTACAGCTTTACTGGTTAGACCGAAGGTTGCTGTTAACACCATTACCTCTTATTTCTTCAATTGAACGTTCTATGGCTACGCCTGATTTCTTCACCTGTTTACTATCAGACGGAGCTCCGCTCCTCAAGGTTTCACCCCCCACAGCTATGTTAGCAATTTTGTTTTTTGTTTCCTCTGAAAGTTTTTTTAATTTTTTTAGCTCTTCAGAATCATTCTTAAGTTTACGAATAGTTTCTAATTGTTTTAATTCGTTTTGAGACTTAACAGCATTTGATATTGCACTAGCTGTACTACCTATAGCAGCTGCTCCTTTAGCAGCAGATGTAATCAAATCTTTATTATTTTTAATCAAGTTAACGATACTTCCAATACCAGAAAAGATGCCAGCTCCTTCCGTGTGAATTGTTTCCACATTATCATAATGATAAACAGGATTCATACGTGGTTCATGAGCAATTCTTTGATTTGAAGCAAAATGTTTAACATTGTGTTTATAAATTATAGGCATTTTTTAGGATTAAATTTGACTTTTGGGAAAAAATATTTACGTTAATATTTACGCTAAGATTTACGTTTAGGATTGGTTAGTAACCTGAGGACCTTTGGTCCGATCGGCTAAAGCCTCGAGGAGCTTCGCTCCGATCAAGATTTACGTTTGTGAATGGACAACAACTTCGAGATAACTTTATTAATTGTCTGTTGCACTTTATCTATTGCGTCAAGTAACTAGTGATGTACTTTAATTTCTTTTCTATTAACTTGCATTTTCTGCTGATTAATCTTCAACGCCGTTTTAAGAGCATTTAGCTTAATTTTAAGAACATCTAATTGTCTTTTAACAGAATCTAACTGTTCTTTATTTTCTTTAGAGTTTTCTTGTAAATTTTTCTTTAATTCATTTTCTAGATTGATTTTAAGATTTGTCATTTCATCAACTTTTTGATTATGTGAGTTTACTTCATTTATTATTCTATTCATCTTTTTCATTTGTTGAGTAATTTTAGAACTCAATTCATCAACACTTTTTGGAATGTAGTTTGTAACTGCTTTAAATTTTTTAAAATTCTTTCAGGTAGTTTTTCTATTTCATCTTCTAACTGTTCTTTCAATAGTTGTATCTTATGTTTATTTTTAATGACTGCAGATTTCAACTTTATAGAAAGTAATATTAAAATTTTTGATTGTTCTGAAATCTTTTTAAAAAGTTTTGCTATATCTGCTTCTAGCTCTCTTTCCTTTTTATCAAGTTTTGATAATTTTTCGTTCAATGATTTGTCATTAAGTTTAAGCAACTTTAATTCATTCATCAGTGGAACCAAAACATCGTTTATATATTTTTCTTTTAAGTCATTGATTTGTGTATCAACATATTGTTTATTTGTTAACTCTGTATTTTGTTGCGGAAGAATAGGAAGATGCAATGGACCAGATAAAACGTCTCCAGTTTTCATGATATAATTTTCCATTTCTATTTCTGATTCACGATTATTCGGGATATATGCACCTCAACCAACATTTGGTAACATCATTTTTTTGACAATAAAAGATATATATGTCATGGAAATAAAAAATAATTTTTTCACGCATCAACAAAGACAATGAATGGACATCAGATCACTCAGATTCCTTCTATTTCTGAGGCTTTTTCCACTTTTATTCCTTCCATTTCTGAGGCTTTCCCTGTTGAGGTTTCCATTTTTAAAGAAATATTTTGAATACAATCTTCTGGTATATTAGGACAACGTGATATTTTTTGGGCTACCTAGATTTTCGATCTTCGGCTACATTTTCGATCTTCGGCTACGTGATATTTTTCGACCACGTGATATTTTTTAGATTACGTGATATTTTAAGACCGCCTAAATTTTCGTCCACGTGATATTTTGAGACCGCCTAAATTTTCGATTACGTGATATTTTGAGACCGCCTAAATTTTTGAAATTTTGATTTTTTTGAAAATTTGTCACTACCTAAATTTTCGGCCTTCGGCCACGTGAAATTTGAAGTCTACCTAAATTTTTAAAATTTTGATTTTTTGAAAATTTTGAAAAAACCCGCAAAAGTGTGACATCCGGCGCAAGCGAAGCGAAGCGTCGCGCCGGATGTCACACTATATACTACTCGGCAGCGATCTTCCAACTTTGGTTGTAGGGATGGTAGAAAGTCGTGCAATAGCTCGTTTGAAAGCTGAGAGTGAGAAAAATGCAGTGGAAAGCTCAGTTTGGTCCTATTTTCCTGGGTTTAGGGAGGAAAATGGCAGGAAAACGTCAGAGTTGGAAAAGGGTGGGTTTTGGTGGTTTTGGGATGAGAAAAGTCGTTTTTGGACATGAAGGAGTGCTCGGATGGGAAAATGGAGTGCAAATTCGGAAGTTTTGGTCAATGTTGGGTCTAGGAACTTCTTTCCAGCTCAATCGGAAAGAAAAAGTTCTGACCTCCCCCCTGTCAGACTTCCAACTTTGGTGTTCTAACACGTACAAAGTCCTAGCAAGTCGTACAAAGATCGAACAAAGTCGTGCAATAGCTCGTTTGAAAGCTGAGAATGGGAAAAATTCATTGAAAAACACGACTTGTTCCTATCTGCCTTCGTTTAGATGTGAGACATCGTTGAAAATTTGGGACATTGATGAAAAAACGACAGAGTTAGAATTTTTACGAAAATCGCTCTAGCGGGTGAACCAAGCCTCGGATGGGAAAACAGAGACCAGATTTGGAATCAGCGTGCCATTCTTCATCTAGAGGGTGAGTTTCAAGTCAGTCGGAGAGAAAAAGTTGAAAAGTTGGGTCTCCACATGAGAATTTTTCCTGAAAATGTTAAATTGTGGCCACCTTTGGCGATGAATAGCGGAGGATTGGAAGTGAATGAAGAGCTCGGGTTTCTTATACAGGCAAGACGGCACTTTATTTTCTAGGATCCTATCTTTTCAGATGCGTGGAAGGTTCCGTTTCTAAATGAGAGCCTGTTGAAAATCGAGTTTTTGTGCATTTTCCAAGATTTTGGAACTTTTTGAAAAAACGACAGAGTTTTTTCAGCTCGGCTCCTGGTCATCGTAGAGGGTCGAGGGATGTCTTGAATGAAAGAGGAGAGCAAGAAAACATGGCACTCAAAATTTGGAGTCAATCGGAGCAGTAGAACCGGAGGTAGACGGGTTTAAAGTTTTGGATGATGGATATTACGTCATCAGCTGATCGCCACAAACTATATAAGTGGAAACTCTGTTAGTGGAAATCAGTTCTCCTCCCGACTGGGTTGGGGTAGGTGAACTCCGGAGCTCTGATGATAGCATTGGAAATCTCAAAAACCGGGTTTCTGTGAGAAACCGACTTAGAAAATTTCATTGCTGATATCAGCTAAGGCGTCAGACCAGGAGATGGCCTTCGTCTCCAGGCCATAAAAGACTCCAAAACTTTAAAGGCTTGTAACTTTGCTTCTACAAGTCCGTTTGACTTGATTCAGAAAAGGTTCGGTCGCTATCAACCTGCCCTAAGTGATAAACTACTTATAAAATTTCATACGTAGTGCTAAAAAGTTGAAAATTTTAAATTCACTAGTTTTGGAGGTTTTCTGGGGTATTCGACCCTGCTGAAGTCAATGAAGGCATGGATAAGTGCGTACGAGCCAATCTTCTCATGTCTCTACATTATACAAGCGGCTTTTCACTGAAAGCGAGCAAGACACGGAGAGTTTTGCTGTAATATTCCACTGACAGGGTGATCCTTCGGGACGGCGGATGATGCCGCAGTGATAAGTGTGGCAAGGGAGTCTGCCATATTTTAGATCGAAACCGCTGGGGCGACCCATGTTGGGCATTTGACACAGTTCTCAACGTAGCACTTTGAACGCCAATCGGTTGAGTCTTGGCCATCTTGTCATGGGTGGCATCTAAACATCTCCATTGCAAAACGCTGGTGAATCACGTCTTGCTATCCCTCTCTATGGCTTGCTATCAAGCTGATCAAAGCAACGACTTGGGATGTTTCCTCTTACCAACTCCTCCGGTTTTCATGTCTGGCTATCAAGTCATGGACGGTGCAATTTACGGAGATTTTCGGTGTCATACTTCCTGTGGGTGGGCGTTCTTTCGAGACAGCGGTGAAGTCCGTAGCGATGAGGACTGCACGGGACGTGGACAATGATAATCCTTGTGAAACCTCTCTGCGTCATGCTTCCAAGTGGTTGCCTTTCGTCTCAACGTTGTACTCTGACCGCCAGGGCGACATTTAGCTATCTGCCACAGGTTACCTCATAAAATCTCCATTGCACTTGTCTCCCGACAGTTGGCAAACCATGGGAGAATGAACCACAAGTTCTTTTAAGAACTGTCTCTATCACGGAGACGAAATGATGAAGAGATGAAACGGGAGGCCACCCTTGCACCACATGCAACACATCACAGACTTCTCTCTTCGCTAGTGAACAAGCTCTTGTGAACGTAGTCAGAAAGTGTATCATGGTTTGCAAAAGCAAAGTTTAGTCAAATAGTTTTATCGCGGCACACGTTCATGTATAGTTAGAAAGTTTGATCATGACGTTTTATGAAACACACATGTCATAAAATGTTAGCGTTGGTGTAGTCAACTAGTTTTTACCGCGACACACGATTGTGAAAGTTAAGTTTGATCATTGAAGTTGTATTCGTGAGTGTCATCAAAAAGTGCATCATGGTTTGCAAACTTAGTGTAGTCAATAGTTTTACCGCGACGCACGTTTGTGAAAGTAAAGTTTGATCATTGAAGTTTTGTGACTGACTGAACTCACCACAGCACTAAAAAGTTTTATCGAAAAGGTTTTACTGCACAGTGTAGATTGTCTTGTAACTTACTTTCACAGTGTTAGAAAGTTTTATTGGAGACAGTTGCCAAATGTTCCCTTATTAGAAAATTCAAACTCTATGACTGTTAGATTAGCTTCATCAGGTTTACTAAAAGCAGTCTTCTACTGCAGTGAGACTGAGAGTTATATGAAAACAGTGTTCACCACAGCACTAGAAAGTTTAGCACAAAACAAGTGTCATGAAAAAATACATTATTTGGTCTTTGATTTAACATCATTGAAACCCACTTTACTAATAGCAATGACAATATGGTTTATTTTATTCAGAAGCAAATGATCGCCGTAACCATGAAAGTTGTCCATCCGAGAAATAATCTTCCGCAGATGTCGTGTATAAAACTCAGAAGCATCTCTAACATATTCTTGTCCATAGGAACGAAATTGAAAGTCAACACTTTCCGCTACTTCACCTTATGGAAAATGAGTGTAATTGACATGTGCAATTAAGTGAGCCTTGATGAGACTGTCTTTGAAATAAGATATCAACTCCGTAAATATTTCTCGTGTGTAGTCTAAACATGCTTCCAATTCTGTCTCCTCCCTTTGAAACTCAAGGATGTAATCTTGTATTAAGCCTCCGAAGCACTCTTGATGAAAACGAATCCTGCAATCATCATGTTTCAATGTATTGACTTCAGGTGCCATGGTTGAGTCTATTGCTAAACATCATGTTTGCCTAGGACGATTTCAATAACGCGTTACAAATGTGTATGTGTACACATCGGGAACTCTAGCTCGTCTATGATTGGACGAGAGGTCTCATCCATTCACAGCTTAGGAAAATCTTATAAAAGGCAGTGCATCAGCTGTGCTCTTCACATTTATCTTTCACAAGGTGAGTGTCGGTGAGCTCCTGCTATCAGGTTGTTTTGACTTGCTATCAAGTTGAATAGTCTCTTGCTATCAAGAGATTCACTTCTGCTCATAAAACATATCGCTGTAATACCTCCTTTGCTCGAGCGTTCCTTCGGGACGGCGGGTACTGCCGTAGAAGGATTGCGTTGCACGGGTTGTTCGTCGTTTGTTAGACCGAAACCTCTGAGCCGTTGCTCATGTTGGGCGTTCGACTTCATACTCAACAAGACGCTTTCTCTCGCCAGGTCAGAGTACTTCAGCCATTCGACAAAGGCTAGTCTTTATGATATGGAGTAGAGTGAAATGTAATGCATTAGATGTCACTTCAATGATTGTTCCCATGATATACGTTGACTAGGCACATGAAACGATTCTCATCTTTCCTTTTCAGTGATTGAAATCTGCTAACGTAATCTGCAATCGACTATCTGCCATGGAATTTACAAAAATTGAGAATTATCGCATTGCTGTCGAGATGGAGAAGGCCACTATCGAGCAATGTAAGTATTTGTATCAAGGTTGACTCTATTACTAACATCATTAGGGTAGACATCCTCATTAAAATCAAGAGCCCCTCCCTTATTTTGTTCATGTTTAAACCGAATCCAAATTTTACCTCTGCTTATCTTTGCTGTCATTCTTTTTCAGTGCATGAATGTATTCGCAATGGGGAACCCGTCCCCCAAGGAGCAATCGGGGAAGCCTATGAGCGGCTTGGCAAGTGTAAGTATCCTCACCTATGAGAACTGAGAGTTGGAATGTCATGTTTTACCACTTCTGTATCCGCGTACAGCTTACTCTCTATCATTATTGTCTCCGCAACCTCTAATCTAATCCCTCTTTCCTCTCTACAGACTTGGCAAAGATGAATAAGTGGGAGGAAGCCGCGAGGCGGAAATACCACGATGAATTTTCGGCCCTACGTTCCGACCCATCTACCTCCGCTCAAGGTGCGACTCCTCTCTCGAGCTCGGGCATCGTCATCGCCCCACCTCCAGCGCCTGCTCCGCTCCCTGCGCCAGTACCTGCTCCTCGTCACCACATCCCTCCGACACCGAAGCACAGGACCCTTCCACCCTCGGCTCGCGTCCCTCTCCTACCTCCTCCGCGTCCATCCTTGCTGCCGGAGATCAATTCATTAGATGGCAAGTATCCGTGATTGGGAAATAGGGGGGATAAGACTTCAAACTTGAAATTATGATCATGGTACTAATCTCTTTTCTCTTTTTCACAACAGATTTGGCGGCCTACCTCCTGGACGGCGACGTTCCCTCCCGTCCCATCGTCATCCCAACTTCGCCACCACCACCTGCAGCGGCCGACCTCCCTGTCCTCTCCGTTCAGTCGGTGGAGAGATTGCTGGAGGAACAGGAGTTAGAGATAGCGGGAGAGGAGATCGCAATCGAGGAGGAAGGTGTGAGGGAGAGAGAAGGACCTACGGCTCGACAGCTCAGCTGTACAGACTGTGAGCAGGTCTTCGCGAGCCCATTCTGCCTTCGGCGACACCGGCATTCTCACTGCCCAAAAGCAAAAGGAAATCTGGAGAAGGCGCGCCGACCGATCCCTCAACGCCCCAAGTGTGAAGGTTGTGAACGCACGTTATACAACAACACCAACTTGCGAGTCCACATCGAAGGCGGTTCCTGTGGCAGTGTGAGGCAACCACCAGCGTCATCATGTAGGAAGCATCCTTCATCGCACGTCGCCTTTTCTTGTTCTTCGTGTCAGAAGACCTTTCCTACAGAGTTTGTTCTCTCTTCGCACACACTCTGTCACACACATTCCACTGAGCTTTACACTGACAACAACGTCACTCTAAGGCTGAGCAAGTTTTCCCTTGAGAGGCTCGTTCGCGACTATGAGTTAGAAAGCTCTGAAGCTGTGCAAAGATATTCATCCTTTCTTGATGAATAATATAGGTTTGATTCATCAAATGTTGGCAAGCTTGGATAGATTTTTACTTAAAGGCATGTTCTATCTCACTGCTCGTTTCAATAAGGTAGACAGTAGCACGGGAGAAGTAGAGTCCACTGTGACAATTAGGATAGCCTCCTGTGCTGCTGATCTCATAGGTGATGTAAACGACTGGATAGAGAGACATGCGACCTATCTCGTCAACAACTTAAATAAATTTAATGAAAGAGACAGCGGTCTGGTGTTTGATGGGATAGAGAAGGTAGACATTAAAATCAATCTTTTAGAAAATTTGCAAGGGAGCGGTTGTTTCACCCTCCCCATAGCACTGGCAAAAAAAGGCTGTCATCAATGTAGACTGTCAGTCCCAGTGTTTCAAGTATGCCGTCCTCTCCATTCTTCACTATAATGATATAGGTATACATCATCAAAGAGTCACTAAATATCGTGAATGGAAGGATGAGCTTAAGTTTGACGGGCTAGATGTCAACACATTAGATTTTAAAGGCATCGCCCAATTTGAAAAACTCAATAACATTAAGATCGTCGTCCATCTCTGGGAAAAAGGTCTGAAGGGCGTTAGGTATAACAACCGCCAAAGTAACTTCGACCGGGTTGTCAATCTTCTCCTAGTCTATACCGACAACCACCCAGAATGGCATTATTGTGGCATTCCTAAAATTTCAAAGTTGTATCGCCACCAGCAAAGCTATGATAACAAACATTATTACTGTGATCGTTGCACACGGCGCTTTAGGTCAAAACCATTTTTTGAACAGCATTACGAGTGGTGCTCTCGGGGTAAGCTTCAAACGGAAGTCATGCCCAAAGATATAGTTTATAGGTATGAGGAAAACGGCAATGAGCTCAGTCCCATATGTACCATCTATGCGGACATTGAATGTTATATTGAACAAGAAGACCTAAGTCATGAGCCAGCAGCCATTGCCTGTTATGAAGTTTGGTATCCATATTATAGGAATCAAAATAAAATGCATGTGTGGCAAGGCGAGGAGTGCGTGGAAAACTTCCTCAACTTTTTAGATAGGAAAGCCCGTTTTCATCAACGCTTTGAAACGGAGCTGACTAGGAACCCCATGTGCTTCACTGAAGCCGATGAAATCAAATTTGATAGGACCACGGAATGTCCCCGCTGCTGTTCATCCTTTGATGATCAGGAACATAAGAAAGTGAGGGACCATTACCATCTCAGTGGTAAATTTAGGTCTGCCTTATGCAGTAAATGCAATATGAAACTTGGGCTCAAACGGCGAACGCTCCCCGTCAACTTTCATAACTTTAAATGTTATGATGCTCACATCATCATTCGCCATGGATTCGGTAAAATGAAATCCTGGTCATCCAAAATGATTTCACAAAGTAAGAAAAAATTTATGTGCATCACTGCTAAAGTCCAAGTCGATAAGACGAAGGAGGGGAAGCCTGTCTTCTATGACATAAAGTTTCTAGACAGTTTTCAATTTATGTATTCTTCCTTAGCCGCGTTGGCTAATAATTTAGAAACACTTCCCCTCACTCAACATTTAAAGAAAGACTATCCCATCATAAGTGACAGTCTGATGCGACGGAAAGGGGTGTTTCCTTATAGTTATTTTAGTTAAATGGACACATTGAAAGAAACATCCCTTCTGTCCATCGATAAATTTAAAAATGATTTGACGGGTGAGGACTGTTCGCTGGATGATTATAGGCATGCAGAGCAAGCATGGTTAGAATTTAGGTGTCGCACTTTTGGTGACTATATGCTTGCCTACCTAAAATTAGACGTCTATCTGTTGGCTGACGTGTTTGAGACTTTTAGGAAAGTCACATTAGAACAGGACGCCTTAGACCCCGTCCATTTTGTTAGTCTTCCGGGTCTGTCCTATCAGTCAGCCTTCAAGATGACGAAAGAGAGCATTCATTTACTGCAAGATGCAGAAATGTGCACGTTATTTGAACGTGGTATTAGGGTTGGCTTAACATTTGTCAACAAAGATGTTGTCAACAGCACCCAAGACATAGGATCGACCACGCATTTAATGTACATAGACCAAAATAATTTGTATGGGAATACATTATCCAAGCCTTTGCCACAGTCTGACTTCCAATGGGTAGAGCCCCATGACATTGAACAGACACTCATCTACCTCCACCCAAGAGACAGAAACTTTCTCTTCCTCCGACCGGCGATGTATGATGATGAATGCTTCCTCTCTGTTGTGGTTGATGTTTTGCTTTTTCGCTCCATGGCGTTTTCTATGGGGTGTTGTGAGTGAATGCCTTGTAACATGCGTCCAACTCCTGATCACTTCATATCATGACTTGCATATCAACTGGTTTTCCTGACTTTGTTTTCTCCCTACACATGAGTGACTTTGTTTTCTCCCTGTACATGAGTGACTTTGTTTTCACCGGTGATGTGAGCCATAAAAACTTTGGTTTCTGCTACCATCAGTATGACCTATGTGCAGTGCTATGAAAATCGGTTGTGATGATGAATAACATATCATGTACAGACTGTCTCGCTTTTCTTTTGACATAAAGATGGGATTCTCACTCAATAGACAGAAGTAAAAGTTTTGATCATTTCGTAAGATGGGTAGGGTTAGAAATAAAGTTGATGATTGTAAAGTTAGAAATAAAGTTATAACCATGTCGCTGTTTGTAAGATAGGTGAAATACAAATGAAGTCAGAACCACTTCACTGTTTGTAAAGTTGGAAATAAAGTTGATGATTGTAAAGTTAGAAATAAAGTTATAACCATGTCGCTGTTTGTAAGATAGGTGAAATATAAATGAAGTCAGAATCACTTCACTGCTTGTAAAGTTAGAAATAAAGTTGACGTTTGTTAAGTTAGAAATAAAGTTGATGATTGTAAAGTTAGAAAAAAAGTTATAACCATGTCGCAGTTTGTAAGATAGGTGAAATATAAATGAAGTCATAAGTATTTCACTGTTTGCAAGATAGGCAAAGTATAAAATAAAGTCAAGACCATGTTAGAGTTTGTAGGTTATCATCCTCACCAACGAATGTAGCATCCTGACATTTTCTTCGGCTTAGGAAACATCAACCACTTTGCTGACTCATGTCTATAAATAGCTCTGACTCATGAAGTGGTAAAGCACCAGTCAGTTAGATAAGAATCTAATCAGTCTTGTTCAACCTTTTTACTGACACGTGTGTGTGAGCGTGTCATTCAACATCGATGGCGCCTCACGTCAGACAGCGTGACCTCTTCACCGACATGTGTGTGGGCGTTATTTATCAGACAAAGCGATGGCGCCTCACGTCAGACAGCGTGACCTTTTCACCGACATGTGTGTGGGCGCTATTTATCAGACAAAGTGATAGCGCCTCACGTCAGACAGCGTGACCTTTTCACCGACATGTGTGTGGGATGCTATTTATCAGACAAAGCGATGGCGCCTCACGTCAGACAGCGTGACCTTTTCACCGACAAGTGTGTGGGCGATAGTTCATTGCGATGACTTATTCAAAACACATCATGTGATTAACACGATTCTATTAACTGTGACTGATACAGATAACGCATTAAAGATTTAACAATGTCAGCTACTTTACTGATATCACGTAAACCAGTCATGATACAATGTCCGTTGTGAAACACTGCAATATGTACAGGATTCCACTTCCGAATCAAAGCAGAAGGGCCACTTCCGAATCAAAGCAGAAGGAAAGAGTTCAGTTTCATAAAATATACAATGATTACTGGTTTTAATGTTGGCTAGATTCACTAACCACTTCAATTGAACAGACACTACTATATTCTTCAATGTCAGGGGACTGAGGCGTAGATGAGGAATGAGTGTTCGTATTTTCTTGACAACTTCGTAACACATGGACTGCATCACAAAATGAGAAAGGTTTCCTAGGACTTGGCTCTTGCCGCAGCAAAAGATTTGAAGATTTCGACCGTTGCTCATGCGAATGACCAACATTTGCGGACGACCGCGATGATAGACTGAATCAGGAAGATGGGTATGCAGCTGTTCTAAATCGATGTCTCTTCTGAGATTCATTTCGCGCATGGCGTTGATGATGCGGATGGGGAGCATGATTCACAAATGACATGAGGGTTGAGTGAACTTCCCTTCTATACTTTTCCCATGAGGGTTTTGGAATCACAATGTAGCAGTGATCATTATGTAGAATCATCTCCTGAATGCGAATAAATACAATGCCGTCTCCTACGTTAATGATGCGGCAAGAGTTGGATAGGATTGCGCGATGTAACCTTCGTAGTTGAAAGCGTTCTAGAGTTATCTGAAGTTGACGTTTCGTATCATGAAATGTAACACACTGACTTTCCATGATACATGGAGGCATACTGATAATTTCCACATGTTTCAAACCTAAGTGAAGAAGGGTATGCTTAGGAAAGGAGAGAGTCATGTTCATGTGTGTCATGGTGAGTGTACATTTTCTTTCTTGATGCGGTGGCCGTTAGGCCGTGGTCTCATAAAGACCGATGGTGCGTTCTCAGTGTGTTGAGAGTGTTACTGTAGTTGATCATCATCAACATGGACATCATTTTTAAAGGTGATGGAGACAAGATAGGGATTCAACGTAAACAACCTTCCGTCCCTGCGCGGACCCATGTAGATGGTTTGAATTTTAATTTCGAAGGAGTAGAATCCTTTTCCCAAAATGGGGAGAGGTTTGCAATTGAGTAAGTCGAATTCGCTGCCCTCCTTTTCATGGATGATGAGACAGTGTCTATCCATATGAACATACATGTATCGTCTTTCCATGATGGGAACTTGTAACCGCTTCCCATTGTGTCGAACAATTTCTTTGGGAATAGTGAAATTTTCTTTCAGGAATGTTTCAAGAGTATTGAATTGTAACCGTGTCCAATAGTCTAACGGCACACACACGGCGAGTCCATACTTTGTCGACATAACCTTTAGATAATCTATCCGATGACTTGGAGTTTTTATGGTCACGCCTTCTCCATGATGAGTTATCTTTTTGATTGAAAGCATTTTTACCCGATGCTAAAGTAAGGGAGTTCAGTGTACCCAGTGCGAGAGCAGAGGAGTTGATGGCTTCGAGCAACTGCATGGTTAGCGGAAGGACGGAAATGATTGCCATGAGCTCAATCGTCCGTTTTATAACCAGACCTAGCTCCAATCACATGCGTTTCCCTTTTCACGTTTTCCCTGTCTTTGTTACGTGACAAAGAGTTATCACACGTGAGCGTTTGACTGCGTGGGTGGAAACCTTTCCTATTTATACACAAAGTCGTTCTAGTCCTCACAAAGACTTTAGTGGCACACCCCTTCTAGCGAACAAAGACGCATTCATTTATCTAACAAAGAGCCCGATAGTAATGCACAAAGCGCAATGACTCATGTTGTGACACACCCCTTCTAGCGAACAAGGACGCATTCATTTATCTAACAAAGAGCCCGATAGTAATGCACAAAGGCCAATGACTCATGTTGCTCTATACACCATTACAAAATACTCAGTGAAAAGAAATCTTTATTGCATCTACACAATGTGTTGACCATCAAACAAAGTAGTGGATGTAAACACACTCAGTTGAATCATGATATGTTTAACAACGTACGCATTTCCTTCCATCGTCTCTTCTATTCTCTCCATAATTTTTTCCATATGACGATCATAAAATTGATCACTAAGAGTAATCCATTCTGTGCAATAACATCCAAAACGAAGTGGTTTTTGCAAATTTTTCAACTCTATATAAGCAACGAGTCTACCCTTTACATCTTGAGGTTGTAAACTCTCCAATGTTTTGAAGAGAGGAAGGCTTTCAGTTAGCACTACTTTCATATCATTCATCTTCATTTTAAATGTAAGTTTCCAATCCTGTAAAAATCCATCGAATCCTTGTTGATCAAGTGTCAAATTACACATGTGGTTACTTAGTGTACGATGCGCCATCATAAACGTTGTGACTATAGATTTCACATTGCTTCAATGACTTCCACTATGAATAAAACAGAAACAACAATCATGTTCCACTGTAAGTTTATTCAACACCAGACAAAATTTACAAGTACAGAATGCACTTCATAAAATGATCATCATTCATTCACAAGGAGTAAAAACACGTTTTACATAGACCCATGCTGTTGACAATAATATAGATACAGTTCATAAACGTCATAGAGATTGCAATGCCAGCGTGAAGAGAGTTTTGCAATGTAGGTGGCTTTATTTCTAGTATTACAATGGGATGGTGGTCTGTAAAGGTGATGTCTCTCACCGAAACATACAGCCATATCAAAAATCATTTCATCTCTGAACTACTTTTCATCACAATGCATATGATAGTCTTGTCTTACACGATCTATCCAACATGGTAAATATAAATTATCAATGTGCAACTGAAGTGTTGCTGCTTCTCGTTCAGAATCATTTCCTAATATTTTAACAATATGAAAGCCTGACAACCACCGTTTGGAATCACTTATCAAATACGTTTCATTTACAAATCCAATATGAATCAAAATAGAAGGATCAAGTCCATGCACATGACGCCGTGACCATTCGTCTTTGTGTGGAGGACAGTAGGCAAATCTATGATATACACTAACAACAGTTTGATCACTTTCCCTCATTGCAATAGCACTTAACTCCTGCATGGGTGTTCCCTCACTGTCTATGAAGATGACAACCTACAATATCAAAAAGACTTCATTACAGGATAATACATTGAGCAGGAACTTTACAAGGATGTCTGTCCTTTACATAACAAAAGATGCATACAACATGATTACAATGTTTTATTTGAACATAACGCGCAAGACCGCGTTTTTCCACATTCACTACATACTAACTGATTACAATACTTAAGATTTCTCTTTGGTGGTAACACCAACTTTCTTTGATGCGCGACGACGTTTAGGTTTAGTGACAGGTACTTGACACTCTTTGAAACAAGAATCAATGACTTTCTCAATGTGATCAAGTCCTGTTAACTCAGGTTGATGATGAATTTGAGCAATGCGCAAATTGAGAGAAATCAAATTACCGTCAGATTGATGAGGTCCCACATAAACAGCAGGCACCACAAAATGAAATGAATAAAAGCCTGCACCTAGCGATGACAATTCTGTTTCAACTGACTGTTCAACTGTCACTCCTGAAGTGACTTTACAATACTTGCTTTGCAAAATATAGCAGCGAGTGCCGCGATACAGAGGTTTATAATAAGAAATTTTCTTTTCTGGCCACAACTGTAATAGTTCAGTAGGAATAAGAGCCTTTTGCCTCACAACGTCTTCTAAAATGTCAAGCTGCTGACGCAACCAATTATCAATAGGGATACTCAGGTTTTGACCGCAACGATTTACTTGCGTATCCACTTTTGGTAAGTATACCGCCGGCATTTGAAGATAGAGTTGAAGACCGTTGTAGCGCACTTGTTGTTTGTAGGTAGGATAGCCGTGAATTACCTTTTCAATTTTCGGATTCCACAGCTCGAGATGTTGAGGATTCAGTGATGCTGCAGTTGGAGTAGGATTCATGGCCATGGCAGTCTGTAACGAAAGAATACCACTAAGTACATTCATGATCATCAGAGAAAATAAAATTGTTAGCTTAGCAGTGACATATGAGGTGGCCCTTAACAGGACCTTTTGGGGCATCCACATGATTTAAAGCTTATCACCACAGTCTAAGTCTTCGTTATCGTCCAGTAAATTAAATGTCTTGGGCTTAGGACCCGAATTAAGTTTCAATTCCCTAAAAGACTTAAAGGTAAAGCTTCTAGGTGGTGGAGGTGGCGATGGTGGTGATGGTTCAACAAAATGAGCTTGTACAATCATCGGCCACACACTCTCCTGCGTCTCTCTTCTAAAATGTTGGTAAGGTTTAGGCCACACAGTCATGACACTCACTTGTAAATTTGCAAACAGGATTGAATCAGACAAAATTGAGACGAAGAATGCCTTTCGCAAGTTACACACGCTTTCCAAGTCAAGAGAATGAAATGAAGAGAAAATGGGGAGACGTCTGCTTTTATAGTCTCCTGCGAATCCACATTTGACACTATGAGAGCCAATCAGAGACCTCCGTTTCTCCCCTGACTTCGTTGCGGCAGGGAAAAGGAGGCACGCGCACGACTGATTCATGAATGGTTTTCCCAAATCTTGTAGTCAAATCTAGTTTAGCACATTGAGTTGAATATGAATGTGTTTTATGCGACATAAGAGCAAGTTGGATCCATGCTCATGAAATGAATGTAGTCGATATGCAATTTTCGCCATGTGTCGCTGATAGAAATCTTTGGGATCATGTATCGTCTCTGCAGAATAGGATGCAAAATGAAACACTACACGCTCACCTGCATGTTCATCAGTCACTTTCTCAAATTCAATCTCTGCAACTAATCGACCTTTCAAATCTTTATTTATCGAACTGTTCATGAGCAGTTGGAAAACGAAGCCTTTAGCGATAGCAAATTCTTAGTCTGCCGTTTCATGATGAAATGAGATGATGTAGTCCCTAATCACACCACGAAGACTTTGTCGATGAAAACGTAGTGAACAAAATTCATTCGTAAACTCTACTGCTTCTGTCATCTTTCTTCCTTTCACTTTGGAGACATAGCATGAATGATATTCAGGTGTAACATAGCACGCTGATTCCAAATCTGATCTCTGTTTTCCCATCCTAGGCTTGGTTCACCCGCTAGAGCGATTTTTGTAAAAATTCTAACTCTGTCGTTTTTTCATCAAAGTCCCAAATTTTCAATGACGTCTCACATCTAAACGAAGGCAGATAGGAACAAGCCGTGTTTTCCACTGAATTTGTCTCACTCTCAGCTTTCAAACGAGCTATTGCACGACTTTGTAAGATCTCTAACACCAAAGTTGGAAGTCTGACAGGGGGGAAGTCAGAACTTTTTCTCTCCGACTGAGCTGGAAAGAAGTTCCTAGACCCAACATTGACCAAAACTTCCGAATTTGCACTCCGTTTTCCCATCCGAGCACTCCTTCATGTCAAAAAACGACTTTTCTCATCCCAAAACATCCAACACTTGACTTTTCCAACTCTGACGTTTTCCTGCCATTTTCCTCCCTAAACCCAGGAAAATAGGACCAAACTGAGCTTTCCACTGCATTTTTCTCACTCTCAGCTTTCAAACGAGCTATTGCACGACTTTCTACCATCCCTGCAACCAAAGTTGGACGATCGCTGCCGAGGGGGGGGGGTGGTCAGAACTTTTTCTCTCCGATTGAGGTGGAAAGAAGTTCCTAGACCCAACATTGACCAAAAAGTCCGAATTTGCACTCCGTTTTCCCATCCGAGCACTCCTTCATGTCGAAAAACGACTTTTCTCATCCCAAAACCACCAAAACCCACCCTTTTCCAACTCTATCCTGCCCACATTCCTATCACCGTCCTTCCCATCCCTTGCCTCACAGTTCCTCCTTCCTTCCTTCCAGAGGGGGGCTGAGTCAGCATGATGACTCATCACTGTACTGCACTGGACTTGATTTTGCCACTGGATTACTACTATGCTCAACACCTTTCACTGTATTATCTAATACCATTGGGATTGAACGATAGCGTCTTTGCAACCTCAATCATTTTTATATCTCAATCAGAATTGTATTTGCTATTTTGTGAATTACAAACGTATTATCAATACAGATTGATCGCTAGCTTAATTTAAAATTTACGTAATACAATCTTTTAGACTTCCATGGAATATAATCGAATTCAATATTGTAAGTTTGACTCTTAAATGTCAATAGCTTACTACTTATAACACAGTAATGAGTACCATGCAACTTAAAACCATGTATATTGACAAAATGCCTCAAATCAACCTAATTTAGATTGGAAAATTCGCGTTGGAGTTGTAATTCAATTTTAATGAACATTACACCATGGGATACCTGATGTTTCATAGATTAAATTGGCAAATATGTCACTTTACTAAGTAGTGTTGGTTTTGGCCAGTCCTCACGAAAACAATTATACATGATCTCTGATGCAGCATTTCAAGATAGATACGACAGAAATTTTTGATGAAAATGGGCTGACAGTGTGAGCTTACCGACATCTTTTTCATAATGCAAAAATTTTATGATTATTTCAATGGACAAAAAATGCAGTCAGCTTCAAGTTACAGCTAACACCTCTAAAAATTTAGCTATTTATCAATGTTTAAATATCTGTTGATTTCATAAAGGGTTTTTCAGTGTGCTGTCCTAGTTCCACTACACTTGTGAATGAAAAACATCAAATTTCAACAAGTAGCAATGTTTTTTCGATGAAATTACGAAACAAATTACAGATTTCCCTTAGCAAACTTACCATGCATGGGAGTTAATCTGTCAAATAGAGTGACAGATTTGATTAACCACAGAAAAATAAACTTACAATTCTGTAGGCCTACAATATAATTTGAGTGACATTTTGAAACAGTGAAGTCTTCCTTTTTCACGGTATACAGCTGAAAAGGCTGTTACTGAGTAACCACTGATGCAGTTATTACATAATTTCCCTTTGTCACCTTTACATTTTAAAATGCTTATCTGTCTATGATACAGGGCCTATGCGGCTAGGAAACATCATTTTTGAGACTGTCACATTTATGGATTGACATATAATTCATGGAATGAAGGTCTCTGCAACCTGCAAAAAGTACCTCAAATAATATATATTACATACTACTGTCAAATAACTTTTTTCAGTAATACCAGTCATGAATATTTCTTTTTGATAGTGTGTTATTTAACAAGTTTAGATTTATTGTGAATTTTACGCTGTATATCAACGATTCTATTTGCCTAGCATTATTAACAGTACGTTTGGTTAGCTCTACTGAATGAACGAAGTTGATTACCATCAACACATTCAAACGTTATCTTTAGTGTAACCATGTTGACATATTTATCTCAAGCATAGCTATATTTTGCGTTCATGAATTAAAATGTGTATTTATTTCGGATTGATAATATTCTCAACTCCAAAATTACATAATGCATAATTGTTGAGGTTGAATACCTATAGATTATTTATGAAATGCCATAGACTTACATGTATTAAAATCGAATTCAATATTGTAAGTTTGACTCTTAAATGTCACTATCTCACTACTTACAAAACAGTAGTAACATTAGTGTGATCTTTATTGACAAAAGGCCTTAAATCAACATATTTTAGACATCATTCATGCTTTGCTTTAGCATAATGTTGGTATGGCTTTAGTATGTAAAGCATACAAATAGATACAGAATTATACATCGTTTTGGCACCGTGAGACTTGCCGTGCACTTAACTTGTTTCTTTGAAAGAATATGTTTTGAACAGTCATTTGGATTGCTTTCTATTTGATTTGGAAATAAGCGATGAAAATGGGAAGTGATTTCGTCAAGTCATTGAACACATAGAGCAATTATCCGATAAGAAACGATTCTCAGATAATGTCAGATAATCTTGCGATTACTATTGACATTGAAATCTGAGCGCAAGTTAGGATTTTACTGACACTTGCATAAGTAATAAATCAACTATTTGGGTAATTATAGTTTAATTATAGTAGGTCCTTCATTCAGTTAACAACCCATTTGTGCTCCGGCACTATCTATAGAGAAAATACGTAAAGATACTTATTAATTTAGTTTATGCAGATTTTGAATTCTTCTCTTGCATATGTTGAAGCTTGAACTTGCCCAACAGATTTCATCTCTTTAATCTATGAATTACATCTTACAATGAGATAATTTACAATGTCGCCCTAGTATTTGCAACGTGCATTACTCGAGATGCCTTTTTCTTATTCATGTTAGATTTACATGTAGTTTCTATTTGCAATTAGCAGCAGACATATATTTGCAATGCAGAAAATATAAATGGCGCCTTCTAACCAAAACTCAAATTTCGTGGGCCGATCCATTCACTATACGATACTTAAGCAGCTACATGCATCATGTAGGGGGAAATCATGCATAGGCCTACACCTTGAAGTCGCAAAAAACACTATTAAGCAAAGGTTCATTCGTTTTTGAATGTGTTTAACAATTTTTCAAGAAAATCAAAATTTTTTGAATTTTCCTCGACTGGTTTTTTTTAACCAATAACCGGCACCGGATGACCGGCAACCGGTTACACCCAGAAATAAAGTGCTCTTGCACGTGATCATGGAGTGCACGGCATGAATTGATATTTCATCACAAAACAAGCCCTTTGCTTCCGCACCTGTTTATTGTTACACATCACTACCAGATCAACCTGTGTGAATAAGGATGCAACTTCATTTTAATAATTGTTGACAGCAAGTAGTTTCTGCCTAATGTGAAAGATAAAATATCATCCAATCAATTCGCATATCCCCCTGGCCGAGGGAAAGGAACTAATAACGCCCTTACTTTGATGTATGGGAAAATATTAGAATATTTGGATTCTTCATCAGGTGTTGTCCGATTACTAACCATTGATCTATCGAAAGCATTTGATAAACCAACGATGAAAACTATTTTGGATGCCTGTGTTCGGTTTGAAATACCAATACAAGCTTTTCGGTGGATATCCAACTATTTAAGCAATCGATTTCAACGCGTGTGTATTGGGGATCTGGCTGGGCGAGTGTATCCAGTAGAGTGCCACAGGTAAGTGTGGTTGGCCCCATCTTGTTTTGTGTGGCTAAAAACACTCTCAGTCCCGCATGTTCAAATTCCATAATGATTAAGTATGCGGCTGATATAACTTTGCTCCATTTTCTGAGAAAATCTGAAGATGATCAACTTTCTCTTGAATGGGAAAATATTGTGAATTGAGGTCAGTATAAATTATGATAAATGTTGTGTTATGAACATAGTCACAAGTAAAAGTATTTCCGTTGAAAATGTCTATTTGTCAAACAATGTGTTGTTGCGCAGTGCACCTTATGTAAAGATACTTGGCTGTATTATTTGGTGTGACATGAAATGGAATTCCTATATTGACTTCTTGATGAAGAGGGCTTTTAAACAAATATATTTGATTTTGAATTTGCGAAGAGCTGACTGTGACTAAACCTAAATTTTTTCAGCATATTGTGCATTTATCCGTATATAGTTTTATTAGATTCTGTCATTAGTGCCATAAAATGTCTTCCTTTCTGATTTATGCTTACCATTAGCTTTGTTGATATTTTCCTAACTTTATTGTGAATTGACGTGATCGATCTGTTTGTAAATTTTCGAATTTTGTAAATGTGTTCACCGACCTGTGTAACAAATATATGGCATCATTCATTCATTCATTCATTCATTTATTCATTCTACATGCGTTTTTAAAAACGGCACTGATAATATACTTAAGACTGTTTTTGCTCCTTCATTGCGTATCAAAAAATGATTATAACTAATGGTGTACAGTGTAGGTAGAGATTCTAACGTGAATCTTCATGATGAAGTAATCTATGTTAAAGCTGATTGCTTGTACGGTATATTGAGAGTCATAGAGTTCAAACACAGGCCAAAGGAAAATTTGATTTTTGATTCTTTTTGCTAAATAGCTCAGATTAGCTCAGATTTTAGAAGAGGCCACAAAGCGATACCAGCGAGACATAAACTAATCAAAAGATCATTTTATATTTACTCTGATTGACTGGTGAGATTGGAATAAATCTCATGTTTATCTAGATCTGATTATGCAATGACAGATAATTATACCGTAAAATGGGGTAACTTTGGGCCACTTTTCAAAATATTTCTTTCTTTCCATAAAGCTCTGAACATTTTTTAAAGATTTCAAAATTGGAAATCAAGGGGAAGGAGGTAAGCTTTAAGTTTGCTTTGAACGTTCGTGATTTGTAAATTCCAATTTGTTGGATTTTGATATCTCAGTGGGTGGCCAAAGTTACCACATCAAGGGTGTACCTCTTGTTTTTCTTATTGTCTCTTTAGGGTTTATATTACACGGACAGATTTTTGCATTCTCCTGATCATATAACAAATTATTGAAGCAATTGTACCATTTTCTGCATTATACATCTTTATAGGCTACATGTAGGGCCTACTTGTCCACACCAATGTGAAAAAAATCAAAACTATTTTTTTATTTCTCTACTCGAGAGATAATAATTTCAATGGAACTTTCATCATTCGAAGATAAATTCATCAAAGATCTTGAATATATTGTCTTGTCTATTTTTCATGTTATGAATGTAGTTGGAAAGAGCCAAAATTGCACTGTTTTTCATTGGCTCTTTCCAGCTACATTCAAAATCATCAAAGATCATCATCCTTAATTTTGCATTCAATTGCAATTCATCACATTCAAATATAAGATTTGCATTCCTATTTGCGGCAATAAACGACACCTAGAATGCGGAAACAAAATCTCTAGAAGGAAAAGAAAAAATGTGGAGCGAATGAAACTTGATGACAATGACACCGTTCTCCGTCAGAACCTCACAGGCTGATGATATATCAGCTCTGCGTGAACTCGCAAAGCGATAATCGTCGCCACAATACAATGGCAACACATTTCTTCACGCGATATCTAAGTGATTGAATTTATGATTAACCATCTCAACGGTTCTCCGATTTAAGAGAGTTTCCTCATTCTCTCATAGATGACGCCCAAAAAGTCGATATAATGTCTCGTGTGTCGTGGAGATTATATCTGCTAACATTTGATAAGTTCCTCAACAGGCAGGCTACTTATAAATTTGAAACGAGCAGATCTCGTGGTGAAGTTCTTCAACGTCAGATTTAGCATTAAGTAGCTTCCGAATGGAATCTTATGAATGTTAACTATGAACCAGGGGCAACTGGTAGCATCAAAGCAGAGTAGGTATCCAGTCTTGAAATCTGATGTTAACTCCGTTTTTTATAAATTTCTTAAAAGAATTTTAATGCACCAAGGCATGTCTCCTCGAGCAATCCAAGCGCATAATAAAACAATGGAAGAACAATTTATGTAAAAGAAGATTAGACCATTTTTTGACCAGCTCCGGTCCCACGCATGAATGGACAAAAAATGGTCTGCAAATGGTTCAGAAGTCTTCTACCGCTGGCGTCATGTCATTCTGATCCGTTGTAAATGGTCGGGTGCAATTTCGCGTATGAACTTTTTATCTGCTGTTCATCAGATCCAATAGATTCATGCACACATGGTCACCGCATTTGAATTGCCGTCATTAAACATTCCTGACTAATATTGTTCGCCGTCGTCGGCATTCGAATAGCGAATAATACATTAATACAAAGTAAGTAACTTTCGACCTGCTACGTATTCAAGCCACACTGTGACACACTCGATGTATGCAGGCAGTCTTCGTGCTCTAAGACAGCTGAAGACCTGCATGCATCAAGTGAACGTTTCTTTATCGATCTCATGCTTGACTTGACAATACTTGTCTTACTTGACAATGAAGCTGACAATGGGATGCTATGTGCTCGTTATTTAGCCTTCACATAACTTGACTTAAATGTGATTGATTAATGCGGCCTAGTAAATGCTTTACTGTTTGAACTCTCACAACTCAATTATAAGTTCCACGAATCCTAAGAAGCAGCAACATCTCTGACGAAGTCCATAACTTTCTACAAAACAATTAACGTTTACGGACGGAACTCAGAAGCATCAACACATTACTAACTATCAACAGAAATGCTTTCTCTCGAAAAGTTGTAAGTGGTGTACATGTACATCTAGCATACCTGCATGACATCTCACTTTGGGATAATAATAGAGAGGGAGAATTTATATCATGCACATAAAAAACAGTTTAAAAAGGAAAATGAAAACGCCTAGGAATATAAAGTAGTGAAAAGAACAAAGTCAAAATATCTGATCAGAAGATATCAAACCTCATCATTTCCGATAGGAAGCTGAAATAGAGGGAAATTAAGCACTGCAACACCGACACACACACTCCTACAATTTTCAAACTTTGTTTCTCTTTTGAATTTGTGTCATAGCCTATATTTTAAATCGTTAATCGGGAAGTCAATGTCTTTGCTGCTTCACACGAATCGATTGACATATTGAGAAATACATTCGCGCTTAGCACGGGCTTAGTACGGGTGAAGAAATTTTTCGATTTCAATCCTCTGTATAGGGATAGACTAAACTACAGAATACAAATGAATTATTAGTAATTTCGAAATTCGTAAGAACCAATTTTTACTAGAGAGGAAAAATTGAGATTTCGTCTGTAGTGGAATTTCTCAAAGGCATTCGTGAACAAAATCAGATTCAAAACTTTTACTAGACTGACTAGAATATGGCCAAAATAATGAATTTTTTTTATAATAGATAAAAATTGAAAGCGGATAATTTTAGTTTTTCCTGATGATTTGTAGAAACAGGCACTATTTGCTTATATAAGTAGTTTAGTTTGCAACATAAGTTTGTAATAAGTACTAAAATAGCTTTGCAGGTATCAGGAATTCTGTATTGTTCAGTAAATGCGTGTGACTACGAAAAAGGTAGCCATCGGCGAGTTCAGATGGTTGAAATATCGAATAACCAAAAATTTGCAGTCGTAAGCTTGCAGCAAATCTCATTTGAAAATGGTAATTATATATTCTTTCAAGAGGCTGAAAATATCTAAAACTATCAGGATTGATTATATGAACTATATTTGACTATGATGGTCAATAACCGTGCGAAAGCCCTCGCCAAAAATTGGTGTTGCTGCTTCTAGGCTCACCACCTGGCTAATGGGAGGTATCTCCAACTGAAAAATGCACATGGCATGTACTTTCACGTTTTAAAGCATTACATAGAAATTTTCATCATGATTTCAATTTGCTGTAAGTGTCTTAATGATTTTTCCACCACAATTTTTCCATTGTGTCAATAAGATCTTCTCATTAACTTTCCATAAGAATACGTCTTGTGCATTGTGAGACAACTTTGCACCTAACATAAAACTTTGATAAAAAATTGAAGTTCTTCAACATCACCTCATAAAATTCCAAAGTAGCACGATGGAGGCATGCGCTTATTAACTTATTGAATATCAAACCAAATCAAACGTCAATGGTAAGATTGAATGTTGTTATTCATGTGATTCTGATAGTTCACTTGGAGGTGAAGCACATTGGAAATGATATGATACCTTTGAAGCAACAACTTTCTTTATGTAGTGTTATCAAAAGTCAAGTCAGTCGAGCAGAAAATATGAAAAGATAGATAACCGATTCGATAAATTTGATAAGAAATTTTTCCCCTCTTCCAGTTCAACAATGATAAAATTGTTGAACAATTTCTTGAATTTCTTGAAACTCGTTCTCGTAAATAAATTAAGCGATGACTGCTAGAAGATGAAAGTCATCATTTAGGAGTGATGAAGGATGAATTGTGGGATGTAAGCACACTATATTTTATCAAAATGAAGATATTCAGTTGCTTACTTTCTGTTTGTCTGGACAGTGAGCAGTTTTTCATATAAATGTATTTTATAATAATTTATACATCCAACCATGATGATGACTAACTAAATGCAATTATTAAGATGGATTTATATACGCGTAGATAAACTGTATAACTGACGTTTGCAATAAATTAAGGGTAAATGTATCATGTAACGTGTTTGTATCTTCTCTACAGCTAAAATGTATCTTCTTTAGAATGCTAAAAATGCTTGTTATTAAACTATTGAGCCAGAGGCTAAATTGATGTCTAAAACGACTTACCGACTGTTTTAAAAACTGCTGGTCAAACTTCTTTTTGAAAGGCCCTATGTATGGATTACAAGCTCTTCTCATTAGACATAAAAATCAAGTGTTTGCACGCCAGAACACTTTCGCACACACACAATGCTGACCAAGCATTCGCGTGATCAATAAGCTGTTTAGTGTCAGTCTATAAGTTGACATGGACATGTAGCCAGTCAATCAACTGTATCTCGCTTAGAGATGGAAACCGGCCGTCGGTCGCTCGACCGGATCGGCCTGTATTTCAAACCGGCAGGGGCCGGCTTTTGTAATTTTAAGTAATGAGAGATTTTAGATTTTTATTCTCACCAAGCAAGAGACTTCTTTGATTATTAAACGTCATTTGATCACTCAATTAAGCCACTTTAAATTAGCTATTATTTAACTTATTAGTTGTTGCATCTTCTATAACTTATTACTATTACTTATTCTATTATGTTCAATTAATGAAACTGATATTTCGTGAGCATCGAGCGGGCAATCAAATAGGGAAATTGGGATATGTAATCAATCATCGGTAGGGCTAGCGCCATGCACAACAACGATTTTGTATAGCAGAAGGATGGCATCCTGTATATACCGGTATATACACATATATACACTATGTAATCATTTTGCAGCATTCTTCAGTACAATTTGTATAACAGGGTATCGGTAGTTTTGATGAAATTTTACATGACGATGCCTATAATCATAAACTGATATACACCTGAACCGGGTACTTATATCATACTGCCCTGCTTAAATACATTTTAGACGATGATAGATGTCACCGGTACGGAATATGATTTGTACCTAAGCTTGGGAAAAATATATTCTAGCATTCTCTCTCTTTTCTTTTAGTTTAAGACATGGATTTATCGTAGATAATGCCTGTCTGATGCTATATTGAAAAGCTATTCAGTAAATCACAGTAATCGAGTATTCGAGATTTCTTTACAATTATCGCTATGATAAATTAGTTAATTAGTAATCCAAATTGACAATTAGTATTCCAAAGTTGCATTGTGCCTTTCCAGTACCAATCTCATCCATTAACAATTCTAGCTTTTGAATGCACTTTAATGCTTAATTAACCATGAATTCGAATGATTTCTGCGCGGAAAGAATATTGGAAAATATTAATTTTTTTAATTGGCTGCACTGTGAGGTCAAGTAGTCCTGCATACAATTGCTACTAGGTCAAAGAGGATAAAAGTGTTGCTGGTAACTTGGGAATTCACCTAAATGTAGCGATATTTTCGGTCGTAGCATCTTACATTGAAAATATATGTAGATGTATAATGAAGAATCTACGAAACGATGAGTATTGATATCTATGAAATCAAATTGAATTCAAATCTTCTTTTAAATGAAGGGGAAGTGAGCTAAAAGGAAACGATGAGCATGAAGTGAACGGAAAGGACTCATTCTTGAATTTGAACTGAACGGGGCTCCCGATTTTAAAAATAAAAGTGAACTGAATGCTCTTCAAAATTTCGTGACCTTGTCATTCCCTGGTTGCCAAACTTAAGATCGCCTGCGGAAGCACATACAGAGCTCACGTACTCATTATGCGAGCATAGAACGCGCATGCTCGTTGAGCCACTCGAAACCTTTTTTGGTTCGCCTTTGGTCACCCGTCTCAGCTTTGGACAGATCTCTCCCACACCACTTTTCCGCAATAATACAGTGTTGGTAGTTCCGAGAGACCGGAGAACAGACAAGTTGATGCAGACAATTTACAGATTGAACAAATCTGATATCGATCATTTATTCATTTAAAGCAATTGGATATGCTATTTTTTCATAAAGTGAGTCCTAGCTATGTATGTACACGTGCAAACACAACGTGTCTGTTGTGTTCTGAATGAAAATTCTGAAAAGCATTTCAGTTATCAACAAAGATTGCATGATGACAAGAATTTGATGATTTGATATCAAGGGTGATGACAAACAAATATGATAAATATTTCATTAAAGTGCTTTTCAACACTCTCACTTTACAAGACACAGTAGACAATACAAGACAAATAAACAATTCAATGAATTGTGTTCATCTGTAAAGACGACTGTAGTCTCATCAAGTTAGCGCACAGTTTTAAGCTTTCAAATTAATTGATCAGTTCTTGCAGAGACCGAATATGGTTTTCCCATTTTTTGGAAAATTCACAGCTTTGAAAACTCTGCAAGTGACAATTTAATGATCGCCAAAGTAAATCCATCTCAATTGTCAACAAAATTCTGAGGTTTTTAGCGCAAGACTCGATTCTATCAGTAGACTCGATAGAAAGTCAATTTCTTCGACAACATTCTCATTAAAAATGGAAATACGACATGTTTTGAATCTCAAAGAAACATATAATGTTCAATAATTGCTTATTATTTTGCTAATAGCAATAATCATTTGCAATAAATATGTATTTCAGTTGACTTTGATAAGGCTTTAGAACACCCTAGTTTCCAAAGTTTTCTACAAAGGAACATCATCAATAAGTAGTGCCATATCTATGAACCATATCAAATGATTCAGATATCAGATATCAGGCGTGCCAACTGCCAAGTAGTGATATCTTTGACTTCATGTAATAATTTAAATTACAAACTCTCTAACCTTCTGATACATGAAAGATCTACGTCCAAATAAATGTAGTTGACTTCTTAATTTATTATTCTCAATACAAAACCGCAACAACTACAATTGGTGAGCCCGACTCAAACACAGAAGTAAATACGAATTCTCAAGCAATGACTTCAGAAACACCAACAACCAACGCAATAACAGTCAAACCTCCTACATTTATGGCTTCAAATCCAAACGCCTGGTTCATAATTTTGGAAGCACAATTTCATCTTGTCAACATCAGTACAACGTCAACGAAATTTTATCACGCACTCGATGCATTACCAGTCGAAGTAGTAAGCAAGCTATCAACAACCGATCTGACTGACAATGATTACAATACATTGAAAACGAAGGTTTTGGAGCTGCATGAAGCTTCAAAACCAGAGATTTTCGAAAATTTTCTACGCGAGAAACCATTAACTGGAAAACCGTCCCATTTT
This sequence comes from Prostheceraeus crozeri, assembly GCA_907163375.1. NCBI lineage: Eukaryota > Metazoa > Platyhelminthes > Polycladida > Euryleptidae > Prostheceraeus > Prostheceraeus crozeri. The sequence goes on along the minus strand of CAJQUW010002101.1, from coordinate 132,756 downwards.
CTCGTTGAAATGCAACAACTTGCTGCAAAAGCTGGTGTCGGAGAAGATCTTGTTCGTCACAAGTACCAAATAGCGCTTCCCCCAACATTGCACCGATCATTGCCACGCAAAAGTCTACTCCTTTGAATGATCTGGGTAAGCTTGCTGATGAATTGTACAGTTTTAGTACTAACAACGTTGCCATTAATCACGTTCCTTCAGCTAGGCCTACTAGTACTGTTAGATCTGAAATGCATGTTAAGGTCAGTAGAGATTTGATGCCATTTTCCGCAGATCAACGTCCCAAAATTTGCCGTGCTCATATATTTTTCGCGACTAGGGCTAAGAGCTGCAGAAGCTGGTGTAGATGGCCAGATAAGTCAGGTTGTAGAATTGTTCAATCCGCCCACAATACTCCCCGTAATTCGCCTCACACTTCTCGAGAAAACTCACCCTCACGATATCATCCGTCAAACTAGACTGGGCTTCTGTAAATGCGGTAAGCAATTCGCCCAAAATTTTTACTGCCGCTTTCATTATCAATGATAAAATCATTGATTTTTTGATTGATACTGGTGCCTCTGTTTCAGTAATTTCGCCTTCCATTGTTAAAATTTTACGTGTTTTTACAAACCCATCCCCGATTTCACTCAGTACAGCTGATGGTCGCCCACTTGAAACATTCGGCGAATGTAAACTTACCTTAAAATCGAAAAAGCTAAGACGTACATTCTACTGGACGTTTTTTGTTGCTGACGTACGCAGAGCATTATTAGGTGCCGATTTCCTCTCCCATTTTGATCTACTTGTTGACTGTAAAAACACACGTCTAATCGATCAAACAACTCAATTGAATTTTATTTGTTCAATTACTGACGATTGTGAATTATTATCTCCTATAATAGCCTTACCTCAATCAATTGATAATATTGTTCATGCATTGTCATTACAGTACCCCTCTCTATATAATACATGTTGTAATACTGACACTGTCCGTGAAACACATAATTCTACTCAACATGTTATTGAAACAACCTCTGATATTCCTGTTTTTGCTAAAGCCCGTCAATTGAGTAATGAGAAATACGAAACGGCAAAATTAGAATTTGATAATCTTTTGAAGCAAGGGATTATCAGACCATCTAAAAGTCCATGGTCTTCACCATTACACATGGTCAAGAAACCGAATGGATCTTGGCGACCTTGCGGAGATTTTCGACGCTTAAATTCCATTACGAAACCAGATCGATATCCACTTCCACATTTTAGCTCACTGAAAGCAAAGTTATTCGGATCTTCTGTATTCTCTAAACTAGATTTAGCAAGAGCTTATCATCAAGTGCCTATGGCACCAAAAGACATAGAGAAAACGGCAATTACTACCCCTTTCGGTTTGTATGAATACATTTATATGCCCTTTGGTCTACGGAACTCTGCTCAGACATTTCAACGAATGATCGATGGAATTCTGAGAGACCTTCCATTTACGTTCGCTTATCTAGACGACATACATATATTTTCGAAAAATGAGAGCGAACATTTGACTCATCTCGAGCAGGTATTTCTACGTTTGAGCCAACATAATCTCCGTATCGCTCCTCTCAAATGCGAATTTACGGTGTCCGAGATTGATTTTCTTGGTCATCATATAACTAAAGATGGAACACTGCCGAAACAGACAAAAATTGATGCGATCGTTCAATACGACAAACCCACTAATTATGCTTCTTTACGACGTTTTATGGGCATGATTGGTTATTACCGTCATTTCATTCGTCATTTTTCTGATATATGTCAGCCTCTCTACGATCTACTAGGTTCCACTAATCAACGCAATCATCGCCTTGAATGGACCAAGGAGTCCGAAAATTCTTTCATGAAAGTCAAAGATGCTCTCTCCAATAATGAGACACTTTATCATCCCGATCCTAATGTTACTGACTATATTCTTATTACAGATGCTTCGAACAACGCCTTAGGTGGTGCTCTTCATCAATCTGTAAAAGACCAGATCCGTCCAATCTCCTTCTTTGCAAAGAAATTGTCCACAACGGAAAAAGCATATTCCACATTCGATCGTGAACTTTTAGCCGCTTATCAAGCTGTTCTTCATTTCAGACATCTTATAGAGGGCCGACAAGTTCACCTCCATACAGACCACAAACCGTTAGTATCAGCATTTTATTCCACTAAAACAGCCAAATCTGATCGACAACAGAGACAACTCCTCCTCCTTTCCGAATTCATAAGTTCTATAAACCACATCCGCTGAAAAGATAACATTGTTGCTGACGCTCTCTCCAGAAGCATGAACGCTATCTCTGTTGATTTTCCTGACCTTAAGACCATTGAATTCGCACAAAATGAGTGTACTAAAATCAAAGACTTCGAAGAGAAATTAAAACTTTTCAATCTGTATGATAACACTACAATTCTATGCAACACAGATTTACCATACCCTCGACCTTTTGTACCTAACAATTTCCGCCGAGCAGTTTTTGATTCCTTCCATAACTTGTCACACCCAGGAGTTAAGTCTAGTATCACACTACTTACTTCGCGATATTTTTGGCCCAACATGCGCAGAGACATAAAGACCTGGGTGAATACTTGTGAAAATTGCCAGCAAGCAAAAGTAACACACCATCACCGTCCCAAATACTTACAATCCTCTTATCCTAACGTTGACAGATTCACCACAGTTCATGTAGATATTATTGGCCCATTACCTCCTTCTCAAACCCTAGAATCATATTATCATTCCCCCGCTCGATACATAGTGACTTTTATTGACAGAACTACTCGTTGGTTTGAATGCTGTCAAGTATCGGACATCACAGCTGAAAGTGTAGCTAGTGCATTTTTGTCTTCTTGGGTAAGTCGTTTTGGTATACCGTTATTCCTTATCACAGATCAGGGCCGCCAATTTGAAAGCGCCTTATTTCAACAATTGGCAAAAGTGATTGGTTTTCAGCGCTTAAGGACTTCACCATATCATCCACAAAGTAATGGTATGCTCGAGCGATTTCATCGCACTTTGAAAACAGCAATTACTGCGAGAAAATAAGACTGGCTGATAAGTTTGCCCCTGGTAGAGCTTTCTTTGCGTTCAATCCCGAATGAAAGTGGTTATTGTCCATTTACCGCCGTTACAGGTTCTCCGATTTTAGCACCACATGCATATTTTAACAACATAAAAAATGATACAACTTGTAACTCGAATTATATTGAGAACTTAGCCAAATGCATCGAAACACTCGACTTCACAAAACTTTCAAAAGGAAATCATCACTCTTCTTCACGTAGATAAAATTCTTTGGAATTACAGAAAGGAGATTTCGTGTGGTTGAGAGTTGATCGCGTGCGGCGCCCACTCGAGGCTCCTTATGAAGGTCCTTTGACTGTTGTTGATGTGTTTGAAAGTACGGTGACTGTGAAATTTCCGTCCGGACGCGTTAGTGTCGTATCGAAGGAACGTATTAAAAAGGCAAACGTTGTTCGCACTAATTATGAACTTTTCAGATCGAAAGACAACAAAGAATCGGGAGAATTTGAGAATCTGTTGGCAGAAGAACAACACAGACAAGAAAAACTCTCAATAGATCTTCAACAACATGATCCTCAATCGTCAAGAAATAACCAACTGAAGAAACCGAAGAAACGCGTAACTTTTTGTGACTCCATCACTAGCCGGGGGCTAATGTAATGCCATATCTATGAACCATATCAAATGATTCAGATATCAGATATCAGGCGTGCCAACTGCCAAGTAGTGATATCTTTGACTTCATGTAATAATTTAAATTACAAACTCTCTAACCTTCTGATACATGAAAGACCTACGTCCAAATAAATGTAGTTGACTTCTTGATTTATTATTCTCAATGCAAAACCGCAACAACTACAATAGCATAATCCTTATTCTAGGGTTAAAAGCTGGTGGTTTTTGTGTTCTTTGTCTAAAATAACAGTTTCCTTTGTTCTATTGTAGTTTCTTTTATAGTATCTTTTATGTTTTCCTATATTTTTTATCCAAATAATGACTTTTGATGCAAGATATATTTCCAAACTAGCAAAAGACATTTTTAATTATACATTATCAACTTTTGTCTTTCTGGCGTTTAGATGAATTTGATAGTCATTGACTGTTCATAAATGCAATAATGCCCAGCAGCTTGCACATTATCGCAAGGCACGATTGCAGTATGTTTTAGTTTACTAAAAGATGGTTTCTAATATCAATTTATAACTTGTGGGACAAAATAACAGCTCTATCGCGATGCCTTATGAAAAACAATGTTCTAAAACTAAGTTTAAGTCGTGCTTTGTAGTATACTGTTTTCAAAGATGGTTAGTTAACCACGTTTTTGAAGAAAGGAGGAGCTTCATACACGGTTATGGACGTGTTTGTAAAGCCATGTTGTCAAATGTGGTTTTATATAACTGTGGTCCTGAGAATGATTCTTGAAATTCTGTTTTTACACATGCCTTTAATGTTGCAAGCCTTAATTGATTGAGATCCCAGTATTAAATGAGCATGATAGAGTAATTGATCAGCACCTTGACGTTTTATTCAAATCCAGTGATCGTCCAAAATGACAATGATCTTCCAACTTCCACACTTGATGAGGTGTGGAGGAGTGGTGATGAGTCAGACGACGAAGATGATATTCGCAACGACGTGCCTCAACAAAGTGTGAAAGTACAATTGGGCCCTATAGGGAAAATCCTCATCTCCTCAGTTTGATTTTACATGGGATGATAACCGAGCTGCACAATTCTAGGATGTATAATCTCGGTGAATTTTTTGATTTTTTGAATTTTTATAATACCACGCCTGTCTATACAGATAATACTTGGCAATAACAACAACGAGGTGGAGGAATATTGAAGACATTGACTTGTGAGACGGGATGTTTCTAAATTATTAATTAAACAGCTTCATTCCCGATACAGCTAAAGATACCTTTAAGACCGGTTGTAACGGATATAATGCATGCTACATTTTGCCGTTAAGTATGGTCAATAAGTCAATAAATGTTTATTTCCAAATACTTTGGAAAACATGGAAAAATATGGGGAACATGTGAGTGAACAAAAACATTCGTGTTTCAAACACAACTATTGAAACTCAGACATCAAATAGTACATTTCAGGCGTGCAGTCAATTTCAACAACAAAGAATCGTGTTCAGGAAGGAGAGGAGAAAAATTTGCTTCTAGATGTCATTTAGTTTGTGTTCTACTTAGTAGACTGTCGCAACTCTTTAGCTTTTTGAAGGAATTGAGCAATGCATTTAAGATTATTTGGAACATGCGTGTTCATCAACTTGTAGAACTCAGTTGTACTTTTGCAGTGGCATAATATCGGTGCTAGTTCCTGTCGTAATTTCTGATATCTTGAACATTCAATCATGAAATGATGCAAATTTTCTACCCGTGCATCACTGCATTGCTCACATCGACGTTCTTCATACCTCAAACGATTTCCATAAATGCCGGTGACAACTTCTAAGTTGTGGTTTAATGCTCTATACTTCAGTATGATATTGATATAGTTATAATCGATATCAACATTTAGATATGACTTAATAGTATCGTCAAACAGACATAACTCCAAATAGTTTAGCCCAGAATGGCTGTTTTTTGCTGAGGACATCCACTGTTCCCTATGATAATCAGCTAATCGACCTTTTGTAATCTTTAAATATAATTGTTTATCAACAATGAACTGTGTATCCCATAATTCAGATAGGCTAAGTTTTGTAAGCAATTGCTTTATTCGCCAGCACCATGTGTATCTACTATCGTGTCCGTTTGAAGTAATATTTGAATAAATCGCCTTGTATACTTCCTTTATGATGCTTCTGTCATCGCTTGTAATGATTCTTATCCAATAACATTGCTGATTTATAAAAATGAAAACTCATTGGATGTATTCCAAATTCACCTATGAGACAAGAATTTGGAGTATTCCGCTTTAAATGATGATACCTTTTATAAAATTGAAATTGCAGTTGATCTAAACTTTTTAAATTATTAAAGAAACAAAATTCTGCACAGTATTTCATCTTCGATAAAGTCAGCATTTCAAATGTATTTTTTAGAATATCTCCACTAACTTGGCCAAATTCTCTAAGCTGTTTAGCTGTTAAATATGCAGCTTGTTTACTTTTAGCTGTCAATTTTTCCAAATGGCATAATATATTTATTGCCATTTGATGCCATTTGATGCCGTTTGATGTACGGATGCATCATACATGATACATGGCGCCAAATTGCTCTCAAAATCAAAAATGACGTGTAAGTTGCGTTATGTAATATTTAGTGTCTCTTTAGGTAATTCGAAGCAGAAATATTTTTAAAGATAAATTTGTAGTGTGGAAGAAAAACAATCTAAAACCCAGGAAAAATAATTTTGCCAGAATTTTTTGCAAATATGCATGGTTTTTAAACTCTATTCAAAATCAGATAAATTACTGTTACTTTGACTTTTCAATTAATAAATGCATCCTGCTTCAAAATTTCAATTATGAGTAGTGTTATCATTTTAGGCATTTACCAGCATTTATATAAAACTCGCATAACTATAATCATATTGAGTTATCTCTTACACGTAGAATAAAGCAAATTAGCCATAGCATTAAACGGTGTCAGTTAAACTGACGTAAACTTACATACACCGACATCTTGAAAGAATGCCCTTCTTTCTTGAAGTATGGGACTATCTGTTGCCAAATTGCCTACCTGACTCACATATTTTCAGATTTACTCGAATTAAATAAAGACTTCCATTCTTTCTTCTGATCACTCTATGTTGTAGTAGGTCTTCGCAAAAAATGTGGAAGAAAGCGATCAGCGAGGATTAAGTTCGTTCCGACTTGCATCCATGCGAAAGGAGTATTTTGAGTTTATGGAAATTAGAGTAATGACACACTTACTTCAATTAAATTTATGTTTAGCATATACTGAGTAATAAGTAGTAACAATTTAAGTAATGCGCAAAAGAAAGAACAGTACGCAAACGAAATGCAAGTTTTGACTATTCGAAAGCCGCCGAATCAAGTGGATGGGCCAGGCATGGTTTCCAGTATCCTAGGGAGGAGGTGGCCGAGGTTTTAGGTGATGGTTGGCACAGACGCCCTGTCTACATGGATGGATCGTGAAAAAATACTGCTCGTCGTGCAATTGTGAACTGCTCTTCTCTCGAGTGTAGAATTTTGAAATATGCCATTTGAGTGAATGGCGAGCACTGCAGACTTATCGGGTTAATTTTTGTTGCTAGGTCAGCATAAAGAATCCCTGCAAAGATTCTGATAACTTAAAGAAACTCCACAGAAAGAAAATTCAATTATACAGGAAATGGAAAACTACTAGACTTCAGGAGGATGAAACAAATTACAAAACTTTTGCAAATAGATTCAAATACATGGCTAGATCGGCCGAAAGGAAGCATTATAGTAACATATTTTCAGCTATTAAAAATGACACCAAAGAACTATGGAAACGCATAAACCACGTAAGAAGCAGCTCTAAGACAGATAGTAGCTTCATTACTGAATTACAGACAAATACCGGTATTGTGTATGACCATTTTGATATGGCTAATGCACTAAACGAGCACTTTGTAAATGTTACTGAGAAACTAAAAAATAGCAGCAGCAATTCCAACAAGTTTGACTACTGCCAGGAAAGCACCACTTCAATTGTGTTTGAAGACATCACACATACCGAATTGATCGAAGTAATGAACAAAGTACACAATAGTAAATCGAATTGAAAATGTCAGACAAGATATACAAGGCAAAAGCTAAGAATGAATACAGCGTAGGACTAAATCTGGACATAAGTAAAGCCTTCGATGCGGTCAACACTGAGTTATTGTTGAAAAAGTTAAACAAAATAGGTATCCGCGGCTTCTTGCACGAATGGCTTCAATCATATCTAAAAAATAGACCTCACATTGTTTTTATCAACAACGTCAAATCGATGGAGCTTACCGCTAAGTCTGGTGTTCCACAAGGCTCAGCGTTGGGGCCTCTATTATTTTTGGTTTATATAAATGACATAAAAAAATTAGCCTCCATGGCGAACTCAGTCTCTTTGCGGATGACATAAGCCTAGCTGTAAATGACAAAACTCTAAACGATGCAATAGAGAAAACTCAACTTTCACTGAATAGCATCCTGAAGTGGATGGAAAGTAATAAACTAACACTAAATATAGATAAATGTGAATACATCATCTTTAATCCCATGAGCCACAAAAGTGATTGTGAAATGTCCAAAAATATACATACTGAAGGCACCAACTTGAAGAAAGTTGAACATACAAAAATACTAGGAATAAAGTTCGATAATAATGTCAAATTCGATGAACATATTGCGACTGTTGTCAACAAATTAAAAAAATTCATTCCGATTTTCTATCGGCTAAGAGATATTCTACCACTAGTAGTCCTTCGCATGATGCACGAACAACTTTGTCTCTCTCTGATAAAACATTGCCTAATAGTATATGGTAGTGGAAACAAAAATTCGAATCGTTGTTTGCAAAGAATACATAAAACTTTGATTAAGATAATCCATCGAAAAGAAAAGCAATCACTTGAACTTCATTTCTATGAGAGGGAGCAATATATGAATATTGCGAGTATGTATCAATATGAACTTTTAGTGCTAGCATACAAAATTAAGTACACAAAGAACACGTTGCCATCGATCTATCAAAACTATGTAGAATCATCGACTAGACGATCCGATAGCTTCAAATTGCCGTTTTGTAAGAAGTCATTAGAACAAAAAATGAGCACTTTTCAAATACCATTTACATGGAATTTGCTCCCCAATGAAATAAAAAGCTCAAAATCAATTAGAGAATTCAAAAAGAATATAAAGTCGTATCTAATAAAAAAATGGACTCATTTTAGAAACCTGACCACTCTTACTCACGATAGATAAAAACTCTCTACTCTAAATGTTATCCAAAACTAAGCATCAGATGTATGTACATTATCTGTATTATTTAACAAACGTGTATATAATTATGTGCGGGCCAGTCATATACCCCTTCTTGTGGGTCCTCTGGTCCCTTTCTCCATTATTGTTGTATCTCCACATTGTTGTATTACTCTTGCATGCCTATTCGAATGTACATACTCTGCTTGTTGTCTATGGAAAATAAACATATTTTCTATTCTATTCTATAATGAGGCATTTTTCCAATCAAGTTAGGATAGGAGGTTATATTCCCCCTCCCCCGGTCACACAGCCTGACAGCCTGACAGCCTGACCGACAAATACTCGAACAAGATAGCTTCCTTCTTTCTCTCTTGCCTGATGTCGAGTGAACCAGAAAGCTTTCTAAATTTGCAAATTTATTGAATTAGAACGATTTGGAAGTCACATGAACTGAATTGGATGATTTAAAAAGTTGTGTACACAACTCAAAACAAGAGTTCACTAATCAAACTTCTTATTCAGCCTTTTTTATTCTTTAAACCGTAAATGTCTCACTTTGGAAGTAGATCACCGTTCTCTGAATACTTTTCATTATTTTGATATCTCCCTGGTAGAATGTGACAGAGCACGCTCTCATCTTCTCACAATAAATTCTTGCATTAATACGCTACACCAAACGCTACAACTCCGTCATTTGTGTCAACATTCCGCACAAACACTACCTACTGATCTCGAAAGCCGTGAGTGAGATTTGCTTTACCCAACACTGCTGACCGGGCTAATGGTCAAGCATGGCGACGAGGGGAGTTGAGAAACGCTCTTCATCGCTGCATATTCATGAGACTTTGCGCAAAGTTGGACCCTAAACAAACCAACCTCTGTTAATCGACCTATCCTCCCGGAGTTGAGAAAAGCGCTTGAGTACTTGCGGTTAAGCGAAGAATCTTTCGTATATATAATTTAGAATAAGAGAAAAGTAGGTTAAGATTGGCATCCAATTGATAGTCAAAAACAGGAGGCTATTCGCCATAGTTAGCCATTTTGTTTGTAAATGTCCACTTTATCTTCCTTGGTCACCAATACATTAGGAGTCAACGAGTACTTTTCACTGTGACTGTAAGATTGACATGGGGCATAGGAATTTTCGTTGCTACTAACCGGCATTCTAATTGATTCAACATTGTTGCCAACATAGGAGAATGGACAACATAAAACTCAAGCGGTAAATGCGGAATATCGATATTTTTACGGTGTTAGGCTACTCTTTTTCCTGCTTTTTAAATGATTTGTTAGTCATAATTATATACTTTGACTGTGCAACCTGTATTTGATTAAGATTAATCCTCTCTTAGTGAGCTATCCAATAACTCAGCACAGAAACAGTATGGATACCATGGGGTCGTGGGAACGCGTAATGACAGGCATCATTGACACCAAATCACTCACTCGGCTCCTGCTATTCACTGATTAGGCGATCATCCATTGGTCACCCGCTTTGCAATGTACAACACAAATTACTAAAAAAAACAAGTTGATTCTGCATATCTATCTGCTGTTAGCAGAGTTCAACCTGACTGGAAAGAACCCAAAATTGGCGTATTCGATGAATAGAATATTTCCCTTAAAGTTCGTTCACATTTTTCATGTGCGGAGAAGCAATACGTAATTATGAATCTTTCATTAAGAATTATTTGCATATAATACTAACAATTACGTACAATTTCGGCCTATAGCATGCAAGTTTCATGAATGGAGATTAATATTTTATTTCACCTTATTTACTTATCATTTTCCATATTGTACTTTTTGGAAGAAGTTCTTGAAGCTTTACTGAGGTAGGAAAAATAGCCGTTCATCTCTCGTGGATTTCTGCGAATTCCTTCAAAATGCTCGGACCACTACGATTACTTCAGATTCGAAGAATTCAGATAGCCAGTCCTTCCATTATTATTAAAAATGAGCGGAAAACGTTCGCAAGCTTCTCTGGAGAAACTTCTCTGGTTGCATTAATTCACCGCTAGACAAACAGAAGAGAAGACTGTCTGTCTAATTCTATGCATAGAGATCTCACTCCCTCAATCACAAATTTGGAATTGAAAGTTGATTATTAAATTACATGTTAAGAGGTCAGATAGCACAAGTACAACAGAGCATGGGTTTCAACAGACGTATAGTTGTATTATGTAGAAGTCCAAGAAAAAGACGACATTCGGGTAGGTCGACAAAAAAAATTTCCTTGCCATTTATGGTTTCCTTAGCATTCATGGGTCGCTTTTGGGAATGTCGGATGAAAATCTGTCTACCCATGGTTAATAAGCACTTTCAGAAATCATTGAAGTCACCCGGTCTGATGTCCATGATGGCATAATGAACAACCCCAATGTCAGTTTTCAGAAACTATGACGACAATTCAGTTAACTCTGGATTAAACTCGCGCTGGTCACGCTGGTCACGCTGGTCACGCTGGTCACGCTGGTCTAGGGCCTATGACTTCTTTCATCGCTACAGTGCGACAAGAGGATGCTACTATGTGACAATTATGTTTACACAACGTGTATGCAAAGGCATAGGACGGGCATGCAAATCACCAAATGAATCCTATTATAAAATTTGTATGCAAGCAGAAGCCGTTTTTTATACAATATACCATACAAGAAATTGCTTCTCTTGATAGCGGCGAAATTAGCCTGTCTCTGCCACTTATCAAATCACTACTCCGTATTTGTTATTCTTAGAAATGTATGGTCGTAATCATTTCTACCCCCGACCGTGGTCTATCAGTGATGCTGCAATTCAGCGGCTGCACAACTTAGAGCAGATCATGTTTTCCGTCTTAATTCATGAAAATAATGTACAATATTCATCAATCAAATTGATCATCACAATCCTGAAGTTCATTTCCGCAGGTGAATGCAGCGCCTAGGAATGATGATACCAGAATTTTCATTACGCTAATGAACGAATATCATTAAGAGGTGTATGGCGGAAACAACAAGACAAATAAAACTTTTATCGCGACAGGAATTTCCTGTTTTTGAAGCTATCATTTGAAGCGCATGCTTTTGTCCAAACCTATTCATGACAAAGTTTATGTCAATGGAACTCTGATATTCTATTAACTTACAATTGGTTATCAGACATGCCTTTGGCATACTTAAAATTGTTCACAAAAATACAGTTGTGGGAAGATATCAAATGTAAGAAAATGGTAAAAAACCAAATGATTGTCATGTGTCTTCATCCACAAATGAATACACGTGCATTATAAACTGTACTATTGGGATTTGGGTATATTAACTATCACAGCCGAATATAAATCATGCATACATCTAAATGTTTTATCATGACATGCAGGCAGTTAAAAAATTAGAAACCATGTAGCCTTTGTTGTTTTCCATGTTACGAATTATTTTAGGCTAATCTTCGGAAAAAATCAATTATCTAATTTGCTTGGAAATGCTCCTATTTGTTGACAATTAAGTTTTTGTTGTGATTGATGGCTCCGTTTTCATTTATGAGTTAATAGAAAATTCAGTAAAATGTCGCTCGAAGCAATTAAAGCTGAATTGATGGACAATCATTCTTAAATTATTAGATGTTGTGACATAAAAAGAGTGAGAGCACTTCTTTAGCTCACAATAAATGAAATAATTAGCCATTGACCTATTGCTCAGATATTCTGCAATTTTATTTTGATTTACATTTTGAATAACTTTTTGCAATCTTTGCTTATAGTTCATACTTGATGCATTTTTGACCTGCCGACTGGACCACTCCGATCTCTGTTGATTGTGTCTTACCCGCAAATAAGGAACCGACCGCAGCGATGATCAATGATAAGATAACTCCCGGACCTGCGATGTATCTAGCAACATAACCGATGACAACAAAGGTTCCAACACCTGAGCAACTTCCAAGGCCAATTGAGACAAGATCAGCTGTTGACAGACCAGTGGATGGGTCTGGACTGAATTCGCTGGCCTCCACAATTGGCTTCGTCCGAAAAAGCTTCCGCAGCCACACCATCGCCATCTCGTAGAGGAGTGAAGACTACGATCAGGAGCGGGATAGATTATTCATGCAGCTTGGAAAAACAATTACTGCGACACTTTGTTTTTCCCCCACCAACAATACGACTCCAGGTCGGCGATCCAGCCAGGATCCTGTCACCCACAAGTGACTCATTGGTTTCAGCTCTCCTACTGTCTTCTGTGTAACTATTATTCTTATCGATGTCTTCTGCATCAACTGAGCCAAGCGTCAAAGAGCGGATATAAGAGTGAATGCACTTCAGGTGGCACAAGTTAGAAGGTTAAGAACGCTGTGTCGAAATAGAATTTTTAACAGTGCAACAGTTATTCATAGCTACTTCCTACCTTTGATTTCAAATTGTGTAACAGTCACTTAAGTGCAGCTGATCAATCAAATTCAATTCCAACACAAACAAGTGCAAGACAGCCTCGAATACTCAATGATCAAAATGAAAGATGATCAAAAAATGCAAGCTAAATTGTATTTTTCAATCAATCAGTTTTTAATTAAAATTTCTGATCAATTTCTGGAGTGGAGTGATTAAGAAATCAATTTAGATTGGAGTCTCTTAGAAATTAATTTGACTAAATTTAGAATTATTTAGAATCATTCTAGATTAATTCTAGAGACTTATTGCCTCTTAATTATTTAGAAATCAATTAATTTAGATTGCAATGCATACCAATTCATTGAGATTTAAATTACCGAGACATCATTTTGATAATGATTTTGAAGAAAGCTGAAACCTTGACCCGCTGATGGGATAAGGATGAAAAAAATAATGCGATCAACCGATCAACACAGCAGTGCGATTTTTAAGTCAAATTTTGTTTTTGTAATAAAAATTCACGGACGGATGACATTGCTGGTCCGTGTCATCATGTCAGGCATGTTCCTTCGAAAAGAAAAAAAGACTGTGTGATCTGCAGAACATGCGAAGATATTCCTGTTTGTGTAAAGTCACTACATTTCTCTGAGATTTTCTTGCCAAAAAAGATTTGACAAAAAAACAATCCTGTGAATGTTTGTGAACATGAGATCACCCGATCAATGTGTCATCTAATCAAAGTGTTTAACTATGTACTGCACGGCTCTTTTTCGTTTTAATGCACTCCTGTTAACTTAAATTGCTTCTACTGTAACTCGGCTGACAGATTGAAAATACAGCCTTTATCTATTGCTATCGAAAGAGGCAATGCTGTTTGCATTCGCGAGTCTCTTTAATTTTGCGATGTGTCTCCTCTTATTTAGTTACGTTCATTTATCTTCGTGTTCTCTCAAGTCACGGTTTCTAAGTATTTTTAAGTGTTTTTTTAAGGATTATAGGGAATTGTTTTTGAACCCGCACTATGGTTGTTTTATTTTATGAAATGTACTACTATTGCATCCGAGTAATTAGCAATACAAAATGAAATTGCATTTGTAGAAATTGCGTATACAAGCAAAAAAATTATTGAAATTAGGATTTGTAGATTCTGAATAAAGCTAGTACTTAGTGGCAATTCTCTACATGCCGAATATGTCGTCATTGGTAATAAAAGACTGAACAATAAATATTAAGTGCCATGAAGCATATGGCAAAGGATTGACGAAAAATTTGGTGCTGATGATGACTACTTCGCTAGGTGTCATTCATATATTTAAAAAAGCACAGAGTTCATCGCGAAAATTTCGTGAATGGCAGCTAGATAGCTGAGAGCAAATTTCTTGACACATGATGAACATTTCACGTATGATTGAAAAAATTGATGATACAAAGTATGAGCATCAGCAGACTAAAAATTCCTGTCCATCTATAGATAGAACCTATTTGACTGTAATGATTCCCCTTCAAAACGCAAGCGTTCTCCTCATTGAAGCGGCTGTTGACCGAGGTATTAAAAGCTTTACAACGCTGCCACGATGAATCATTATCTCCATACTATAGTATTATCTCAAATCTACAAATGATTGATAATAGAGTTCTTCGGATATTAGCCTACCTATCATCTTTTACGGCAGAGGAAAGCAAGTGTAGCGTACGGGCGAAATTTAAATTCACCCTTAGCAAGTTCGAAACTTTATCGTCGCAGAATAAAGCGATTCTCACAATTTACAAGATCGTATTATTCGAAAGCTATTAAAACAGCACATTGTGCCGCGCAGTTGATCTTCACTCGGAGAGAAATCCTTCTTCCCATGGACTGTGTCTTAATTAAATGAAAACCTGAAATGAAGTCTTTTCAAAGGTAACATGAATGTTCAACTGTCCATAAATAAAGCAATCTTTCCATCTTGGGACAATATTGATGCAAAAGTGGTCTCACGCTGTTATTTTGGTAAGAATCTCAATATCAATTCTTTTGAACATGGTACAAGGTTGCCGATATTGCTTTGGATTTTAGAGTCTCTCAGGATCACTTGCAAGTTCAGATTTATAGCAGGAGTGTACTATTTAGGATCAAGTGCAAGCTTAATGCAACAAATTTCAAGAAATTGGAAAGAGCTTCAAACTACAGTATATCTGAATATATGCACATTATTTTGCTATTTCCACGTCTGGACGGATTTTCAGAACTATGAAAACTCAATAGGTGGGCCCACTAATGCCACTAATGCCATGCCACACATTGACTACACAGATTCAGAGAATTTAGTAAACTCCAAATAAACAAGAAGCGTTGGATTTCTCTGCGAAGACTATACTGCATGTATGCATTCAGGTTATTGGCTAAATTATCTGAAGGCTACTTTATCATCAATGAACTATATAGATGATTGAGTTCAAATGCTCGGTTTCTGAATTGAATTTCAGTGATCGTTTTTACTGGCAAATTGCACTGACGGTTGCAAAAGGCTTAAAAGAGGAAAAGCCACAAAAAGCAGCACTCAACAAAACCTAATTTATTTCAGGATTGAAATGATTTAATGTATTTATACACACATATTTGAAGCTGAAAACTGTTGCTTTGTCATCAAGATTATTCCACATCATCTGCATTGGATTATTCGTACCGGCGAAGACGAATAATCCTAAAACAGCGGCAGATAGCAGAAAAGCAAATATCACACGCACCGGCACGGTCTGGCCCTGCAAGCGATTGCGGAAGCAATCTCACATGTATTGCTGCCCACGAGGTATGTGACGGGAAGTGACTTTGTGCCGAGTGGTAAAACAGAGAGACGAAAGTCTCCTCAGGTGTCTCGATCTGTACTGCAGAAGTGGGATCTCGAGTGACAGACAGCTGCCAGATGAATTATCCCTACCTGCCCAACGACCTGATCTAGTGTTGATCGACGCGATAGGGAAGCTAATGATTAGGGGCAAAGAAACCGTCCCCTGGGAAGAGAGCATGAAGTAGTGGTGGGCAATGCGTGGCCCGCAGACCACTTGGTTGCCGCCGGGACATATTGGGTGACCCGCCACCGCTTCTCATATCTTAAGTGGCCCGCGGACATTATTTGAATCGATTATGTGAAAATGACTCACTCCGACTTCGACCTTTGGGAGGTGCATCCAAGGGTGAGGGATCCTCCTTAGAATTTGTAAAACCATTAATTAACAACTAAATGATCAATATGATAATAATAATAACTGCATATATTTTTTGAATGAAAATCATCAATACAAGTAAGAAGAAGATAAAAGAAAAATATAAATTGGTTCAGATAATAGGTTCAGAATCTCCATTCATTGTCTTAAGTTATATTCCTTGATACAAAAAGGAAAGAATGACTTTGCTCGTCGTCCAGTGCGCACGATTGGCATCATTAACTGTGAGGTATGATTTTGGAGAAAAACAGGGAAATGTTCATGCAGTAAATTGTCACTACTTTGAATTTTTCGAAACAGTTTTAAGGCACAATTAGTTCGTCGTATATGAAGAGGCTCAAAAAGTGAGCAGCTGCAGCCCGTTTCACAAATAATTCTATGGCATCGTCTTTGCAATCGCTCTAAAATGTCTGCGTCTTCTTGATTAAGACCCACAAATAGAGGTGCGTTATATTCCTGGACAGATCGGATGAAGTTGTTATGCACTAGTACAAGGTCTTTCTTCGTCAGATATCTCCGCATGCTTCTGAGTAGGTAAATACGCTGACTTGCCTTCTTACTGACTTCATGGATATGTGATGACCATTTGAAATTGCAATCATATGTAAGTCCAAGTACTTTTAATTGATGGCATTGATCTAATGCAATTGATGGTCGCCTAATGACGTTGGATTTTTCAATGAACATGTATTTAGATTTATTTGTGTTCAATTGCAGACCATATTCTTTCGTCCATTCTTTGACGTTGTCAATTTTTTCGCTTACTATGATGTCTGGATTCTGTAATTTTCTTTCATAAGGCATTAGCAAAACCAAGTCATCAGCGTACTTGACCATGCATGTTGTGTCATATATCGGATTCAGGGTACCGACAAAAGCACCAAATAGGTATGGCCCCAAAATGCTGCCTTGAGGCACACCAGAGACGACTCTCGATGTAGCGCTCCGTGTTTTATTTATCACCACAAATTGTTCTCTATCCCTCAAATAGTCTTCGATCCATAACACGAAATCTGATGGAAGTCTTTCATCGTTAGTTAGAGTATCAATCAGTTTCCAGTGGGGAATAGTGTCGAACGCCCTCGAAAAGTCCAAGAAAATCATGATTACTCCATAGATGTCAGCATTATCCAGGAGTTCTGTTGCACGATCATGTAATTTGATATTGGCAAGACAAGTGGACGAGTTGGGACGAAATCCGAATTGAAGAGGACCATATATAGTTCTATGAGATTTTTGATAACAGAGTTGACTACCAGGCGTTCAAAGATTTTCATAACAGTTGGAAGAAGTGAAATTGGTCTTACAGTATATCGTTCAACGATGGATTTCTGCGCTTTGGAACTGGCAAAACTTTCGCGATTTTCCATTGTTTGGGAACTTTATGATTTTGAATGGACAAGTTGTACAGATGTGTTAATGGACCTGATAGTATGTCACTTGCAGCAACCAAGAGCTAAGATGGAATATCATCACTGCCATACGCTTTCCTGCAGTTCACCAGTGCTAATTGCTTTTCAACAGATCGAATGTCAATGTCTATTTGCCAGGGGTTGCCCTTCTCAGAAATTTGAATTTCTCTGTTAGAAGGTCTACAAGAAGACTGAGCAAAGTAATTTATGAGAGTCAAATTGATTTCCACAAAAAACAAAAATTCACATTCGAATTATCCAACCATGCTCCTTTTGTAATGAATGTCTTCTCGTATAAGCGCAAAATGGTCATCACCTGCCCGAGTTTATGCCAAGTCGCATAGTATTCGATGCCCTGCTGAGCATGTTTCTCTACGGAATAAATAACTCCTCAATGAACCTAAAAAGATGCTATATCAATTAGACCACGACTACGAATGGAGGAATCCAGCCGCAGGATTTTAGAAGGCCAACATTTTTTTCGAATATTCTTGCTGAATTTCGTTTGTATACTACTACACTAATATTGGCTCGTTAGGCATTAGCTCACGACTACCGCGAAGTGGGATGCCGCGGTTTCGTTGCCCCATCAGGGAGGTAATTTCTTGTGAAAGACGGTGTGAAAAGCGTGAAGATCACCATCAAGAAACTGGGCGCAAAGGTGAAAGAAAGCAGCAGTATTGAGTTATTATCCTGGGCGCAACGAGCTGTTGCCGACTCACAAACCTGAAAGGTGTCAAGCTTCTGTCTCGTCTCTTTCGGTAGTGATAGGTAATCACTGTTGAAGAAAAGTGGCTAATCTAAACAATCACTATTGATGGCTTGCCTGTATCATACGAGGAAAACTACCACACGAGTTCTTCATGTTTTCTAGATTAAACTCCCGGGTGACTTCAAAAATTTTATTTTTGCCGTTGGAAAATGTTAATTCTGGATGCTTATTTACATTCCAAGAAGTATTTCTTGTCAATAATTACAATTTTTGGTGAAAATTGCGCGCTGAGCTTTAACGTCATCAAATTAAAAGCGATTCGACACTAGGATTATATTGACCGCGCTTCCTTGAAATCAGGGCTGGGACTGGAATGAATTTCAGTAGCCTAACCATTTGACTCCAAGGAGTCCTGCTGCTAGTTCTTAACCCAATCCACATACAGCTCTGAAGTTTAAATTATAGGCTTAACATAACAAGCGCGTTACTCAGATGAGGCAATAATGATAATTATGGACTACTTGTGCAAATGCGTTTAACTGATGGTAATACAGTACAAACCTAGGCCTGATTATTGGTTCGTCAATAAGAGGAACGAGAGAGATGGCTCTTCTTCGGAAGTCTCAATTATTATAACATTCCGATTTAACGAGGTTTAACTGTATACTATGAAATTAACTTAATTTATTTCCAATATGCTTAAAGATGAAACAACTAACAAGTTAAATAATAGTTAACCTAAATTGGCTTAACTGAGTGACACTTAGTGACTTGAAGATGTTTTTCAATCAGAGAAATCTCTTGCTTAGTGGCAAATTTTCTCATTGCCTAAAATAATAAAAGCCGGCCTGTGTCGACCTGAAATGCAGGTTGGTCCGGACCGTCGACCGGTTTCCATCTCTGAGTTGAAGCATCGGCTCTGGCAACCGTCGAATGGCATGAATGCGACGGAGACAGGGTAGGTGAAAAGCCTCATAACGAGATGCCGCTTTGACTAAAATTGGTTCCGAAAATCTTTCAAGAATGCTATGGGATACGTCAGAAATCGTCAAACTGCTTCCATGTTCTTGTCTCGCATAGTCTGATAATGCACTACTGTAATTCATGGTATCTAATCAACATTTCTGCTCGCTGTGGCTTTGATAATAATAGATGCAGTATGACCAATCTTTGCAATGATCATTACAGTAGAAATTCATTGAACAGGAAATAGAAATCAGAACGCATACACAAGCAATGAGGACGAATAACAGGAAGACCCAATCATTTTCAAACATTGTATTGATTAAACATCATGAGTCAGTATACTCATATAATACAGAATAGTTCAATGTGATCAGGAATTAAAGCGAAAACGCCATGATTATGCATATTAAATAAATTTGATTAGAATCAATTTATGACAATTTCGGTCGGCATCCGCAAACTATCTTCAGGTAAAACGGAATTCACTAGAGTTTGCAAAGCCTTCTTTAGATCATTCTAGAGACTTTGAGATCTTTTTCTATTTTCGAAGCCATTGCCTCATACTCTGTTAAAATGACGGTTCTTGTAAGGGTTCTACCATCAATATGGCTAAAGGGTTCTTAGACTTCTAATTAAGGGCTCTTGGAAAATCAGAGGGTTCTCATGAAGACTAATCAAAGGTCTCTTGATTGCCATGGCAAATTTCTCGATGTGGAAGAGAAATAAAGGATCAAGTAGTTGATTAGTTGAAAACATGCAGAACCATTAGAACTATCTTGTCGAAGCCTGTTCAGTAGTAGAGTATAATTAACATATCCGCATTTCGGTTGATAACTTATCACATGCAGGCCTAATCTAACATTACACCATTCCATACATGAGCAAAGGTGACACCATTGCTGTAGATTACAGGATCACTTGCACGCAAAATGTTATATCAAAACGTTACAAACCAAAAGGACAACATTTAAAGCTACTTTTTGCTTTAGATCACAAAGGAGGCCTACAAATTTATTTGATGTAATCATCAACCACAGTTATCAATGCTTGTATTCATTTAGGCATAATGATCCATAGAACGAGAAAAAGTGTCGCCGGATAACGTAGTATATTCATTGTACAATGCTTCGCTCACAGAGCTTAATCATGTAAAATGTAGCAATGAAAGTTTTGGATGTTGAAATTTGCAAATGTAATGGCTTAACCACATCAATTTTTAGGAAAAAGCACATATACAGGTCTATCATGATGCCACCTGCCCTATCCAATGGAAGCGCACCCTATCACATGTGATAGAAATATTACACAGAGCGTATAATGCATGTTCAAGGAGGAAACTGTTTGACATGGAGAAAAAAACATATTACAAAAATTATATTAAGCAATTCGTATAGCATTGACTTCATCAATTCAATAATATAACAATTCCTTGAATTAAAAGATGGTACTGATAGAAAGCGACGAAGAAAGATGAATGGCTGGATACCAAGTTTTTGATGCATCCGCATGTAGGTATAACATCAAATTCTGACGCAAACTTGTTAAATGAAAAAGTCAATAAAAGCTCCAGTGATAACTTCACGTTGCATACATTTGTTTGCGTTCCTTGTCGTGAGTTCCCATTGGTCAAGCGGTCAACCTGCAAGGCGTTTTTTTATCAGAGATATGACAAGTACAACCTTTGCATAGCGGAAAACTAATTAGTTTCCTGCCTCTGTGTATACTTGGGCTCAGAATTCTGCTTTGTTTTGTACAAAATCTCTCCCGGCAAAACCCTTACGACAAACCGCTTCAGCGACGCTTTCTTTCTCTGCGTGTGTGTGTACTTGCCTGTGTATATACCTCCGCTAGACATTATGCATGGCAGTTTTTGACGGGGGGGGAGGGAAAGTTGTCAAATAACCCTTAAGTGCTGTATAATTACGACAAAGCTGATTAAAAAATATGAGTACATATACGTGCAACAGGGTACAATTGCGTTGTAGAAACGCACACGAATCTCCTTGCATGTTTGGGAGATTCAGAACCGATAAAACGCAAGAAACCAATATTTTAAGACAATCAAGTTAGAGGGAAGTGTACTCCATAGCATATTTTGATCCTGATTTTTTTATGTCGATTCTAAGTACACATTCAAAACCGAGCATCGAATACACATATCAAAAACTCTCTTATCTTTAGGAAAGCCTAATAATGCGCAGCGCTTTTGATCTTTCTCTTAAAGAAGTGACTAATACGTATACGCTTTTTCTTCATTTATTTTTTCATTAATTTATGCAGTCAATGTGAGTTTTGAATCCTGCTTTATTATTTTCGCGAACCTTCCCTATAAGCGAAGAGGTTCAGGATAATCTGCACTCACAATCGAGGATATAGAACTTTTTGTGTTGCTATTATTACGATTTCATTCCATTTCAAAGGCAGTGTTTTTCTTATCAAACTGTACGAAACTTCAATCATTGTGCACCTTGACATCCTCAATATACCATCAACCTTTTGTCTGTTTTTTATAAATGCGGAAGAGCAAATTCATTTTCCCTGTAGACATCCTGAAGATGCGCTTTTAAGAATAGAACTTCCCTCACTTCATTTTAACAACAGCGTCTTGAATATTGCCATTTTACATAAAGATACGAGAAACGTGCGCCGGCGCCGATCCTTTTCCGGCGATTAGCCGGGGGAGGCATTTTTCGCAATACCTGGTATTGAAGAAGCGGATAGCTTGGTAACATTGCGTCATAGAAGTTAGTAGTTTCTGTTGCTTAAAGCTGGAAATGTACAGTCTCTTGCAAAAGTTTAAGAACACTTGCAAAAAAACGCTAATTTTCATTTCAGTTCCATCTTATTAATAATATTCATACAAATTTTAGAATGCATGAAATGAAATAATACAAAATGTATAAAACGGCTTCAAAAACTAATAGCGGGTCCAATAACCTTTACTTTCAATGATGGCTGCCAGACGACGAGGCATTGACTTAACTAACTCCGCACAGTATTCTGTAGATAATTTCGTTGTCCAAACTGCCTTGATGCAATTTCTCAAGTCAATTGCACTCTTCGGTCGCATACCTGCCACATTGTCCTTCATCACAGACCATAAATTCTCGGTGGGATTACAGTCCGGAGAATTTCCGGACCATTTGAGGACATTGACGGATTTTGAGCGCAACCAATCAGATACGATTTTGGCGCGCTGACATGGAGCGCTATCATGCATCAGTGTTTCTGTATTGTGGATATCCATATGGAAACGAAGTTTGTCTTTTAGAACGTTGAGGTACATTTTGCCGTTCATTGTCATTCCTGTAGGAAGGAAAAATATGCCGGCGCGACCTTTTGCAGACATTGAGCCCCAGACCATCTGCTTCAAAGGATGCTTCATAGTCTGGATCACACAACGTGGATGGTGCCTTTTCT
Source organism: Prostheceraeus crozeri (assembly GCA_907163375.1). Lineage (NCBI taxonomy): Eukaryota > Metazoa > Platyhelminthes > Polycladida > Euryleptidae > Prostheceraeus > Prostheceraeus crozeri. The sequence goes on along the minus strand of CAJQUW010002101.1, from coordinate 109,744 downwards.
TCGGAGGTCTTCGGACATGCTTGATGCGACTACCAAATTGTTCGAATGTTGACTCATCTGTCCATAAGACTTTTTCCCAATCTTCTGTTGTGTAGTGAAGATAGCGCCGAGCAAACTAAGCTATCTTTCGCCATTTTCGGAGTGAGCTTTGGCTTTTTCGCAGGTCTGTAACTCTTAGGACCAAGATTATTACAGAGTCTTCTGGAAAGAGTAGATGAAGAGGCTTTGATTCCAGCTAAATGCAACTCAGCTTTGATTTCTCGCGGCGACATTGAAGGTTTCTTCATTACCACTCTCTTCAGTATCCGTTCATCCATCCTTGTTGGAGCTTCTGGACGACAAATTCGGGGAGAATCATTAAATGAGCCAGTCGCAGATTTCCGAATCGCCAAGTTTACTGAACATAGAGAAATTCCCATCTGTGCTGCTATTCGACTCTGACTCATAACAGTTTCTGCTAATATTGCTGCTTGAACTCTCACTGTAGGCAGAATGGATTTTCTTCGACCCAATCGTGCAGATTATCTTTCGAATGAACGAGTCTTTCCACTGCATTAGTATGTGCGGATAATGTCACTAAAAGTAGACTCTGGGCTTCCCACGATATTAATAGTAAACGATTTCTCTGTAAACATTTCTATTGTGAAACGTCTCCAATAACCATGCTATATGAGAAACCGGCTTTGAAAGATTCTGCAATATATATACGTTGAGATACATAAAATGATCAGAAAAGATAAGTGTTCTTAAACTTTTGCAAGAGACTGTAGGTTCTGATTATGGTATGGTTAATTCAATCCATCCTGACTGACTACGAGTATGTGAATCAACCTTAGTGCGCTGTATGTCCGTATAGGCTGAAAGTACATAAGCCTGAATCCCGATCTACTGATGTCGGCTCGGCTATTGGAAGCAAAGCTTAAAGTCCGCTTCATAAATAGTTAGAAATTGGTTAAAACAGCAACATAAAACAGTAAGTTCCTAACTATAATTGAATGAATTTGTTTCCTATATCATATTAAACATTTTTCTTTGTTATATGTTGGCCCATTGAGGACCTAGTCATTGAAAAGGACTGAAGTAGAGTAAAACTCCGTTTTAGCAGCATAATTAATGATTGAAGGAGAGCCAAAGCTGCAGTAGATGGAGCTGGCTGTGACAGCCGAAATATTGGGTAATTATAGGAAAAAAATATATAATGATTAATAACATCTATTGCAGCTTTGGCTCTCCTTCTAGCATTAAAACTACTGATGGGTGCGCTCCCTCATAGCCAGATTCGTCTACATCAAAGAGAGTTTGGCCATTCCTGAAGTCATTAGATACGAGAATCATCCTGGAAAGCCAGTGGCAATTCTCGTATCAAATTCGTCTACTCCAAGTTCTCTTACCTTTCGAATGCGATTAGGCATACTGCCAATCAAACCTCATCTGTTGATCAATCTAATTCCACTCCTGTCTCCCTAAAGATTCCAACCGATTCAAATTATTTCCAGGACAAATTCGTCGACAGCCCGTAACCACTGATTCAGCAAGTGGCAACGTTTCATTGACCACTATAGTCTCAGTTTCTTCTGTCGCTCAGACAGATTCAGTTTCGATGGTCTCTTACGACTGGAGTAACTCAACTCCTCAAGTCATCTCCAAACAGTTGTCCTGGAAAGATTTGAACCTGCTGAAAGCTCAGATACAGAGGTAGAGGGATCACCATCGACCACATTGGCGATGTACCCATTTGACCGGCGAGAAGTCAGCCTTGGTCGGCCAGAAGACTTTCCATCTGGACGCTGACAGCCTCTTCGCAACCAAAAGTAAATAATACTTTTTACCATTAACTGTTGCGACAGTGGCAACTGGCCGACCACTTCGGATCAAAGCTTCAGCTCGACCCCTAAGATAGCCTTTCTGGTAAGCTTTCAGTACAGCAGTACGCATGTTGCTGAGAGACACAAAACAAATGAAATGAATGAATTCAATGTCTTTCGATTACACAGTATTGTTCTCCTCTGTCTAAACAACCAGTCTAGAGAATGCACAAGCACCGATCAACAGCCGCATAGCAAAGAAATCCATCTGTGTGAGAAAATGTGTGATGCATGCGTGAGAGTGATGAGTCCCGATTTCTGGCTAGCGATGAAAATGAGAATTGAATTTCAAGCAAATTGCAAAAGATTGAAACATTATTTAGTCTAGCGACTGCTATATTTAAAGTGTAGTCATGAAATTTTCACAGGAGCAATTTCAGAACATGAACTTTCTAAACATATAAAGTTTGTCGAATTTGGAAACGTCTTTCTCCACGTAATTTGCGTTTACCCATTTCAAATCTTTATGAAACAATCTGTATGAGATGCTCATACTCTTAATAAGACATAAGCACTCGTACGTAGACCTGGCCCCTAGCTGACAACCGCATCAGTGCAAACACAATGCTGCAAAATGAATTCTTTGCGTTTAAACCAGAAGCAAAAAAGGTTCCTTTATTGGTCCACACCTTCACATTCAAAGTAACAAGATCTCAACGAAGGGAGCGTTTTTTTGCTTGATCTTTGCAGTGCACTAGTTCCGCATAATAGACGCTTCGGTACGTTTGGAATCAAAGGATTCCGCAACTGTTCTCCAAATCATTGGGCAATGCGCAAGTATAAGGGGTCTGTACCAGCAGCGTTTTTTGAATCAACAACGTATTTTGCAAAAAGTCTGCCTTGCTAGCTCAGGTTTGATGGTCAAGGTGTGGCGGGAATGAATATCATGACAATTTTTTAATCAAATTCGCTCCCCTAGAGTCGTTGTAGATTTTTCATTCGCCATTGACCACCGCGTACTTCAGCATGTAACTGGACCACCAACTTCTTATCAATAATTTGATAATCTTCCGTTGGTCCCACCCATCGCTTGTGCTTTTCTTTTGACTTCTATCCTTACAGTGTTGCCAAAAATACGTATGATTTAAGTCTTTATGATGGTCGGCACAATTTTCCGCAAAGCCTCCCTTTCCCTATGTGGACAGACTCATCGGTGCAGAGATTGCACGAAGCCATTCTCTTTGGCGATCATCTTACAGGAAACAAATGGGGGAAGCTCATTCACTATAAACCTACACCAGAAGCAATCGTGATATGTTTCCTCCAATTATCGTGGTCGTGTGCATGTCGCATGGCATCGGAAAGTCAGTCTGGATCTCACAAATGTAAGTGATCTGAGCCATTGGGTTCTTGTTTCACCTCTTCGCCCTTGCCCTTCCACAAGTCCAAGCATGATATTTCGTTCATACCTACATACCGGAAGCAAAATTAGCAGAAACCCACTTGTCCGAAATCGAAAGCAAATTTTCCGGAAGCTCACTAAAGAAAATCCTGCAGAACAGACACTCACTAAAACGAAAATCCACATTATTACTATGAAACACCACATTTTTATCGAGTCAGAAATTTTAAATCGAAGTATTTGCATTATATATATATAAAGGATTGTCATGAGCGCATGTTAATCATTTGAGTCAAGGCATGAAGTTTTTGAATATTATGGGATTTCAAGATTGCTCCGTGAATTGTCAAGTAATATCGTGTTGTAATGTAATATTATCTGAAAAGCAGCAAATGTGGTAAAACGCAGTTGATGTTTCAGATTCGCAAGAAGAGTTTGTTTAATAATATAAGGCTTGTCAAATAATTACAATGGCATTTGAAGTCAAAGTCTCATGACGCACGTCATGTTACGTAATGCAACCTTTCATCAAAAATTCTTATCAAGTGGCTACAAATTTGCGGATTTCGACATCATTTAATTTCATAGCGTCTTTAACGTTACCTTCCGGTGACTGAGCAGTACTGATATAGTCAGACTATTCCTGGAAAGCTGCACATTCTATTCATATTAAAGAATTATTATTCTAAAAACAGCATGAAATTGATGCTTTATAAAAATCATACATGCGCTCTCGTACGTGGATGGAAATAGCATTCTTCGGATTCTTAACCCAATAATAACGTTTGGCAGACAAGAAATGTTGCCCTGAAAGTGCAACCTTCTTGCTCAAATTAAAGAGGAGATAAAAAGCTTATTCTTGGCAATCATGCCCGTACGACACTTTAGACGCAATTAATATATCGTTTCAAAGGCAGTCCAAGTATCAAGGAAAATATGTCTGAAGTGTGAATCTCAAAGATGCATAACATTATAGAACAGTAGAATATTATGAGATTAATGTATATAGATAATCAATGCAGGGTTATGCAAGATAATTAAAAATGAGGAAATACATAAACTTGTCATCATGCATGTTGCCAATCATCAGGTGTAGCTGTCCCTACTTTCGGCTGCGGTCGCGTACATCACTCTGTAGCGACCTAGGTAGTATGCTCCTTGATTAACGTTCCTAAGTTGCTGTCAGTACGAACAATGAAACTGCTTCCACAAACACATTCGATTTCATGGATGTATGTGTAATACACATTGTGTATGTCACTGACTAACAAGATGAATCGGGTCCTGAAGAGACCAACTAACTTGGAATGCACTTGGCCGAGGAAAAAACAAGATTGGCATATGAAAAGGCCTGTTTCGCGGGAAAATAAAGCCCCTGGTGACAGCACCAGAATGAGAATATCCGGCGAAAGGGGGTCTTTGCATGTAAGCCCACGTTGCTGCAGGCGTTCAACACATGCAATTATAACTACTAATAAAAGTCTGAGGAAAATCAGTGGAAAATGCAAGGAATAAATGCAAGTATCAGACGGCATTCTATTTCATGACAAATAAAAATGATTCTTCTGCACGTAGCAATGAATCTGAACATAATTTCCTGGCATGGTGGTAAAATGTTCTGACCATAGCGTAATTTGTTTCTGACAATGCCAAACATTTGGCCATGTTTTCTATGAATTCAAATGGGACTGTGGAAGCATGCACACTGACCACACTAACAGGAAATTAGTAAAGCGGAATAAGGAATACCTACCCAGTTGGTTGGAGTGATGTGCACAGCCGGATTTGCTATTCTTCTCAATTGTGACGATGTTCTTCCTTCAGAAGTTAATTATCTCGAACTTCCTATTGTTCCTGTCCATTCCAGAAGTGATTAAAATGGTAAGAGGCATATTTACGCCTATATTGCCCTGCTTGTGGTGTTCTCATCTATATGCCAGAAAGATCAGCACAACAGTGGCATCGAAGGAACATGGTATAAATTGCAATTTCTTGCACAATGAAACATCTTACCAAGTTCAAGATAATTCATAGATAGTTTTGTATGGCAACAAACTTGAGTGAGCGCTCAGCTGATTCTCACTTTCATTTCACTTGCTCACTATTAACTCATTGATGATTAATAACTGCACGCTTCTGCCAGCGTCTGAAGTATCTTAAACGTCTTATTTAATTGTCATTCTGCTATCTATATTTGAGATGTGCAGAAGGAATCCATTAACGCTGTAGGAGTCTATGATTGTCAGGTCAACACTGCCATAGCCACATAATATGCTATAGCCAACAGTGTTGACCTGGCAATATATTGTTATTGCAATTATTTGCAATATTGGCAATTATATAGAATATCAGAATATCAGAACGTTTATTCTCAAATTGAAAACACGTTTCTGGGGTGATAAAATGATAACAAATGAAATTAACAAGTCAATGAGGGCACTGATGATATCCATAAATAATGAGAATACATACATGTAGATCCACTTGCGTTATTACGATGCGCGAATAGCATGGAATATTTACAAATGATGTCGATGTGTCATGAAAAGATGAAAACTATGAATGAAATGCTGGAAGGAGAGGACAATCAATGGCTCATGTATTTCAGTGAATGAAGTTAAATCACGAAACAGCACATAGTAATTATAACCACATTAGTGAAGACATATATAAACGGCATGATTTTATTATACATGTATGTTTTATTAATGAGTGGAATCCCAGATCACTTTACATCAAGCTATGCAATCTTAATTATTATGAGGTCCGGAACAGAATGTTATTAATAGATAAGTAATGCATGTATGTCATTGAGCAATGTGCATATATCTTGTTAATCAGTAGTAAATGATAATGCAATTCATCTTACCTGCAAAGGATCGCGATTTATGAAAAATTAAATATGTTAAATTGGCGATGTTCCGGACCTCGGTGACTTCGAAAGCTAGACTGGAAATTCTAGTGCGATGTCTCGCTCTTTGTTACTGTTGAACCGTATTCACTCTGTCAATGGACGTTACAGCCATATTTGCATGGTTGCAAACCAACATAGCTTTAGTTCTGACGTCATTTGCCGCTTTGATATATTTACTTAACTTAACAATGCTTCCAACATTCAGTCTTTGTAACAAACCATAGAAATTTTGCTTCGAAACATCAATAAGATATGGTATGTAACGCAATCTGATATCATTATACACTGAACATTCACAAACAAAATGAAATACAGTTTCTATTGTTCTATCATTGCATAAACTGCATATTCTTTCTTCATATTCTAATCTATTTCGATAACTTCCTGTTCTTATATATAATATATCTTATATACACTTTGTATAATCAAAGGCATGTTTGCAAACGAATGAGAAATCAGTGGCAACCAAAGAAGTACATGGTGATTTGCACTTAAAGAAATAATACCGTACTTAATCTTGGAGACTTGTGTATTTGCGATTTATAGGCTAATTCCTATACCATAATCCAAGTTGCATGCTTCTACCGTTACCGGTACATAGAATGCAAGGAATTAAGGCAGGCATCACAGGGCATAATGTATCAAGTGATGAAGTTCACATTCTGTTTCATGACGAATAAAACATTTCTCCTTCTCAAAACTCAATATTGTTTATTTGCCAGTAATGACTTAATGTTGATGTTGTGATGAGATTAATGACGAAGATAAATGAGACGAACATCAATGGGATACACATGGCGAAGCGAAGCGTGAAGATGTAATAAATTGCAGTTTCAGACGATTTAAATGAGTGATACATGAGAAGGATTCTGATAAAATGAGTAATATGAAATCCATACGTCAAAAGGGACGAGACTATATTCATTAAAGAGTTTGCTTTCAGTTTTAATTTGTTTTGTAGCACATAAATGTTCAGTGCATTTGAACTAGAGTAAACAATAATCAGACAATTTGGGAATATGTCTCTTACACAGTATACTGACAATATACAGTTCAGATTATGGTGCTGGTTTTTGTTATAGGTCTACCCCTTCAAATAATGAATTCACATGTATACATGTGAGTTTATTGTTTGAAGGGGTAGACCTATTACAAAACCATCACCACAATTTGAACTAGAATAATTATGGCTATTTCTTATTGGATAAGTGACGCATTCATGTAATAATTTGTTGTCATCACCAGCCATTGCTTTTTAATGTAGCATGGCTCTGTCAGTCTTAAGACAATGGTTTTCTTGCGATCAAATGATTACATGCAAGAAAAAATAACCATTTTGGCTAAAAATTACTTCCCCATTCTACTCGACACCATACCTAATGACTGCACTTGCATAGAGTAAATGTGTCATAGTAAAATGCAGCATACAAATTCTTGCATGATTTTTGAAAAGTTATTAACGTAATTATGGCTGCATATACAATTTGCTTTCAATGTTTCTCTCTCTCAAAGCATTGCATAGATGCAAATTGGCGTGCAATGATAAATTCCACAACACTCTAAAGCGTGGATACCTTCCTCTGAAGATTTGCAATAACCATGAAAGCCGGTAAAAGTACTGAAATAATTTCTCAAAATAAGTTCTTCCTTTTCATTTCGCTTGCTTGTCACACCACTTCCATTCAATTAGGCTAATCATCTTTCAAATTTCTGGAACGCAATTAACCAATATTGTTTTCTTAGACTTCTTTCTCTATCATGAAATGCGCCTTAAACTCATTCAATGCAGATAATCAATCTAACATTGGATAAGAATTTTTGTGATTTGATTTTTTAATATGGCAACATAGTACATGGGCACCTCGCTCTCTCGAGAACGAAGAGTCACACAATACATTGCTGTAAATTCGCTAGCGAGAGTGATCAAAATTCTGATGATGTCAGATCGAGTCATGAGTGTAACAAACAGGGGCGACCGCACAGAAACAATATTAGATAGTGAGTTGCTACTGACAAGCAAATTTCAATGGGTGAATGATTGTTAGAGATTTGTTAGCCTAACAGTGTTTCTGTGCAGTCGCCCCAGGTGAATTAATTTGGCGCATGTTTTACACATCAATTCACACCGCTGCGGCTATTGTTCATAGATATGTAAAACGCAGTAAGAACAGAACAAGATATCGACCAGCATTCTCGTTATTTATGAATTCAAGAATGAAGCAAAGATGGTGGGGTCATTTTTCTAATATAAAATGGTCAAATTTTTAATTACTACCGTAAAAATATGTGTTGCCTTAATCCTTTGCAGCAAACAACGTCAATAGCTAAAAACTTTACCATTCTCAATATAAGATAAGATTCTCTTTATTGTTTCACGAAACGCGGTGAACACATTACAAAACAAAAAGGTTAATATACACAAGAACTTCCAAAATATGGTCAAAACAATACCATCCTTCCATTACAACGGAGTTGCTAATCACCAATTAACTAGCTAAACCAAATACAATGGAAGATGTTTTGACCTAAACCATGGTATATATTTGGAAAACCATCCTACAGTATTTGGAATTCAATTTGGAGCGGAAATACTTAAAATTCTACACGTTTTATAAACAAAATAACAAAGCAGCTGTCTTGAATTTTATGAAAGCGTGATCAATGTATTAGGAATGTGCTTCATCTTCCGTTAGTGACATGTTTGACGCCAATAATCTCAATTCAAAACATGCATCAAAATGCTAAATATGTGAGTGTTGAGTAATTGATGTAGTTTTCAGCATGTTGGTCTAAGGAGTAGGCGTTCATGCATCATTGCTGATTCATTTTACTTCGAAATTATATTCAGTAAGTTAATCTAAAAAACCGTTCATGAGTTGCGTATCGCAATGGAGAATTCAGGTTATTGAAAATTATATTGTTCGGAAATGCTACCATTCTCCTTTTCTATTTCTTTTTCGATAGCTGTTTCTGCCACTTAATTGATAGGTGACCTGAGTTCCTCTCTTCGCACTGCAGCCCTTTCCCTCAACTTTTAAAAGTCTTGCGTCCAATATATGCATAAGATACACTTTGTGCAGGCGATTTGTGGAGGTTCCTAATTGAGAGTATCTCTCACATTCGATTGTCGATATAAGACGTAGGCTAGTGTTAGATAGGCCCATATTGGTTACTGAAGGAATTGTGTATTTCGTAAGCGATGACCAGAGGCACGCAGAAAAAGCAATAAGCCATGGGCCACAGCCAATTGAACACACTTTTAAAGCCGTTGGAGCGGCTTACAGCTGGTTGCTTCCGGCTTATGATTTGATCTGAGTGCTTCATTTCAGAGCGACATCACTCATTATGCTGCACATGTTGTGAACGAAGAATTGGATTTACTAGCTCCTTTTTTGTCGCCTTATCTGCACAGCAGACATGACAAGTCGACAACATCGACAAGTGAAAAATGCAGTGCTTCATGAGCAGCGTGCTGATGACAAACTACATCAATTACTCGACACCTTTATTTTTACATTTCAATACATGTTTTGAAATTGAATTTACGTATTGAGATTTGAATTCGTTTACAAAACCATCGATTTCGAAGCATTTCTTATCCGAAATTAAATTCCGAATACTTTATGATCTGGTATCAATTGATGTGACATGACATTAGCTCATAAAATCTATTGCCTGACATTGACCGATAGAAGAAAATATTCCGTTTTTCAATATGTAATTACAACAATCCTTTTTAATTCGTTCACCATCTTATAACGATTATCATGCAACAGAAGCAGACGATTGTTCATACCTATTCATTCAGCATTCCAATTATTTAGTATATTCAATCGAAGTAATTGTTTAGTTATCACTTGATTCTGAGCTATCTTAACCCTCAGAGACCTGAGCTTTTTCACACCCTCTGAGACCTGAGGGAGGGGGGTCCATTGGACCCCTTTAACATATTCTTAGTTTATCAAAACATCGATATCAAAACATTAGGAAAGTTGATTTTAAGTAAAACAATGATGTTTGCGTGTAGCAGGTCGGTATAACAAATCCCTTGAGTGACTTTCAGCCTTCTCAGTAAACACGTGCGAAAATATAGTGTTTTCATAAGTCAACCACATTTAGTACAGCATCATATGTACTAGGAGGCGGCTTTACGATATTTTCTGAGTAGTTAGAATTGCGGACGCACTGATAGTGGATACGAACATGGATAGGAACATGTGTTCCGAATTGCGAATGCGAACATGGATATGAACATGTTCCGAATTGCGAATGGATGCGAACATGGATAGGAACATGTAAATAGGAACCGCGTTCCGATTGATAGGCGAATTGAGATCATACTCAATGATTCGGAACGCCTTGTTCCGACATTGAATTAGAGTATGTGAATTAGAATAGGGATGCGAACATCTATTTCGGTACTTAAACAGGTGTTTGTTTTGAGACTGCTTGCTCAAATGCGACAATTGTGGCCATTGTGACTATGATGACAATTTTATTTATTTTCATAACTAGGTTAAGTTATAAATACGTGGAAGTTGCTTGATGGTTAGTTACCCAATTTCATGGATTGTTGCAAGAGACCTTGGTTATTCGCTAAAGGCTATAGAAACTGTTACAAATCTAAATGAAAATATCAAAGCTGGTGATTTAGTTGAACGACTAATGGATCTGGATGAGCATACCATGAATGCTAAATTGGATCGTAGTTGGATAGAAGATTTCTCAATGCTACATTATAAAGACAGTGAAATTAGGAGGATGAAATTGGAACTTTCTGAAACGGAGATAAAAAAAGTGAAACCTTCAATTGATTTATCAAAATGTTCTAACAATGAAAGTGACTTCAGAAAGAAATTAGAAACAGAGACGTTTAAACTATTATGTGAACGGAACTGCATTAGGTGTTTTGAACGGGAAAAATCCCTTCTCTTGTTACCATGTTCTCATTTTGTCATGTGTTCCACATGCTATATACCCTTGGAAACTACATTTTGTCCCCTTTGTGATGAAGAAATAATTTCAACAGTCACTGTATATCGTTCATGATGAGTCATCATGCGTGTCTGTGATTGGTTGCTATTGTGCAGCTTTTGTATATAAGGTTATTACACTTCTATTACAACCATACTTGTTGAGGATTGTAGACATTAATAAACATGCCATTTACCACGATCATTCCTGTTTCAATTATTCACAAAGACAATCTGTTTACTAGCAAGATTTTCTACTCTGCAAATGATGTTATTGGTTACAAAGCTGATCTCATAGATCTGATGGAGGATATTGTCACATTCTATCATTGTGAAGATGATATTGAACTTCAGAAACTCTTAATGAGGACATTGACCAATGCCCTTACGCGAGTACTACGATTTTGGCTCGATGAAGTGTTCAAGCCTCTGAGTTTGACGGAAGCTATTCCACAGAGTTCTCGTTGCTATTGTGAAATGAGAACACGGAAATTGAGGACTTGTTTGCATGATATAATCGTATTTAGCCACTATGAGGAAAATGGTGGTAAATTCAAGGTGGACATGTTTACCGGACCCCCGTCGATGAGCGTCAATGTGGCAGTGCAAGATGATCGGGACATAATCAAGTTTAGAGCGTACTATGCTAATCTTTTAAAAGTCTTCGCTTCAAAACCATGCTGTTCATGCTGTCCTCTATCAAAGGATTTAATGTGTAATATAGAACAGCTTATAACTGCAACGACACAGACCTTGAGTGATGTTGATGACTACGACCTACCATCTGTTACCGTTTGACTTTGTTGCATGGAACTAAGCAAAAATGTATATTTTTATAAATGCTTTGCTTTTAACACAATAAAAATGACTGCAAAACGAAAGGCATCTTTTTCTCGGAAGAATGGTTCTTTTAGACCTTCAAGTCAGTTTAAGAAGGCGTTGCGAAAGTTAAACAGCATGCGAAACAATAAAGTTAAGTGCAAATTAATTCAAAACTCCAGTGATGATTTCATTCGTGATTTGGCTTTTGCAATACACAAATGCCTCCCAATATACAAGCCTTTATTGAGTACTGATTCTCTAAACAGCATTAGAAAATTTTCAAATCCAAGAACCAGTGATATGAAAAGGCGGAACTCAGTTCAGCGTGGAGGTGGTGGGTTTTTGAATATGTTGAATGATATTGGAAACAGCATTTACAATGTACTCAACAGTCCACTAGGGAAAGTTGTGGCAGGTGCCGCAGTGTTGCTGTAGACGACGAATCATGGATTGACACGTCATCATTGATTGATGACTCATGTGAATATGTATATAAGAGAGACGCGCTTGTACTCTTTAATCACTTTCAAGCTATCATTCATCACTGACGGTTGAAAAGCTCCGAATAAGTACAACATTGAATTATGTCTCAAAAAATGTTTATAGTTAGAGAGGAGAGCGACTCATTTGAACGTGATCTCTTTAAATTCCGACCGACAAGGAAGGTTCAAGGGATTGGAAATACCTTTTACTTCCAAACGTTGAGCTATGGTGACGATGGTTTCTACCTTCAAGTTCCATTTTTCCACAGTAATGGTATGTCTTCATCTGGTTATAGCAACATGAGACAAATGCGAGTAACCTTTCCGAAATGGCAGCAGATGATACTCAAAACCATCGACTCTTTGGCGAAGGAATGCGTTGTGTTGCCCGAAAGTGCTCCTACACATTGGAGGAAGGCGTTAGAGGAAGGAAGTGGCTATAAGGATTTACCCGAGTTCGATACGCTATTCTTGAAATTGTCCGATCACTTTCAAGCATTCGATCTACTTGGAAATACAATGGAGTGTGATGATCTGAAGCGCGGACGATACATGGGTTTAATACACGTCAACGGTCTATACATTGGTGCTCACGGCTCAACCGGAAAAGTGGCATCGTTACAAATGAAAGTTCTACAGTTGGTTTATGAGCCAATGCCGATTGATAAGTGTCTAATCACCATCGATAAATCTACTTCAAAAGATGGGAAGGATGTTGAAGAAAGCAAAAAGCGGGGACGGAAATCCAAGGAAGGGAGTGTTAAGTTGAAATTGAAACGCCAAGATGCTCAAATTGACGCGAGAAGTTATTTTAATGCTGACATTGATGAGGAAACACAAATGCTGTGAATGTGAAATGAAAGTTTCTAAATGTAAATAAAGTTGTTATGGAACATGACTTGTTTTATTCTAAGCAAACTGGTGGGTGTTGGTCTTTAAAGCTTTTGAAATTTCAGGATGACAGATTTTCGCCTATTCACTGATCGCACAATGTGTGTGGCCGGACCAAGTCAGTCCGGTAAAACTACTTTTGTAACTCAATTACTACAATTTAGAAATGAGATGTTTAATAAAGAAATTAAAAGAGTTAAATGGTGTTATGGCATATTTCAACCACAACTACATTCTGCACTTCGCCAGAAAGGTTATGATGTGAAGCAAGGGTTACCGACAACTGAAGACATCAAAGCAGGTGACTTACTAGTATTAGATGATCTATTACGTGAAAGCAAATCTTCAAAGGATGTAACTGAAATGTTCATTCAAACTGCACATCATAGGGAAGCTTTTATTATCTATATCACCCAAAACATTTTTGATGGAGGGAAAGAGCAAAGAACTAGGAGTTTGAATACACATTATTTGGCAATATTTAAAAATCCAAGAGACAGCAGTCAGATACATCATCTCAGTAGACAGATATTACCTCAACAACCTAAAGTTCTTTCAAAAATATATGAAGATGTAACTAAGAAACCACATGGCTATCTATTTATTGATCTAACCCAGGAATGTCCGGAACGACTTCGATTTCGAACAAATATCATACCTAATTCCGCTGAACCAATGACAGTTTTCTCGGTTCACAGTTAGTTTTAAGCAATGTACTTTGTTGCCTTATTATTTTCAAACATGTCGTATTCAAAGATGGTAGTCATTCCTCAAGAGGAGTATGTACAATTGACTACATTACAAAGTGCACAGGAAGTCAAAAATATAGATCAACCTATTACGAATCAACTTAAGGAACTAACACAAAAGGATATGGAAATTCAGAAGATTAAGGATCCCTATCGACGAATGCAGTTAGCAGCTGAAAACATTGATGAGAGGCGACAGATTCGTGATAAGTTGCGACGATTTATAACCTTGTCAACACCTCGACCATATCGTGTGCGCGCTGAGCGATTATTTGACTTCATTGATCCACATGTGAAGTTCAATGAGAGAGGGGAGATAATAGATGAAACAACTGGTAATGTTATTAGAAATAGTCACATAGATGACCTTCTGCAATATGCTGTTAGAGATGTAAGGCGAAAACTAGGTGCACCACAAGGGTGGTCATATTTTCAGAAAATTTTATCTGATCAAAATGTACCACACAATATTATTGGAGGACCGACTGTGAATGAGTTGGACAAGGGTCACTTACAAGATGAAACAAAAAGTAAAACACCCACGATGGCGGTCAAGCGAGAGCTTCATGATCCCGATGATCTTCAACCAAAAAGAGCTACTAGGCGCTCAATGCGTGTTGGAAAGGATTATAGTAAATATTAAGCAAATATAAATTAAGCTTTGCTTCTCTCATATCATGTCGCTACAAAAGTTTTGCTGCTGTTTGAAATCTGCGCTCGAAGGTAAAGGAGAAGAGGGAATAGAGGTTGATATCAATTGTGTTAGCAGTTGCTGTGGGAGTAATACGCGTGCAAATCAGAACAAAGACGATGAGTACAGCAGTGAAACTCAGAAAGATTTATTACGACTTAAATCACCCCGCAAGTTTCAGTCGTCCGGAGGTTCTAGCTCGTGCAGCAGGTGTGGGGATAGAGAAAGTCAAGAAGTGGTTAAGGAGTCAACCGACTTACACTCTTCACAAAAATGCGAGAAAGCGGTTTCCAACGAGAAAATATGTTGTTAACAATATAGATAGTCAATGGCAAGCGGACTTGGCTGACATGCAACAGATATCACAGTACAATGATGGCTATAAATACATCTTAACCGTAATAGATATTTTATCTCGCTATGCTTGGGCACGTGCGCTGAAATCTAAACGAGGACCAGAAGTTGAAGCGGCTTTTCAGAGCATTTTCGATGAGGGGCGTGTTCCGCAAAGAATACAGACCGATCAAGGGAAGGAATTCGAAAACTCTCATGTTCGAAGTCTCCTTAAAAGTCATAATGTGGAATTGTTTAGTGTCAAAAGTGCTTATAAAGCTGCCATGGTTGAGAGGTTCAATCGCACACTGAAGACAAAAATATGGCGCTATTTCACTGCAAAAAATACACATGTTTGGATAGGTGAGCTGCAGAAATTTGTTAAGAATTACAATGAAAGCTACCATCGAATCATTAAGATGAAACCTGTCGATGTTACCCCAGATAATGCGATGGATGTATGGCTTCGATTGTATGATAAGAAAGCGAAAAACATTTCCAATGAAAAGAAAATAAATGTTGGTGATAGAGTTCGGATTTCAAAGGTTAAGTCTACATTTGAGAAGGGGTATCTACCTAATTGGACTGAAGAAGAGTTTTTTGTAGATGAAGTAAATACAAAATTTAGACCCACCATGTATAAATTAATAGATTACCATGGCAATCCAATTGAAGGAAAATTTTACTCTTATGAATTGCAAGTAGTAGACAGAAGTGAAGAGGTGTATATGATTGACAAAATAATTAGGAAGAAAGGTCATGGCAATCAAAGGAAATATCTAGTTAAATGGAAAGGATATCCTGATTCATTCAATAGCTGGATAACGCACCAGGATCTACAAAATGTGGAGGTGGGAGACACTCGTAACTTTTAAGCTAATATAGCATGTGTCTTCTTACATATATGAGTTTAACATGTCTACTAACTTCAATATCATTCTTCCAAGCAATAGCAACCCCAAGATATTCCCAAGTAACAAACCATCTCTATACTCTGTTGAATTCGCTAATCCAATTACTCTGCATGGACCCCATGAAGTTGCTCTAACTGAAATTACTTATTACAACGATATCAGTTTGCTAAAGAACAACTATTTTGAATTACATAAAGAAGTGCGAGAGAAGGATGATTGCTTTCGCATATTTCAAAATAGTCTACATGGTACATGGGCTTTTCATCATCTAACTTTACATCCTTTTTCAACATCTTTACCATCTGTCCAAAACATGATTAAAATTCAAAAGGCATTTGCAACGTCAACTTTTGATTCTAAGGTTCCCACAATGAGCTTGCAAGATACAGAAAAGGAAATCGGTAGAATGTTTGAACGAATAAATGATCTCTTCAAGCTGACTTTGAATAAATTCTACAAACCAGTCATAAAGGGGTCAACAAAATTGATGAAGGAAGGGAAGCATGTTCTTCTTGTATTAGGTAAGGATTTGAGTCATACTTTTGGGTATTCCAGAACAACTTTCTCATCAAGGTATTGGTACAATGGACGTGGGTGGAATTCGGAGAGGAAAGTCACTGATTTTCAATGTAGAATTGTGCCATTGTATGCATTACAAAAGAGGAGCATCCGAGTAAAAAATAAATTTGAGGTCATTAGAAGTGTTGAAGACTTTGCAAGAAAGTTTCAAGGATCAGTGCCAGAAACGTTAATGACTTGTGAATATAAGAAAGAGAAAGTAACTTTATTTACTGTTGAAAAGGAGGTAGAATTTATTGTTTTTACTAAAAAGACACCATTGGAAAAGTCTGAGTCCGCTGTTATTGAATTCGGATCTGAAATGATTGGGATGTTTAAGGGCCTTGAAAGCGCACCTTGGTTGACAGAGTTAAATGATACATTCAAGGTTCAATTGTCCTCTTCTAAACTCAAAGCATCAACAAATGCTTCATGGGATATCCACGTATACAGCGAAGACATATTGGGTGATGAATTGTCTACTTCCAGTGAACTTGTAAAAAGAGTTAATTTGAACATTGAAAGCTTGAAAACGCCATCTGAATTGTGTACAAAGTTAAATGAGTTTGGTGTAGATTACCTTGATGCAGATGAATATCACTTTTCTTATGATCCACATAAGAAACGCATGATTCTAAAGGTAGGGAAGAACTCTCTTATCAAGCTGGATAGCGTGTTAACGTCCACATTGGGATTCTCAAAATCAACTATTTATGAAGGCTCATCAATAGGCGATACAGCCCCATCACTAGAGCGTGATATAAGTAACTTATACGTCTATTGTAACATTATTGAATATACAAGGGTTGGCGACATTGAGGCCCCACTTCTGCGCACATTTCCTCTCTCATCCGTAAGGAAGCAACTAATCAATCGAGAATTTATTAACACGATGTATGTACCAATGAGCAGAAATGTCATCAATAGAATTGACATATCAATTCATGATGATACAGGTGAAGTAGTACCATTCTGTGGTGGTGTTACTGTTTTAACACTACACATCAGGACACGAGATTAAGGCTTTACGCTATTGTGGGATCTATAATTATCTACAGGACATAATGTCAGGCATTTACAGTGGTCCATCCTATCAGAGCGGCTATCCCGTGTTTGCTGGAGGTAGACGACAAGTTGGAGGAGGCATATTCGGTGCACTAAGACGTATGGTTCTACCAACACTCAAAAAGTATGGCGTACCATTCATGAAGCGGGTTGGAAACAGAGCTTTAGACTTTGGTGCAAATGTTGCAGCTGATGCACTTCAAGGGGAGAATATCGGTGAATCCATGAAATTGCGTGCACAGCAATCTGCCATAGACGCATTAGATGATTTAACAAAGACGAGGCGTACAGTTCGGAAGAAACGTAGGAAGTCAAGACAAGTTGGATCAGGTCGAGTTACTAAGCAAAGGCGTAGGAAAAGTAAAAAGCCCACCAGAGCAGCACGTTCTAAATCAAGACGTCGTGTGAAAGCAAGAAAGCGCAAACGAAATTCCACAGCGACTGGAAACAAGTCAAAACGAAGGAAGACAACATATTTGTAAAGCTAATACGATGCAGAGTATCAATTCGGCTTTGTGTTTCTTCGATTCACCGCCTCATCAAACTGACATTATTTCCTCAACTATTGTTGATATAGTCCCCACAACAAATATCGATGGTAACCAACAGCCTATTCAGTTTGATATACCTGCTAATCCTCAAGATTATATTGACTGTCAATCCATTGATTTAGAATTGTGTATACAAATTAAGAAGACTGATGGTACCAATATTGATTCAACTAAGGATAAAGTGGGATTGACAAATCTTCCTATTGCCAGTCTATTCTCAGATGTGTATTTAATATTGAATGACAAACAGATTGAAGGAGGGGATCGAGCATATCCCTATGGAGCATACATAAATACAATGACGCAATTTCAGAAGCAAGCTAAACAGTCACACTTGCAAGTTGCCGGCTGGTATGATGATCAGCAAGGGAAATTTGATGAGGTTTCAAATGGAGGTTTAAAAAAACGAATGGAATTGACAGCAGATTCAAAGGAATTATACTTGAAAGGACCTGTCTATCTTGATTTCCTTCGTCAATCTAGATATCTACTATCACAGGTTAAAATGCAAATAAAATTTATTCGTGCAAATCCTGAGTTCGCGTTAATGGCCTTTGGAGCTACAAACTATCAAATCAACATAAGTAGTGCCGTGCTCAATGTAAGGAGAGTAACAATGAACCCGTCAGTCATCAACGAGCATGCGACAGGACTGAGGAAAAGCAATGCAATATATCCAGTTAATCACAGTGTGTTAACAAACTTCACAATTGGTGCGGGATCATCCTCTCATGCCTACCCAAATCTTTTTCCCACTGCGATGCCGAAGGCGGTGTATATCACATTTGTGGAAAATGAGTCATTTATTGGTGCTTTTGAAAAGAATCCATTTAATTTCCAACACTTTAACGTTAGTAAACTAGCACTCTATCAGGATGGAAAATTTGTTGCTTGCAAAGCTTATGAGCCTAATTTTAAAGAGGGTAAATTTGCACGTGAATATGGTTCTACTTTCACTGCACTGAGCATGTTTAACACAGATGATTCAAATGGAATTACAATGGATATGTATAAAAATGGTTACTTCTTCATTATATACAATCTCACAGCAGATGCAGATCTAGGCGGTGAAAGCGTAGGAGTTACAAAGCCTGGTAATCTACGACTAGAGGTGTCATTTGAGTCACCTTTGAAGAAAACAATTACTTGCCTCATTTATGCTATCTATGATAGCAAAGTTGAAATAACGAGAATGCGAGACGTAACTGTCAGCTATCAGAGATGAGTAACTTAAGCAACATACAAATCTTGAGGAAAATGGGAAATGCTCATCCCTACTCCAAGTCAATATTTCTTGATGTCTTTTCTAGAGATAATTTACCTAATTCAATTCCTTTCTATCCTTGTTCGCTTATCATCAATACGGACAGCAACAATCTTCCTGGTAAACATTGGGTTGCAGTGTACATCAATCGCTATAAAGTGGCTGAATATTTTGACTCTCTTAATCTACCTCGCTTACATGACATTGCATTATGGATGAATAGGTTCTCCTGGACGATTAAGAAAGTTACATCGTTTCCACTTCAAAGCAATGTATCTCTCATGTGCGGCGGTTATGTGCTATATTTCATCAACGAGAGACCATTGAAAAATAACTGTAAAAGTGTTTTACAACTTTTTTCGAAAGACTGCTATAAAAATGATGTAATTCTTACAAAGTATATTGAAACTGTTTTGTAATAAAGTTTTATTTTATATGTAAATATCCTTGTTTTTTGTTCCAAATCGTTGGGTTTAGAGGGAAAGCAAAACATGTTTACATTTCAATATGTATTTACAAATATACAGTTCTTTTCTAAATATTTACATAGCTACAATGTAGATTTCACAAATATTTTTCTCAAATCACATAGGATGGGAGGAACATCATTTATGTCTTTAATGCCGGTTATCACAATCTTTCCATTATGGAATACATGAACATGATATGGGTGCCAGTTAGTCATCTGTGCTGCTGGAAATAGTTCCACTTCATAAGTGAGATTATTTGATGATGTGACTTTACGAAAGTCATAATGATAGTTCAATTCACATAACACAGTCATTGTCTTCACTTCCCATTCAGATAATGAGTCACTAAGTAAATTTTCCAACGTAGAATGTAGATATGGTAGATCACCATCAGTGAAGCCACCAACACACTGGATTGTTCCATTTGGAAAGAATAGGATAGTCACATATTTATCCTTCCTCTGTATCCTCCATGTTAACATTGAGGGTCTTCCCAGATGTAGATTCGTTGTCGGCTTCATCTTGTGTTTTATTAATAACCATTGCTTTCGATTGGGAATGTTCCGCTCGATTTCTTGAAGATTGAGTTTTGAGTTTACTTTTGTAGTTAACATGCGATTCACGACTTCCATCCGCTTGATGTCCTCCATCCTTAATAAATGAAATCACATGTGGTAGTATCTCTTTTGTAAAGTTTCTCCATGTGACGTCACTGAAACGGAAAAATCGATAGTCAATATCTTCTCTCTTTGGTGAACAGACGTATAGCTTGACGGTAGAGTCACACTTTATCCATACCTTTTGATCGAGGGGAATCTTCATCCGTGTCTTATGGTTGTCAATCAGATCAGCAAAGTCTTTCAGTGAAGATAATGCGTCAAGGCTAATGCAAACGCCACGATGTTTTCCACCACTATTTGTTATTAAGTGACGAAAGACTACTTTCTTAGAATTTGTTATGTGAATGCTTTGTGAGTCATTTAATTTCCATGTTCTAATGTAATGAGGCATGTTTTCAAATATAAACCTAAATTTATTTGTTTGCATAAAGCTTGCTATTTTACATCTCAACATATCGGAATGATGTTGAGTGCTACGTCTTCAATTCATAGTAGGACTACCTATGTTTTAGTAATTATTTCTACACATCGGAAAGATGTAGAAATTTCATTTTATATTTAATCTACCTATATATTATTAAGCATGACTACGCAGAAATGTAGTGATTGGTTAGTTTACTTTGTTAAATTTCTTAAACTTCTACGTCACCTGTAGCAGGAAGGCATCTCCTTCTCTTTGAAGGTGGGGGAAGACCTAAACTATAGTGTCCATATGGTAGAGATAGATTTTTATTTAACCAACAGCGTTTATCCTCCCAAAGTGAAAGTCCTCGCTTTCTAAATGATTTTGTAGTGACTACGTGATTTGTTGAATTTATAATTGTCATTTCCTCATTTGTATCTTTCTCACTGTAGTACACAGTCCTATAATCATTATGTTGTAATTTTTTAACTGCAGCTCTCTGCACTCCTTTTGCCCGCTTTATGCTATCACAAGTTGAATCTAGATATTTCATTGAATACATTTTTGGTTTTAGCAAGATCATTTCCTCAAGCAACTTTCCCGCACACTCATCCTTAAAACAACCTAATCTGGCTCTGTTTGTTACTGAGTATAGTCGGTGATGACTGTCATAGTTTGAAGAGTCAAATTTTTCACCAAAATATAGCAGTACATCCTCCAAGCTGACAGATGGTGAGGTGTACAAACATAGGAAAAAACTATCGGTATCACCTCCACAAAGCCGCGTTCTATTTATCAGTGGACATCTTTTCAAATCATTGTAGTATAACTGGTACATTTCCAATTTGCTATAGTCAAGTACCGCCTGACCAACATAAATCAATTTATTCAACATTATTGAAGGTTTATACATTTCCATACCAACTAGATCTTCATCAAATATCTTATGCTGTACATAGAGAGGATGATTTGATAATTTTCGACATTGTTCCACGCTGTTTACTAATTTGAATTTTCTCCTTCGTCTTACATTTTCCATTGTTTTACCATATAAAGAATTATTTTTCAACTTATAAAATGACTTTTCAAAGTTGGTACTTGATTGAGCTCTCTTTTGTGAATTCATATCAATGTACGTTCTCAACCATGGCTTTTGTGTGAACTTTATACCGTTGTGAATTTCTGTGATTTTCATACCCATGGATAAATAAAATTTTAATATTGAATAGTGTACAACATAATTTTCCCTATTGAATTGATGAAGCAAGAGTTTTTTAGTTGAACTGAATTTAGTGTCTGGTCTTATTTTCCTATGTAAATCCTTCATATAAGTTGAGAACATATTTTGCTCTACGGTCTGCATCTCTGGCGCTAATGGGAAATCGGCAGTGTCATCATGTATGTTTGCAGGATATTCCAAGTTCAAATCAAAAATATAACCAATTTCACCATCATCATCGATAGCTTGTATATTTTCTTCGTTTAGAAAATAGCTTACTTCACTATCACTCAACCATTTAAAATTTGAATGTGGTAGACTCTTACTGAGCGAAGAACCGTAAAGGTTATTGACATCAATGTAAGATAAGTGACGACTTTCATTTGTATTATTTTGTAATTCCGAAATGCGTGCACGTGCTCTGTGAATGTTCGTAAAAGTCATTCCACCCCTTATTCCCCTTTCGAAGAGATTATACATACTTTCATCTTGTATGTAGTGTGGAGGATCATTAGATGTCAAATTTAAAGCTGAAGTAAAGCTAAGATGTGGAAGGCTAACGAAATGGACAGGATCTACTTCATCTTCACTTTGACTTAGTGACCTAAAAACTTCAAAAATATCTGTCAGTAATAATACATCCAGTTTCAAATATGCAAGCATGTAATCACCAAAATTGTTACAATTGAAAGCAAACCACGCATTACTAGCGTGCTTATATTCTTCATCTGAACAATGTTCACGAGTGAGATCATTATAAAATTCACATTGTGGTGGCAGACATTTTTCTGACAATGTATTTAGACTTTTGAAATAACAGTAGGGAAACACACCCTTTTGATAAAGAATATCATCTGTTAACAGGGGAAATTCATTTCTTAGTTTTTCTACATGTTCATAAACTTGCAATCCTCTTGCTAACTCACTCAATGATGCACTTAAAAATTGATAAGAATCTAAGAATTTTAACTTGAAGTAGATTGTTTTTCCTTTGTATTCGTTCACAGGGACGCTGGCGGATAGAGTTATATACTTTTCAGCTGTTGCTGCTACTACTTCCAATTTCCATGACTTCTTCTTTCCAATTGCTTTATAGCAAACGATATGACTATCATAATTCTTAAAATTATGGAAGAAGATGGGTAGTTCCCGCCTATTTAGTTTTAATCGAAGATTGCATTTGCTGCATATTGTTTGCCTATATCTTCCTGTTAAATGGTCGTGATCTCTTACTTTTATGCAATCATCACTAAATACAGCTTTACATTTATTACAATTTTTTACATTTTTATGTTTTTCTTCTTCATCAGAAGAAAGAGACATTGGTTGCCGGCTTATTGCACGCTGATTATCATATAAGTTTTGAGCTATATTTTCTAGGTGATCCAAGAAGTCCATAATACAATTCTCTCCTTTGAAGACATAATATTTGTTTTCAAATCTGGACTGGAGAGCTTTATGCCAAACATGATAAACACCAACTGCTGCCGGTTTGTGTACTTTATTATCGATGTAGCACTCTATATCTGCATAAACAACTAAAGGAGGACTTAATTGATATTCCATGCTACTTGTACTTACCTCTAGTTGTTTAGGCATTCTTTCTATTTGTGCCTTTCCACGAACACAAAATTGATAATGTCGCTCCAAAGTTGTCTTATATGTAAACGATTGGGTACATCGATCACAGAAATGTTTATATCTTCTATTTATTTTCTATATAATCTTGATAGTTTTCTGATTCCACAATAGTGTGCACGTTCATTGTTTATAATTAGTAGTATATTCACAGTTCGTTTACCAATAAAGTTGCTGCTATATCGAACACCTTTTAGTCCTTTTTCGTAAAGGTGAATGTTGATTTTAATGTCATTATTTTTCTCAAACTTAGGAATATCTTTAATTGATACGGGTGTAGAGATGTCATTCATATTTAGTTCAGATGTCCATTTACTATATGATTTTATCTCATTCCTAGAATATGATACATCATTGTAATGTAGCATTGATAGAACTGAATACAAGAAACAGTCATTTGCATTTGAATGTACATTAATTACAGCCTTCGAATCTTTCAGACTCTTTGGTAGATTAAATACTTCTCCACCAGAAAGTAATGGACTAGTAATAACATTGAATTCTATATTTAGTATTTCATCTATAACCCAATTGCTACCCTTATTTGCAAAAGCTTCAATATGACTTGAGAGACTATTTAAGTTATCTTGGAACCATGTATCATAGTCATAAATATAGTTTGTGTATGATGAAGTAAAGTGTGCGAGAAACGTTTCATCTTCCTGAGGATTTGATCGCACATAACGAATTTGTGCTACCAGACGACCACGTAGTTGAAAATTTTCTAGAAGGTTTGTCACTAAGTTCTCTAATATAGATCGCATACTTAATAAAAAGGAAGTTATATCTACTGTGTGTGCTGATGGTGCGATGTCGTATACACGAGCATGACCGTTGAGCGCGCTTTCGCTGAGACTTACAGTTCCATGATTATTTTGAATATTCATCTCACTATTTGTATTATGCATATTCATATGCTGACGGAATTTGCTTATAGAATTATACGTTTTACCACAGCGGGAGCAGCATTGCATAAAGATCAAACTATTATTTGAAGCGCTGATTGGTACATGTCTAGACGTTGATTCAGCAGTACTAGATTCGGGTATTTCACTATCATTAGCTGAGATACTTCGAGGATTTGAATTTAAATTACAATTACTTGGTTGCTTATCACAGACTAGATTGTGTCGCTTTAGATTATCCTGTCGTTTCGTTTCATATGGACACTTCCTACACTGATAAGTTTTTCCTAACTTACAAAACTTTTCATGGCGTTGCAAATTACCATTAAGAGTAAACGTTTTTCCACATTTAGAACAGACAACCATGTTTATTAAACTGGTGAGGATTATAATTTTGCAGACTATATATATATTTTTATCATCCTATGACGTCACAACGATTACTAGCCAATGACATTTGTTCCAATCTACGATGAAATAAGAAGACAGGACTTGTATCAAATTCTTTTTCCATTAAGTTAAAAAGTCAAAGTAAAAGAAATTACAACTTTTGACACTTTATCATGTCACTGTGTGAGAGTTTCACATGCTGGCACTGCTCGCAACAGTCGGACGTTTCCTCCATCCGAGTCAGTCTAACTCGTGAAATGAGACCTTCACGATATACGATGTGCATGAGTGTCTCACGTTCGAATTGCCGATTGCCTCGGGCTACAGAAGAGGACAATAGCAAGTTTGACTGTGTCAAATTGCGAACAGACACAACCAAATCCCTATTCTCCTCCCTGAGCTTGCTCTCCCGCTGTTCAGCCATCCGAAGTCGTTGCTGGCACAACTTGAGTTTCTCCTCCAGTCGCTCATCACCTTCTAACGTTTCGTCAAGGTCCACATTATATTCCCGTAGAGGTAATGGAGCGGGAGCAGAAACAGGGACCGGATCGGGAGTAGGAGCAGGATCAGGAAAAGGGACTGGAGCGGGAGCAGGAGCAGAAGCAGGATTAGAAGAAAGGATCGGAGCGGGAGCAGGAACAGGTGACGTAGTAGGAGCTCGTGGTGGTGTGAGAACTCCTCGATGTTCGAGGATCGGCGTAAAAGGAAGCCGAGCGCTACAATTTGGCGACGCCCGGATCCGCGAGAAGGATATCTCTTGAGATGCGAAATCAATCACATGCTGAAATGAGAAGAAATAATTGTTTACTATCTATATGTCCTTATAATGAGGATAGAGCAATATAGATCTAACAAAATTTATAAAAATCATACCTCAGGAGTGACACTTGACGGATTGTCCCGAAACGAATTGTTCTGAAAATAGATAACACTGCTATAATTTTGAACCACATTTAACAAGAGAAATCATGAGATTTAGTTAATAATTATGTTATGTAGTTATCGTTAATTTCGATACTTACAAGAGAGCGTCTTGTGTCATCCTCATCAGAAGATGATGTCGCCGATGACGTAGTAGACGTCTCATCCGATGAAGACTCCGATGAGGACTCCGATGAGGACTCCCGTATCGTGTACGGACGCTCTTCATTGTCCTCAACTGATGTGGTCGTAGCCGGAGTTGAGGTGATGCTAGCAGCTCTGGATTTTTTCAGGGATAGGGATCGCATTACCTGAAGCGGTAGAAAAAGATAGAATGTTAACTGAGCAAATGGATGATGTATGATACATTAACAAGTGACGAGAGGGACTTATGAAAACGACTATAACAACTGTACTTACGGGACGTGGAGTACTTGACTCTTCTACCGCACTCAGCTTGGGAACCGGTGGTAGAATTTTGAACAGCTGCAAAGAGAATTAACGCATTATTATACATTGAGGGTGATTAATTTTTATCAACATGTCTTACATTTTTCATTTGAGGCAATTGTTTGACAACCTTTGTCTTCTTCTTCGCTGGAGGCCTCTCACACTGAAATGTTTTTGAAAAGTTAAATTTACTTCATACATAACGAAACAAATGTTCTTAACATCAATCATTTTTATTTTAAATTTAACTTGTACAGTTATCGGCACTCACCTCTAGATCGCTTGATGAAGAGTCACTATCAATGAATGCTCTTGATTTGAACTTTTGCTTTCGTTTTGTGGGAGGTTTTGCTGGTTCGGAACATTGGCTGAGTACTCCCTCTGCAGCCCTATCCTCCTTCGCGAAAAGCCTTGCCAATTTACTTTTTTCATCCTTTGAGGTTAAATTGCGTCCACCTCTGCCGTTTTCCTGCGCGCAGGATGCGTGTCTGCTGATGAAAGCCTTAGACTTGTCGTCATTTGCCATTTCCGTGCTTCGCACGTAGGACCGACAGGTGAGGCAATATACGTGGTGCAGCCCTCCTTAAAAGTACACTCCTTGTGACCACTCTTACTGGCATGTCTCACCGGCTGCTTACATGTTTCACAAAAGTGAAATATTAAGCGCTGGCGTGCGAGGCTTGCATGACGAACCATTTCTGTAAGTCATGAAAAGCGTTTGTTATTATTTTATCTGTTAGCAAATGTGAATATCATTTAAGTGACTATTGCATAAATATTGGAAAGTAATTCTACAGTAATTGATTTTTTTAACTTAGAAAAATATTTTCGAGATAGAAACCGAAAGTCGAAATGTTAAATTTACCTTGAAAAGGCTTGCTTACATATCAACTTGAAATTTGAAATCAGCTGATAAATTATTAATTTACCTCGAAATGAAATCATAGAAACGAAACTGATGTTTTAAAAAGATAAACATTTCTGACTTTGGTTAAACAACTTTTAATTTGTAAATGGTCCACAGACTATCACTTTGAAAACAAAATTAGCATTTGATTTATTTACAAATTTGAAGCACACTTTGGAAATTATTATCTTTATTTAAACACTTCATCATGTAAGCTTGTGTGCTTTATAAGTTTTGAAAATGCTATAATTAATTATGAAAATTAATAATTCTGTTTAATAATATAACATATAGTGTTCCTAACTTAAGATCCAGCCACATGTTTTAAACTAATTGGTTATAAGAACTTAGTAATATTCCTACTCCCAAACTATATAAAGTAGTGAATAGAAGAATGTAGAACTCACTTCAGAATTGCAGTTATAAATCGAGAAAACGGAGAGAAGGAGAACGAGGTCTGCTATGCACACAGAATAATTCAAAAATGAGTGAAGAACGGAGCTCTACAACTTCTTTATATATGATTCTAACAAAGGAACCATGAACAAAGACCGGATGTCATCATAACATCACATTGGTATAGAAAAACAAACTGTTGAATTCAAACAAAACTAAACAGCTGATATATTTTAATGATGAAATAGAAAAGTGCCATCAAAGTCTTTGATGCTAGAGTGGTACATGTAACCGCGAAGTTAAGCCAATTAACATGTGATGAAGATGGATTCCCTGCAGTTCTAAACATTTAAAATTCTACTTAAGTTAAGGATTTCATCTAAATTCAAATAATAAAGAAAAAGTCATTAAGTTTAAGAAGTTAAATCCAGACTGCATCATAAAACGCGCAAAAATCGAAATTTGAATTTCGCGCCAAATTTCGTAAAATCAAATTTCGCGCCAAATTTTGAAAATCAAATTTTGCGCCAAATTTAAATTTAATGGCATCTAGGGTTAGGGTTAGGGTTAGGTTTAGGGTTAGGTTTAGGGTTAGGGTTAGGGTTAGGTTTAGGGTTAGGGTTAGGGTTAGGGTTAGGTTTAGGGTTAGGGTTAGGGTTAGGTTTAGGGTTAGGGTTAGGGTTAGGTTTAGGGTTAGGGAAGCAAGAAGAGTATCTATGGCACCCGGAATTTATTTACCCTATAATCCGAAAAATTTCGAGGGCGCGAAGCGCCCGAGAAATTTTGGGGCCCTCCCCGCCGTGTATGAAGTGTATGAAGTGTATGAAGTGTATGAAGTGTATGAAGTGTATGAAGTGTATGAAGGTCAAAGGTCAAGGTCAAGTCAAAGGTCAAGGTCAAGTTCATGTGGAAGTTTATGCATTATAGTCATTTCGAGTGATCAAACTTTAACTTTGAAAATTTTCAAAAACTTGAAAACTTAGTTATTTTTGAGAAAAACTTAGAATTTTTCCAGTTGCATACACTTGCATACAACAGGGATTTCTTCATCGAATGGGTACATACCTTATATCATTCGAATGCTCTTTTCATGCTGACTCTAATGGTGTATTGTATGACACATGTATGACACCATCCGAAGCAGCTATAGCCCTTTGAAAGATAGATAGAATTTAGTTGAGAAACTTAGAAATTGAAATCATAAATTTTCTTCCTGCATACACTTGCATACAACAGGGATTTCTTCATCGAATGGGTACATACCTTATATCATTAGAAAGGTCTTTTCATTCTCTAGCTGATGATGTATTGTATGCAATATGTATGATATCATCCTAAGGTGAAAAAAGCATTCAAAAAACACTGTAAATCTATTCAAACTTTCATCCAATTTGACTATCATTTGAATTACACATTAATATTCATTTCAAACTTGTTCTAGTATGTTCGGTGCTGTTTCAAAGTCTCAAACAAGTGATTTGAAATATATATCTTCCAAATATTAAACTTAGAAATACTTATAGGTAGCTATTTCAGAGATGAATATATCTATCCCCAGTTCCCATTCAAATCCTATTAGAAATTCGATTTGTGAAATTATAAAAACAAGATTGTTCATTTATGTAAGTGTTATTAAAGATAAAAATTACATATTGTCAATATTGGGGAAAGGAATCACTCTCTTCAGGTCAACTCGAACACATACTCTTGTCTTTTTGGGGGCACCAGGGCAGCGGCGGGGCGTGGCTGGATCTATTATGCTGAACTCCAGCGCAGTGGTCAAATCCCTTTCTTCAGGTTCCAAACGCACACATATCTTTTTCGTCCTTGTTTTTCGTGGAGCGTTACGAACGTGACTTCCACCACGTGTCTTTATTGTTATAAGAGCTTCCAGCGGTGTTTCGATGAAGCTCCTTAGAACCACGCTTTCATCATCTGATGATTCTGTAATCACGGGTCCTGTTCCCAACACTATGGGTTCGCATGGCGATTCCATCTCTTCGACAGGAGAAGCGGGAGGTGTTGTGGTACGTTCCATTTTTAATGTGATTAGAATAATATAGATAAAATAGCTATGGTACTTGAGGATTAGAACCTTTGATAAGAATTGGTACACAACTAGGACTTATATACTTTTCAAACAAAGGAATTCCCAACAGCCAATCAGAGAGGTTCCGATTTTCCCTAAAGGGATATATAAGGATGTAATTGTTCCAATTAAGCAAGTTCTAATCCTCGTGACTTGAGTAGACATTAAGAATCTATTACGAATCTATTTCATGATGAGTACCCAGAAACAACTGTTCTGTTACCAAAATGAAAGCCAAGTAATTATGGGTGGATCGTTGGATGCGAAGGTTAATTTGTGTTGCGGATGCAAAGTGGAACTCTGGAAGACTTTAACAGTGACAGCACTCCAAAGGAGAAAAGGACTGTCGGCGAAGTGCCCTATACACGAGTGTGATCACGACTTCACAAACAATGCAACATTCCTCGAATGGGCTGAGGACTTCTTGAAGTTAACGGAGTTCCTATCCATGTTCGTATCCACTATCAGTGCGTCCGCAATTCACCATAAAGCCTCAGATAACTGATTTTAATGAAATTGATTTAATTCATGCAGCTAATCCTTTCCATTTGTACATTCCTTCAAATTTATCCAAAGCTATCAGAAATAGGCCTAAAATGAGTCAAAATTACTGTACTTCTAGAACCTAAAAACAGCTTTGGAGATCTCAAACTCATCATTTCTGCTGTGAAAAGTTTGTCATCAATCAGTTTTTGGTGCTCAACTATGAATATAAGGATAGCTTTCATTTCGGACATTGATTTATGTCGAGTTGTTCATATAGGCCAACCAGTCACGTGAGATCATGTGCGAAAGCAAAATATTCACATTTTGCGATCTTCCAACACACTGCACATCCACGAGCATGATGTAAACAATGAATAAATGACTTTCACTCTTTATACACCATCGTGGACATGTTCGAAATCATTTTTCATCTAATTACAAAAATTTTGTGATGGGAATTTCTACACCCTCTGAGACCTGAGGGGGTCCAGTGGACCCTGGCCTATCTAGCATACTTCTACTGATTCAATTGAAATGGAATAACACATGCAGATTCACTGTCAAAAATGATGATTTTGCATGGGCATGAGCGGTTGATATATCGTCAGCGTAAAAAATGAAATAGAAAAATGTGACTCCGGGGTCCACTGGACCCCCCTCAGGTCTCTGAGGGTTAATGAACAATTGTATTAACATTTGAAATTGATTATCTCAATAATTCCTTAAAAAGGTATTTTGCTATAAGCGACGAAAAGAGATTTTTCTTTATTACTCCTTTCTTCCTATTTTTGAAGCACCATGCCATCCTAGAGCATCCACTCATGCAGCTTTTGAATGTTGGTTTTGAAATCATCATCGAAAGATGAACTTAACGACGAAAGCGACAAAGTCCAATACATATTATATACTATTTGTAAACGTACAATTATGTATATTATTGTGATTGGCGTGATATTTGCTTAGATAAATGAACAGTTGTGTCACGGGATGACATCTGCTAAGACTTGTATGCATGATTTTCTTTGTAGTTTACATCAGCTCACTTTACCTGAAAGTGACCTTGTACACAGACTTGTCCCAACCTCTAGGCTATTCTATGTAAAAATGGCAGCGATAGTGCGGGAACTTCGGGTATGATAAAGCAGTTCATTCCCATCGAACTTGACATCAGTGACGTAGCCGCAGCCAATCAGGGCGCGTTATATTATTCAGTCTTAATTTTTAAGTCCTATGGAATGTGAGAGTCCTTGAAACACCTTACAGCTTTTGATTTATGTTTTTTGTTGTGGCTTTCAGGACTCATTGATTGTGAATAAAGCAAACAACATTCAACATACCAGAAGGCTATTCCTGGTTGTACTTGGCTCATGATTCCCATGCTCTATTCTGCTACCAACACAAATTGCATAGGAAAGTTACGTATTGTCCTTGAAATTGAATACTTATACGCAGAATGGATTTATGGTTATTGACGTCAAAACATGCTATCTGACATAGCTGAAATATTCATAAATTACACTGGCAATCCATCCTTTAATGGATTAATCACTCTGATCCTCAATTTAAAGTTGCCAGGTACAACTCAAAGTTGACTCAGTGCAACATCTGAATGTCACTTTATTGTTCCGATCAGATACAGCGTAAATCGATCCTTCTTCACAGCAACATTTAAGACTCAGATCATCTCCCATCTCCCACGGAAACATTTAGCACCTCTTTGCTTCTTCCCCCATATATTTTTGTCCCCATGACGACTTGTTGCTCCTCTCTGATTTCACTCTGCCTGTAACACCCAGCATCAATGCAGCCTGCTCCACCACCTACCTCTCCTCTCTCCTTGTCTCCGGCCTCCTCTCCGCCACCACGAGACCTTACCTTTAATTTGGACCAGTTGAAAGGTCCAGTTAATCCGTCAATGCTTTCTACCTCACAAATTCATCGATCATGGCAGAAATCATCTAATAAAGACACAGTGGATGTCGTGCGGCAACTTTCTTCTTTAAACTGCAAATCAGAGCGGCAACGGAAGACCACGTTGGTTGTCCCAGAACCGTCGAATGGACGTCGAGCTAGAGCAGATCGCTACAGCCGGCTATTAGCGCCTCACATTCCTCCTGAACCACCTGAAATCAAAGTAGTCACACCGAATAAAACTTCAGGGTTTCGTGTAGCGATGCGGTGTCGCAGGCGTGCGAATGAGATACGACAAAAGAACGATGAAAGACTTGGTCGCCCTCTCGGACTTGCTACTCCACCACGAGACCAGTTGTTGTCATCGGGCGGTGGTTCAAGGTCTCAACAACAGGAATTACCCCCATTGAGAATGGGATTGTCTACGCCGCGTGCACCAGGAATTTCTCTGACTACTCGGAGACTTCCTGAAGGACCAAAACGCTCAGTGACTCAGGTGAAGCTGGAAAATGCCAAAGTTGCAGCCAGAGAGAGATTAAAATTATTAGGAAGCAAGTTTTGTTGATGTATACCAGTAATTATTGCATATTTCCATATCCTATGTATGTAGATATATCCCTCGATTGTTTCACTAATTCGCTTTTAATGGACGTTTCAATAATCGCAATAGATTTCATCATGGCGATTAAAGTATTATTCAGATAATATTTAAAACAAAAACGACAAGTGTTGGTCGATCGATTTCATGTCATTATTGCACATATCATTAGGATAAAGTTACAATAAAGATAAAACCATTAAATACATTAATTGAGAACTTGACAAGCTAAAAGAACTATTGGCAACTGCGTCTAAAACCACAGAAATTGAATACATGCTAAAAACAATACAATAGGAACTGATTTGCAATCACAATTACGTCTAAAACTGCGGAATTCAGTGTCTAATGATAAAACAATAAAATTGGAACTGAAGACTCGTGTTCGTTCATCAAGGTTGAACTATTGTTTCAGCACTATGGCATACTTTTATTATAACTATTATGACTATTATTATTCAGGTGTCATCGACTGATAGCAACAATGCGCGTATGAAATGTGTAAGCACAAGACCGCTACCTATCTACACCACACTCTCGACGTGGTGAAATACTGCAATAACAGGTAGTAAAGCAGCAAAGTAGCAATTCTCTACGATGTACTGCTGAGTTACAACTTTGTCTGCTTAAATGTTCCATTAGTCATAACAACTTTGTTAGAGTGGTAGTGGTAGAGGAACTGGGGTCTTTCGGTTAATTCACCCTCACCCCATCACTCAGTAAAATGATAATAAATGTTGCGTTATTTCTTTTCATCTGCTTGAAACCATGAATTTGAGCCAGACATCTATGTTCAAACTGATTGTTCTTAAAGATGACGGCTTTAATTGATATCAAAGACACTTCATGCTTCTTTAGACTATGAGTAGGTGCGTATAGTCATACCAAACGCAAAAAAGCTGAACTTAATTAAAATCATGCTGCAAGCACTTCTACCAGTCTCGCGAATAGACAGTGATAAAGTCAATGGATGATTGTCATTTTAGCATGTTTGGACATGAAGCTTGTCGAAAAGTTGTAACAGATTCATTGCAGGGCGTCGTTTTCTCTCATTCAGAACATATACGATAACGGTTAAGTCATCAAATGTGGTAAATATCCAGGGTTGCCGTGGGGATTGATATTTGAATCCCCACCCCATACCCACAGAAAAACCTGCGAATATAACCACAGAATCCCCACGCCCCCACAGGATAGGCTCCTGGTTAATATGTTGCTCCTGTTCGTATAGAATGATTGATGTCCAATATCTCCATCTCAGTGGAACTTCTGCACATCATTCAACGATCCGAAGGCCGTATTTGACGCCAGAGATGTGGAATGGGAGTCCTTGAAGAGAGTCACCGACTGCATGTTGTAACTTTTATGACTTTTCTTTTCTATCTTCGGTATAGGCATATTGCTCTTTAAAATTGTAGTAGCCCATTTTCTATCATTATTGAGCCTTGATTCTGACTTGCCACCTAGAAATTATTGTACCGAAAATTTAACTACAGATTGTTTCATAAAAAATGGATCACCCTTAAACATCGCCTTAACTTCAACTTTGTCTAACTCCGCCAAACTTGAACGAATTTCTCTGAAATTTGGAAGATATGTCAGTTGTGCTTACTAATATCATTGTTGGAAATTTCAAGCATGAATATTGAGCTGTTTTCCTGTTATAGATAAAAAGTAGTAGATAATTTGATCTTCATTTAGCAATGTTACACAAAATCATACCTCACTCTTATAAAATTACATTTGTTTCCTTTGTTATGTAATATGTTGTTCTACAAGCCAAAAGCTATCAAGCAAAACAAAAATAAAGAAAATCGGTCAATCAGAGCCAGTATAGCACCATTATTCATCAACAATAATGTAACTGCTACATGTGATTAACTGGACTTCATGTTCCATACCTTCCTGACTTCGTTGCGGTGGTGTTGGCAGCACTCCTGATTGCTTTCAGCTAGAAATCTATCTCTTACCGGTTGAAAACAATACAAAGCACAAATGAACAATAACGAGATCGCATTCACAAAAGGCAAAGTGTCAGCCTTGCTAGAACTAGGGTTTTCTTTGCGAGCTACAAGCAAGCGACAAAATGTCCCTTACACAAATGTGCATCGATGGCATAATGATGATTTTCGACTCTGTCGTAAAGAGGGCTCTGGCCGTCCACGCAAAACATCCAAACATAGAGACCGCCTAATTTTGAGATTTGTTAAAGTTGATCCAAGTTTCTCGTTAACTGAGATGGCTGCACTAGACTCGTCTATTTCTAAGTCCACTATTCGTAGAAGACTTATTGAGTCGAATTTTAAGAGCTGTAAGAGGCCCTCTCAGATCGAATTATCAGATCAGCATACAAAAAGACGTCTCAGATGGGCAATGAGTCATTGTCACTGGCGAAATCAATGGGATCGGGTTGTCTGGTCTGATGAGGCATCAGTCCGTCTGAAGGATAGTGATGGTCGATTGAGATTATGGATAAAATCTGATCAGGAAATTCCGAGACATTTACATCGTCCCCGGGTACAAGGTGGTGCGACTCTACTGATTTGGGCTGGCATTTGGACCAATGGCCGCTCTGAACTTCACATACAGCAAGGAACCATGAATTCTGAACGCTATGTGAATGTTTTACGAATGAACATTGGCCAAATGACAGATCAACTTGGTGCTCCATCGACTTGGCTATTTATGGATGATAATGCTACGTGTCACAGGAGTGGTAGAGTCAACTTATGCAAGTCTCAATTAGGGCTTAGGACATTATCTTGGCCAGCTCGTTCTCCTGATCTGAATCCCATAGAAAATGTATGGAGAAAGTTAGATCAGTCAAAACTCAACGATATCATCGAATCAATGCCTAGACGAATTGGTAATGTCATTGACAATAAGGGTAGGGCCACAAAATATTAGCTTCTTAAGAACCGTTACTGTATCATAGCTTATCAGATTAAATAAAGACATTTAAATTTATTAGGGACATGAAATAACATGAAAAATGCTTTCTGTATCATACTTATTTTTTATTTAGTGAAATTTTAGGATGATCCACTTTTTATGAAACGGACTGTAGATGCTCGTTCAATGCACACGTATTTGACTCACAAATTTACATTTGCTTGAATCATTTGGTTGCATCTCTACTGATTCATAAGTTTTTGTCGTCTGCTGCCAGCTTCCACGTACAGTTTACATAGGTTCTTCTCATTCCGCTCTTAATTCTTTAATGATTCATGAGACATGACACTCTTTTTCATTTTCCCATAAAACTGCCATAACGCAGTTTACCGTAAACGCAATTCTATCTCGAAATGTTTCTTTTTAATAGTATGACGACATTGTCTTTATTTCTTTGCTTTTATAACAAATCGGTTATTGATCAGCTTGTGCTTTTCAAACTTCCTCTTTTACTCACTTTGGATTTTTGGTTCACTTAACCTAGTACTTGACCATGCCGATCCTACTTCATTTTGCTACGGGATTATTTTATGGGTGCAATTTTTGCATTACTGCTCCCTTAAAGGAGACACATTTGTATAAAAATTCAACAACTATACATGTAGACTAAAGGAAACATGGCTTTATTAGCAGGTTGAGATGAAATATTAATACGAGTATGCACTTAGTTCTGCACAACACTCGAGCATTGCATAGTACGCTATTTTGAAATTTCGATGTTTCTTATATTCGCCTTTTACCGTTCGCTGTTATGACACTAAGCAACCAGTCTACATCAAGCAAAATCAAACCTAAGCTTACATTACATCATGTCTACATATTATGCGAAGCATTCTCATGAAATATACACACACTCATTTCAAAAGAACCATACTTAAATTCCTCGCTGTAGACAATCGTGATTAAGTACAACATGTTTCACAAAAGCAAGCATGAATATTCATCAATATACAAGTATCTATTGACATCTTAACTGTTAGTTTAAGACCTGAAGGACCTTAATGTCCCCACAATATTTTTAGTCAGCTGCTTTTCGTGAAGACTCGATTTTTTACTGCAAATAATTTAAGTGCATGTACATTATTTGGCTGTTTTCATAGATTATATACGAGTTTCAAATGTTCCATTAGTGAGAATGTAATCCTGGGCTGTCCTGTAAGTTGGTATTTGGGGTTCCTAATGTTAAGATTTTTCATTCGTTTGGTTGCTTATAGTGGTGCTATTTTCAAATAATAGGAAGTTCATCAACATACAAAGACAGGGTTGTACATAAATTAAAAATATTCATATGCTGCTACACTGCCATTACTTCAAAATGGTCACTCTATCACAAAAAATCACCTGGCAAAAACTCTTATGTAGGCCTTCACTATATGCTTGTGGTCTACCAATGTGTATTATAGCCAACGTTTATTGCTCAGTGGATCATGCCATGTTCATATGTGTGAATATTCCCGCCTAATATTCGTTAATTGATATAATTTAGCAATCATTTATAATTTTATCTCCATTAATGCCAATAAACAACTAAAATGTCAAAGCGATTTTCGCCTTTATGCATATCAAGTCTAGAATTGTTTCGCTGTAGAAATCGACTATATAGGCCTCCACGTAGTGAAGGAAAAAGCTTTGAATCAATCTAATACTATTATGAATAAAGACTTCGGCGAAAATCATCCTGATATTCTCGACCACTCATGTCATCGAATTATTGCACAAGAATTGGGAGCATGTTGACACGTTTGTGTATGATGATGAAATGCAGCACAATGAACCATTTATTGAGGTACACTTAAGTGTGCAGTTAAGGATCAGATGAAAGTGAAAGTTCCGACAAGTCGTAGACAAGTGAAAATATGAGCTTTCATTATAACTATGACTGCAATGCGAGTGGATGGCTCACAGTTGAATGATTTGGTGTGAGAAATCTTTATCACACTGTTCATGCATCCGACGAAAATCATTCAACAATTTTCATGTGTCTTGCTTTGTGGGTTGGACCCAACAGTTCTTCTATATCGTAATCAGTTTAAAATCTAGGTTAATAATGATTAATCAAATTTATCACGTAAGTTTAATTATATCACAAATAATTTTATCTGAGCTATTTATACTATTAGAGCTAATATTTATAAGTCTCCATTCGTCTCTGCAGTAAAGGAGACTTGCAGAATTCTTCCACTTCAGGCGTCCTTGACACACCTGGAACTATCATTATAAGTCATTCAAAATTATTGAACGTATGTTACTAATGTGAAAATGATCAGCATTGATATTTCATGCATTTTAAGTGGTGAGATGAGTAGGCTGCGTGATACTTTGTAATTCAACATCGAAGTTGATTGTGTGATATGCTGTCAGTTCCGATTGTTTCTAGTGAATGTCAAAAATCTTCAGAATCCTCACAGAATCCCCATAGAAGCCCTATGGAAGCTGTGAGGATAGCCTCAATCCCCATACCCACCCCATACCCATGGTTGCCCATACCCATGGGGATCCCCACAGAGTCCCCATACCCACGGCAACCCTGTAAATATCTCTATGATTTGAATTTGTCGTTGGTGCATCTATGATAAGAATTTGTGTTTAAGAGCTCTTTTGGCGTGCTATGTTGTGAATGTGACTTAAAGAGCAGGAAGCACAGGAAGGAAACTTTTATGCATAGCGGTGCTGGGAGGAGAGGGTGCGGTGAATGTAACCGAAATTGCCTGGTACCGGTATTCATTTTGTATTTGAACACAACAATCGGCCTACATGTACATGTACATTCATTTGCCGTGTGGTCCTAGGTACTAGACTTATAACTCATGTCCTAGGTGAAATCAGCATAGCACAAACATAATGACACAAGTTCAAAAGACCAAACCAATTAAGCGGGGGACAATTTAGAAGTCCAATAAGTTGTGTCGGATCGTTGCGACAGATCTGTTGGAGAATTTCGAAAGCAATCTATCCGACATGCATTGAACCGTACAAGGACAGCAAAGATTGCACCAACTCAAAAGCTTCGTGTGAAAAAAATATTTGGGAGCGCCCGACTTCTTGAACTTGCATGCAAGCTATAAACAAGTATATGAATAGGCCTATCTGCAAAAACGAATAGACCTAACCTTTTGGTTCAAAATTTGATTATCTGGTATCTTCCCACATCGTTAAGCGAGCATGCAAAACGATCACGAGCGTCCCGAGCAAGTATAATGTTCCGAATTTTAACCTAGTCGCTCTGCTTTGCTGTGCTCGCTGTGTGGTAGTCTGCATCTGCTGCAATTATGCTTTTACTTTCTGCAAAAAGCTTTGCAGTGCTAGGAAATGCTTGTGAAAATTGCATTATGGCTGATGCCTAGCTGCTTTGTAGGTCAAATAATCATCAACATCCATTTATTTATTGAAAACAGTGACCTTTCTTGTCACTGCTTCGGAATACATATATCTCACCTGCGAAGCGTTAAAGCAACTTCATAAAAACAAATAATTTAGTTCAGATACTGTTAGATGGAGTTAAATATTGAACAGAAGTTCATGAAGGATACTTCTATGTCTTCACAGTGCCTACATACGATGCTGGAATTGTGCTAAAAACTAGTGAATTTTCATGTAAGAATCAATCTGATTAAAAGAAATGTCAGTGGTTTTAGAAAAGAGTAAAGATGCTACAATATTGCAGCATCAGCGACGCCCGTGGCGGCGGCTCTGATTATTTATGACCCATTCTCGTCTAAATGGCAGCAAACCGAGAAAACTTAACTATTTAATAGATTTTATTATGTCATTTTCTTCAAAGATATCATTTAATGTTATACCGATGTTTCATTCACAACAGCAAAATGACAAGCTGATAACTACTGACTGACAGAATGATTATGTTATGTGTATGTGAATAAACGGAATTTATGACTCAAAAATGGGGAAATTTGAATTTTGGCTGTTAATTCGTGTGACTCTGATGGACCTTCGCCGCATAGATTAAGTCCTACAATACAGACTGCATGAAAGACTTAATGACAGCTTATAAAGAAATTGATGAGATCACTCTATCATACGAGTATTTGATGCATTGCATAATGATTTAATCGAAGGCAAACGTGCATGTAACTAACATTAGAAAATCATTAATATTGTTGGGTTTTCAAGAAATATGTGGTGTTTGAAATCATGTGCGAGAACCATTTTGCAGTGATGTGTTTTGTCTCTTATTACTTTTGAAATTTTCAAATGCGATGTTCGACATACATTTGCCTATACAAGCAAACAAATATTGGCGGCAAAAACATATTTCCAGATTCCATAAGTGTCATTTTTGGTGTTTACACAGATTTGATGCAACTAGTTGTACATGCACGTTTTTCCAATGCTCAATACTTACATACAATATAAATACACAATAACTTCAGGCATGATTATAGCAGGTTGTATTTTACATAACAACATCAGGTTTCTAATATCAACTTAACACCTGTATTCAAAAGTAGGGCAGAAAATAGCGCAATGTCGAATTTAAAACAAGCAATGTCGTTTTAAAGCTGCTTTTATAATCAGGTCTTTAAGCGTGGTTGTAAAACTCTGCCTTGTGGTCTGTTTTCCAAAATAATTTTAAAACCGCAATTTTGAACACAAGCTGGTTATAACACGAGCTTTGTATAACACAACCTTGGTTATAACACCTTGTCTCTAGACATGCTTTGTAAACTATGCTTGTAAGCATGATTTTTCTATAACCGTGGTCTTTGTCATGCTTTCGAAAACGTTTTGTTTTTAACGGTTGTCCTGCTTTGCAGGGTCTTTCAGGATTTTTAAATATTCAATCAGCTGTAGAAATGTAAATAATGAATAATCCGAAAGCCCTTCTACGACTTTTCATGAATTGACAAAGTGAAGCCACATGTAAAGTTTGAACCGCCAATTATTATTTGTTTTAATGATGCGACCTAAAAGTGCTTCACCTGTCAAGCATGGTCTCCTGGACCCTGTTATGGAATCCGACAAGTTCTCTTTACAATCCGCGCTCCCTTGGAATATTTATTAATGTATCAGTGTGGCTAACACTTCATGATTATCAACTGTTGGTCTGATAAATGAAACTGAAAAAATATTGACGTTTCTTCTGGCGAATCTGTTCTCAGGTGAACGTCATTTGTGAGGAGCAGGGCAAAATGAGACAGTGACGAACTCCCGCTATACTGAAGCGTTTGATTTCGCAGATAACATGGCCAACAGTTAGATGACGAAACTGACCGAATTGGTTGCATGTAGATAGAAGATGCAACATGAAAATTCAATCCCGTAGTTACCAGATGATGCTTGTATGTAAGTGCTCATTCTGACACCTGACTGTGAGAAAGAAGATCCGATCAGTGGAAGGATTTTAGTGGAGATGTCACCATCAGGAATTGTGTGGACGTTTCCGAAAGAAAAAGAATACCGTCATGTCCAAACCACACATACACGAGGTAGGCCAACAAAATTAGAAACCTGCAAACAGAAAAGGAGTAAGCCTAATCTACCGCATCTTTTGTTTCTTTTTGGAATAAAGAAATTATAGTTCCATCCAATGTCAATGCTAGGGAAAAAAGCAATACAATCACCATCCATGAGTGCATGTAATAGCATCTGGTTAGGATATTATACGGACAGATTCCTGCGATACCATAGAATCTGCAAGCCAAAAGGCAGACGATTGTTCTATGCTAAAGGTCTATACGAAATGGGAGGATTATTTACAAATTGGACCACCTGATGCAAGCAGATTACATGAATAACATTGCTTCCTCAAAGAATTTGGGTAGTCTATACCAACTTTTTGAACCCTAAATACTGGCTAAACATTTGCAATCGGTGGCGAAACCTCATGCATAATTTGTATACAAAGGAAGAATATGTACTCAACGCTCTTGAATGTGATCATTCACGCATATTAGCCTGACCAATGCAGATTTCAGCAGAAGACAAAGCGAATTCTCATTGTCCTCATGTCTCAATTTTCAAAATCTTAATCAAAAATGTGAATCAAAAGGTGTACTTATCACATAAAATTCAGCATAAATGAGTTATGTTAATAATTGGAAAAATCATCGATCGAAATAAGTTGCAGATTGAGCAATGCTCATGTGCGGCAAAAATGAATTGCGGCGCGTGGTAGTCCTGCAGAAAGAAGCTGACAATCGTCCAGATGGAAGAGAGACAGGAACCAACTGTGCTATCAATGTATCTAGCGTAATCAAGTTATCAAATAGTCTTCTTGCCATAATACTTTTTCGTGGTGTAAGATCTTCAGTGGATAAAGGCCTTTAATTTTGATGCACCTATTCTGAATACGTTGAAGACGCATTGAGTCATGCGAAGGAATTCTAATTAAGGTAGGGTAGGCATATTCAATTAAACTTCGTATTAAAGTAGTGTACACAGTCACAAATTCCTCTTCATTTGTAACAGACTTAATTCTTCTCAAAATGTACATTTCTTCTCAATGAAATCTATGTGATACTTCCAACCGAATGAGTCGTCAAGCATAACGCCGAGAAACTTCAAAGATCGCTGGAACTTGATGAACGGGAAGATTGACTGAACATCACAAACATCTCTGAAACATCCGCGATAACTAACTAAACCACGGGTTTTGTTTTGGTTCAATGTAAGACTGTTCCTTTCAGACCATTGCGAAACATTATTAAGTTCGGATCTTAAGATATCAATCTTCTATGACCTTGTCCTTTCGAACACCGAATGATAAGCACACATAATCCACACATTTTAACATGCATGTAGCAGGACATAGGGAAGGAGAGAAGATCCGTAAATGCCAAACAAATAAGGACCGAGGAGGGAGCCCTGAGGAACCCCACTGGTGACCTCCTGGAGTGACTTATTAAACGTTGTAAACCATGATAACGAACACGTTGTTGACGATGACACAAGTAACTTTTCAGGAACAGAACAAAACCCGGCGGCAAACCCATCTCGAAGACCTTTAAGAGAAGATCAGAATGCATAATTCGATCGAACGTCTTCGAATAATCAAAACTGATGAAGATAGTCGTGCCAATGTCAGGGTCATCAAAATGTTTAGTGAGTCTGTAATGAGTGGCAATGATAGCGTGCGTAGTTGAGGACCCCATTCTGATACCGAACTGTAATTCACCCAAAGAAGAGGCTAAAGAGGTTTTGAGATCATTGAGGATTACTTATTCAGTAAGCTTAATAGCAGGAATTTATATTTAAATTAATTATTAATGAATTATAATTAATTAATGAATTATATTTAAATTAATATTTAAACTTTAGTAGCAGGAATTGGAAGCATACTTATAGGACGTGCCTCTTCAATTGAAGCATTTCTGCCTTTAAGAATCGGAAAAATGTCGGCGATCTTCCAGCGTGATGGGACTTTTCTTTGACGAATACACTCCGCAGGGAAATGGTTAATTGGTTCGGCCAGCATCAGGGCGGAGCGCTTGTACAACAGCGTTGGAATGTTCTCACTTCCAGTAGAGTTAGAGCCAATCAGAAAAAGCATTTTCCAAATGTCAGCGATTTCAAATTGAGGAAACCGTCCATCATCTGTCAAATTCTGAAAAGCTGGTAATGAAGAAGGGTAGTTCATCACCCTGCAAAAAGAAATTGTTGAAGTCGTC
Organism: Prostheceraeus crozeri; assembly: GCA_907163375.1. Taxonomy (NCBI): domain Eukaryota; kingdom Metazoa; phylum Platyhelminthes; order Polycladida; family Euryleptidae; genus Prostheceraeus; species Prostheceraeus crozeri. Next base: position 66,347 of record CAJQUW010002101.1, on the reverse strand, counting down.
TGCATGTTCATCATTAGACTGAAGACTAGTAGAGCGAAACGAGTTTGTTGCGTGGCCTCGCTCGAAGTTAATGTACGACCACAAACCTTTCACTGACTTTGACTGCTGTCTTTGCTGTAATAAATAAACTGTCTTTGCCTTCTATATTTCGCTTTTTACCTTTTGTTTTAGGACGTTAAATAATTGCCATTTTCGCTTACGATAAGTATCCCATCGTTGATTGATTAGCAGTTTCACCAATGGAGTCATCCATGGAGCGTTAGTATTTGTCAAGTATACGAAATGATGAGGAATGGTTTCCATGGACTCTTCAATAGATCGATAAAAGATGTCACACTTCTCATCGACGTTACTACACAAAAAGAAACTTCCGAAATCGTGAGACAGGAAGAATTGTTCAAAGCTAAGAACATGTAATTCACGTAAATCAAATATCGAATGCTTCTTGACGTCACGGCAGCTTATGATCTTCTTGGATCTTGCAATAACTATATTATGATCAGAGCTACCAACATGAGGACCGATTTCAACCCTTGATTCATTATAGTGACCTTGCAAGCTCTTATCTACAAAAATTAAATCAAGATTGGCTTCAAGACGAGTTGGGCCACTGACGATGTTATACAGGGGAAAAGATGACGTGAGAAAGGCAGAATCGTATCTGTTAAAGTTTCCAGCAACCAGAAGACGATGATGTGGCAGACTAGTAAGGTGATCATCGATCGTATCAACAAATGTCTTACAAATTGACTTGAAGGCAATGCTTTCAATCTATAATAGCATCAATATATAAATCAAATAATATATATATATATATATATATATATATATATATATATATATATATATGAATCAATGATTTTGAACGATAGTCAGTCAGAAAGATGATTGGCATCTCTGAGCTATTCGCTGTATTCGACTTAAAATCGCTCTCAAAAATTTTGAGGAATTTCATGCCATTAATAAATAACCTTTTATTGTGCACGCAAGCTTCTTTCCCAGGATTCTTAGCTCGATCATCATGGGCCTTCCTTCGCATCTCAGCCAATTTTTTGTTCACATCACTAGATAGATTTTCCTGAATAAATACATGATTCAGAGGCTTATCGGCATGCTTTAAAACACACGACTTTTTGAAGAACAAATTCGCTGTTATTTCAGCTGTCTTAACTAAAATGAGTCTAAAATTACCGCTTTGAGTTGGTTTTCCAAGTCGATACGCATGCTTTATCGAAGGAAGTTCAATGAATTTTCAGTTGACACAGTGTTGTCAACTCAACTGAGTTTTAACTTTACCGTGTTAACTGAGCTCGGCTGTAATTCTTGTCACATCATTACAATCAGATGTGTAAAATTGATCTTCAGATTTAGATTCACATTTGCATGTAAGTTGCAGGCCTACAACAGCCAATTCTAACAAAGACTAATTTAATTTTTCAGACAGGCATGCGCGACAAGCATATCAGCAGCAAAATCAAAAGCAGTAGCATATTACCTATGATTTAGCCTATAGCAAAATTCCATTTTAATGCATTAATAACACTATCATTTGGAAGAGATGCATGTACCGTAATTCATTTTCCTGTATGACAAGTAGATTATCTATTAATATAATGATTGTTAAAAATAGTCACTTCTCAGGGTAGAGCAACTGTTCTTTGTCAAAGGCGAGGTCAATTACAACCAGCTGAATTGCTGACTTACTCGCATCATTAATTTTCAACGCTTCACTAAATTGTGCTTTCGCAATTTCTACTCTATTGTCACAAGTTGTCCTAAAACACTCATTCATGATGTTCAAACAACCATTGTAATTTCTTTGTTAGTTCGGCATTAGTTACTGTGTTTACTTAGTTACTACTTCAGTTATTCTTTGTTGAAGATGTCTTTACAACCTGAGCCGCATCAAACCCATTGACATTTGTTGACATCTTTCATCTTTAATAAACCAGTAATATTTTGCCGACCATTTCATAAAAATAGTGAATTAGTTTTAGCAATTTATTGATTTTTTACTGAGTTAGTGTAAATGATTATTGGATATACAGCCTACTAATACCATATAGAGAGCAACCATGTAGTAGGTAGAGTATTGACTCAAAACAATGTCAGCATACATGCACATGAACAATGAAAAGTTTTATATGAAAGGATTCCGATTTTTGTGTAGATTACGTTCCTGCGGTCCAAAAAGCATTTGATCTATTTTAAATAGCTAAAATATTGCAAATTATTCCTCTGTTTATGTATAACGATTTGGTACTTCAAGCTTCAATATTTAAGTAGTATAAAACTGAAAAGATATAAAAAGAATGAAAATTTACTAACAGGTATCCCAATAAGACGGAAATTCAGCAAAATTCATGAACAGCATTATAATGCAAGTCTTCATTTCCATATCTCACATGTGGTTCTGGGTCACAACTCCAGTTCATTACTAAAATCGAAACTGTATTAATTAATGCTGAGTTGCTACTCTACCTAATATACTACTTACTCTATGGTTTCTTCGTCATAGAAAAGTTGAGATTTTATTCTCTTCTTGGCTCAAATTTCAAGTTTGCTAACTTATATCTCAAATCTACTTGATAGCCTTTTTCCTCCAAGTTAAATGGATCTGTAAAGTTAAGACTCCTGTCCAAAATATTAACTAGCAGGCTGAATTCTAAGGTCAATAGAAATCACTTTGCAAAATGGAGCTATAAATGGTTAGAATGACAACACTCTATGCAGTTAGAAGTCAACAATTCATATTTTGCTGTCAACTACTTTTAACTTTGATTGGACCAAACCTTGTTTGATTTCCGCATAGAATCATTAAACATGTGCATGTTGACTTCCAATACGTAGACCCAGAAATAGTTAGAAGCATTACAATACACAAACACTTTGCGTATTCTTATTTGCACTCACCATACAATGTGCGCACACGATATTTAATGTGAACCTGCATTATGTTTACCTACATTTATGAATTTGGATTGTATCATATATTAATATGTAAATGGGCAATTCCACGCGAATGTCAACATTTGGGTAATTTACTGAAGTACCTATGAGCTTACTTTCGATTGCACAAACATCGTATCCTTGACACTTACATTTTCAAGAAAACATTCAATATACCATGAAAATTTTACCTCCGTCAAAAAAATCATTAAATGAATGCTGCAATAAAAACAAGAAAATTTGAAAAATTACCATTTTCATGATTTGCTCTTTATTGCACTAACACATTTCAAATTTACTGCACTGCTACTCATTCGAATCATAACTTGAGTGCTTCTTCGAAAACAATCTCACTATTTGGTTAAAAAATTGACATGTAGATCTGAACTTACATGTGTAACGTCGTAACGGAAAAATGACTTTTTTTCGTCTCACGGCCTCCAACCAACCTATAAAACTTCCAAAATTTGGAAGCAAGGCAAGTGAATCATGTTGCATTGTATATTCAGATCCGCTCTCTGTTCATAAATCTGTTTAATGGGGCATTTTGAAAATCGCAACGTCGGAACGCTATGCAGTCACGCTGTTAAATGGAAGCTATCATCATCCGAACACTCACGGTATCGGTAGTAGGCATTTTAGAGTTCGATGGGTTAATTCATTGGCACTCCCGTGCGAATCGATTGAGAATTTGCCTATTATTTGAACATAAGCAAAATCCCTTAATTTTTCGATTTGGTTAAAATCTCTGATCATTCATTTGTCCATGCATGTACACACGAATACGATGACTTGACGAGTAGGCACACTTTGTGTTGTCTTTTAGCTATTTCATTGCAGCATGGCTCCCACGCTTTTCAAAATTAGGTCATACTAGGAATTTATAACACGTTTTTGAGAAAATTCCAAGACAATTGCTGTAACCTAATGATACTCAAAAATGCAGCTCATCATAGGAGTTACATGGAGTGCCCAACTTTGCGAAAAAATGTAGCTCCAGTCTAATCATTCAGAAAATCGTTATCCAGCATCCTGAAAGATTGTGTGTATACTAGGTGGAATAGTTCGTTTAATAGCATTGAAGAAATGAGTACTACTTTTATCAATATATAAGTAGTATGATTACTCATACCTGCAAATACCTAGTATGAATTTTGTATGTTTCTGTTCGTCTGTGGGTCCGTCTGCAACTTGACCCTATAATACTGAAAATACTACTAATGTCTGAAAAGGATGCTAACATTGAATATGCAACCGGAGTTACCATTCTTTTAGGAATTGCAAGGGAAAAGGAAGTTTTAAGAGATGAACCTTAAAGAGCAAGCGTTTGATAAATTAGTAATTATATCTTAATTATCGTACAGTTTTACCCAGTTTTCTTCTTCTTTACTCCAATCAGTTTGGATGGCACAAAATGTTAGTGCTGTCAGTGGACCTACATCAACATTGCATGCAATTGCAATACATTTACAGAAGACTCCAGCGCAAGTTGTAGGCTGGTCCTTGCGGTCGCTGCGTAGGCCTACATAGTCATTGGGAAACAGTCCATGGCATGTTTCCTAACATACACCGAAAATCCAATTTCCAAAACGAATTCATCACATCACGATTATCGGATTAAATCATATGAAGCTGCTCGACTTTTGCGGACAGGAACTGGGGCATGCGTTTCTCCGAGCGAAGGGGCCAACCTTGTTGGGCACCTGTAGGTCAGGAAGTGTCGACCAAATGCATAAAGCCGCTGCTTGCGATGATTCCTGGTTTGTAGATCGTTTTACAAGCCGAAATGGCAACACTGTAGCTCCCTTGTTCATGAAAAGACAAGCTGAAGGGAAATTTCGCTGGGCACCAAATGAGGACATAGATGGATTTGATATAGGCCTATCCACCACTGTGGGAGCTCTCCGAAGTCCATAGTCATCGCATCCGGAAGAAGTCGAATCATGCATAATTTTGATTTGAATGATTTACAGACTATTGAAAATGTGCTAATAAACATTTAGATGCGGCTATATTTGAAATTTGTGTAGTTCGGAAAGCATACTCTCGTGTTTTTCGCAAGTGTAACGTCGTAACATTTTACATGTAACGTCGACGATGCATGTATCTTTCATTTTGACCGTAAGCTTGATTGGAATCCATTCAAAGATTATGAGAAATGACATTACTTCTGATGAAAAACTAAGTTTCAATTTCAACAAATGCGTGCGATATAACGTCGTAAAGCATGGAATTGCCCAAATACACAACTTTTTCTACATTTTCAAATGTGCTTGAAAATTTGGAATAATTGGAATATAGCTTTTACTATTAAAACATTGACCGTATTCAAGTGGTTGCATGAAATACCTGCATTCTATCACTAACATGATGATGTAAGCAGACAATACTGAACAGTTGATGCTATCACAGAGTAAGTACACGGTAGGTACGTGTCAAAAAATGTCAGCATACAGTGAAAATTTTTATATCAAAAGATTGATTTTTTTTGCGTAGATTACGTTCCTGCGGTAAAAAACATTTGATTAATTTAAGAAAACCAAATTTTTGCAAATTATTCCTGTGTTTATATACTAGCGATTTCGAACCTCAGACTTTGATATATATATATATATATACAGGGTGGCGCACGTAAAACGCCAGATTTTAAACTTTCATTACTCCTCAAATATTCATCCGATCGTCATGAAATTTTGACTCATACTAGTTTGGAGTATAGGATTTATGATGATTATACCTGTTGTACTGAGAATTGTCAGAAAATTCTGATTCTATTGACCGAATGACATGTACTCATTTTGCTGACATCGAAAATCTAGATCAAGTTAATTAACTTAACATGAATCGTATTCTGCACAACGAATTGTGCGCAGTCTTGAAGTGAATATTGTTCAGTTACTTCCATGTCATATAAAATTACGATTAAATCACTATCTGAAAAGAATCGAACATTGAAGAATGGATGATTATTCGGTTGCAAAACGAGCAAAATGCGCGGCTTGATGCGAATGGCTCAAGAGTCCAATGGAGTACAAAGGCTTTATCATTCAGAGTATGGCAAGAACGCGAGAGCCCCGGATGCCTGTACCATAAGGCGGTGGCACACAAACCTGCTGACCAGTGTTAGTGTGGTGACTGTCAAGCGGGACCGGTCATCTTCTGAACGAACAGAGCAGAATGTGGAACGAGTTGTGCAGCACTTCGAGGAGGACCCAAACACATCTACCCGTTGTGCATCTAATGCTCTTCAAGTGAGTCGCCGCACTATCCAGCGCATCCTCCATGACTATGGATGGCATCCGTACAAGGTCCAGGTGGTGCAGCGATTACATGAGGAAGATCTGGAAAACCGAATGGAGTTCGCAGAACAGGAGCTACAGCGCATCCAAGCCAACCCGAGCCATTTAGTGGAACTAACCTGGTCCGATGAAGCTCACTTCGATCTGGATGGTGGTTTGAATCGCCACAATTGTCGTTATTGGGCCAACCAGAACCCTCACTGGATCAAGCAAGAGTCTATACACTCGCCACGCACCACCGTCTGGGCGGCAATCAGCCAATCAGGTACCTACGGACCGTTCTTCTTCGACACCTCCGTCAACAAGGATCGATATCTCAAGATGCTGCAGGAGGAATTTTGGCCAGCGGTGCAGTCGGACAGAAGAGGCAGGAGAATCATATTCATGCAGCATGGTGCACCTCCACACTGGGGACTTCCTGTGCGTGAGTGGTTGAACAAGAAGATGCCTAACAGATGGATGGGACGTGGATCTCCTAACATGGCCACCGCGTTCACCTGACCTGACGCCTTGCGATTTCTTCTTGTGGGTTTTGTCAAATCCAAGGTTTAGCATACACGGCCAACATCCATGCAAGACCTGAAGGACCGCATCATACAAGCATTTCAAGCAGTGACAACTGAGATGTGTCGAGAAACTGCTCTGGCCTACCAAAAGCGACTCGAATCCGTCCTCGAGAATGGAGGAGGACACGTTGAAGTTCGATGACTACTAACACTTTTTTCTTATGTTTTTCATTTAATAAATGTTTTCTATGACATTTACCTTCATTCGCTTTGGTCATTATTGATAAAGACGTGGAGGAAATGAAGGGAAAAGTTTATCATTAAATTTTACATGTTAAGATACATTGTTGGCATGTCAATTTTACTACATGTCATTTGGTCAATAGAATCAGAATTTTCTGACAATTCTCAGTACAACAGGTATAATCATCATAAATCCTATACTCCAAACTAGTATGAGTCGAAATTTCATGACGATCGGATGAATATTTGAGGAGTAATAAAAGTTTAAAATCCGGCGGTTTACGTGCGCCACCCTGTATATATATATATATATATATATATATATATATATATATATATATAGAGATATATATATATATATATATATATATATATATATATATATATATATAGCGATATATCTATATGCAGCATGAAGCTGATTAGATATCAAAAAGTGTGGAAATTTGCTACCAAGTATCCTAATAAAACGGAAATTAAACTGATTATCAAAGAAATTCATGAACCGCGTTAATAAGCGCAAGTCTTCATACAAAATTTGGATCCTTTTCTACTTCTTGGTTCAAATTTCAAGTTTGTTGACAATGGCATATCTAGTTAATAGCTTTTCCACAAGGCTAAACGGTCAAGATTCTTGTCTATATTACAGTATTGGACAGAATGGATGCATCACCTTGAGAATTTTCCATCTCTGGCGAGTTACTCTAAAGCTGTTGAAGATAATTGCTTTGAAGAATATATTTGCGATTCTATATCAGAAGAATTACATAAAAGAAGTCAAAAGATACAAGTTTGAATTCCAAAAGTCAGGAAACAAGAAGTAATAACCTGTTTTGTGTATACAGGTACTAAATCTGCTTTGTTGACGTTGTGACTTGTTTAGACGTTGAATGGCACACTCTTGATCCATTATCATTTGCACAATGTTATTTTGAGGACTGTTCCTTGAACTTCCTGTGGCGTCTTTGCGCACAGATATTATTAAGTGCATCAGTTAATGCTTGCGGAAGTAAAGTCTCCATGTGAATTGCGAATACCTAGTAAAGGAAGAGTTGGCAGAAGTCGTCTTTCTGTGGTTATTTTGAAAGCTGACTGACAAAAGAAACCACTTGTATCTTCCAAGAGTGCAAACATCAACATTGCTCTCTGCAAAAGGTGCGAGGCAGTCACTGGGGAAGACTGGCGCCGACTGACGTTTAGAGATGAATCTTTTGCAACTCAATTATCTGATTTTCCCGACCCGTGAGAAAGTCAGCGATTAACCAGGAACAGCCCGAAATACTGCGCAAGATGAGTGAGGAACGCCTCAAAAGTTATGACATGAAGCACATTCTTCACATAAGACGCTGCAGTCAGCTGATGAAAGAACAGTTTGGCTTTTAGGCCTACTTGGACATAATGAATGTGAAACTGATCGAAGAACTTGAAGTTGGACGCATTTCCAAAATGACATTGCACTATGTCCGCTCATGGAAGCAGTGCTATCATTAAACTGTTCAATTGGTTGATTCTTGCCTGAATTTGCTCCAGACATAAACCTAATCCAGAATCAGTCCAATAGTTGTTGAGTGACCCTATTGAACAAAGAGTCCGTCCGAACATAACCCACTGTCTTTTGCGGAATTAATGAGTATCATGATCGGGAAAGAGCTAAAGACATTTGATTGAACATAACTATCGCACAGTCTTTGCACGTCCATGCCCCCTTGGATCTACTTTATGCTGCAAAATTGGGGCCATCATTCCAATTATTGGGTAATTAATTGAGCTGCGCATGCATCGAATATGTACATGATTCCTACCGACTAATTAATAAATCATGTATTCGATATTTTTGATAAATATGATCTATAATCATAGGATCACACATAGAGTAAGTATGTTAGGTAGAGTGGTAACTCCGCATTTATTAAATCCTTAATGTGTATACACCTTCGATTTTATTAAATGAACTCAGAGATGCAGTCGGAATTGTTTCCAAATGTGAGATCTGCGCATTTATGCAGTTTTGAAGAAGTTACAACGGAATTGACATGATCATGATAGCATAAAGCAGAAGGAAATGATATTATTTAACAGATCGTCCGTGTCATGATTTCCTTGGATAGATATCTGTTTGCTGAATTGACAACTCGATGACCTGCTATTGCTTTCTTGGTGAACCACAAGAGAATCTTCTTAGGCGTTATCAGTTCATAAGCAACCTGCCACTGGTAGAGCAAAATAACAGAATCAAAGACAATGATTTTAATTAACTTTGAAAGATGTAAGTGGGTCCACATCACTACTCAGATTCAAGAAATGAAACATGAATTTGGTGAATAATAAAATCAAGCCGGTGAAAATTGAATTAAAAACTTGACGTTTCAGTCAAGAAAGCAAGGATAAGATCTCAACTTTTTCATGAAAACTTTCATTTTAATACAATTTATGAAATTCGCTTGATAATCAGCCTGATTTCCGCTTAGCTAGGATGCTTTTCAGCAAATATTCATTCCTTTTGATATCCAACTTGTTTCATACTACTTATACAGGAGAGTCATCTCGGTAGTATATAAATTGGCAAATTTTGACATTTTCAAAAGTGCTCAAATAATTTTTTGGACCACGGGAACGCTATCTCCGCAAAAAACTGAATCGTTTGATATAAAAATTTTCACTGTATACATATACTTTTTTGAGTCGACATTCTACCTATATGTCCCTACTCTATGGTATCACATTCAGAAATCGTTAATGCAGTGTCTGAATTTTTCTTCACTAATTCAAAGAACCTTACTAAAATTGGAAAATTTCACAGGGTAATGCGTCCATTCTGTCCAATACTGCATCACCGTTAACTAGCAGAATACGGCCAATAAAATTATCTGTGCAAAATTGAGTTACAAATGGTGAGAATTATAATATTCTACGCAGTTAGAACTCAATAATGTTTACGTGAATCATTTATATTTTCATAGGCATACGATTTTATGATTCACTAAAATTATGTTAAATTTCTTATCTAAATCTGAGTAACATTGTGGACCCATTTACAAGTTAATTATGATCATTGTCTTCGATTATGACATTTTGCTCTTTCTGTGGAGGTAGTTTGTGACATGATCACACTTACGAAAATGCTCTTATTGATAAGACTGAGCACTAGAGTAATAGTCTCTTCTATAGAATAATTTTTAATAGACATTGCCTCTCCAAGATTGTCATGGCACGGTGAATTTGCAAAATGCTATTGGGCAATTTTTTGAAAAATCGTTCTCACCTCTTCGATTTTTACAAAACAGTATTATCCTACTCAACTTCGAGGGTATGATTGACTCTGCCGTCCACATTACTGAAACCAATGCATTTTTCTCATTTTTGATTTCAGTTTAGTGGGTCCAACATCGTCGGTCTGATTACAAGTATCCAGATTTCCACGTTCCACGACCCAAGTAGCTGTATTTATACAGACATATTTCATAGTTCTAAAATAACATGGTGAAGATCTAATGCTCAGTTGTTTTAGTGACATTGCCTACTTTATCAAGCATAATGCCAATCGTCTTCGAATAAAAAGCATATTGCTCTGGATTGGCACAATGCCTGGTCTCTCGAAAACGTGTGCAATCAGACCGACGGTTTTCTTGCTTTCTTCTATGGCAGCCACTTGCCAACTTTTTAATACTTTTCACTGAAAAGCATCGGCTGCTCCTATCTTGTCATGTACCGCATGTACATTATGCTTAATCAAGCTTTGAGATCAAATTTTGAGTGCATTTAAAAAAAAGTATTTACTTTTGAGCAGAAATCGTAATTAGACCGACGGTGTCAAACTTGGGTTCAATCATGTCCCCTCTACTTTGATAAAACAATATTCAGTGGAATTAAACTGTGAGACACAACGTTTCGGCTGATGCAAATAGTCACTCATGTCTTGCCATCACTCATACAGAAATCGACAGACAATGGCACAAACTGTAATCAGACCGACGGCAATCAAACCGACGTCGGTCTGATTACAGAGCCGTCGGTCAAATTACATAAAATATTTATCATGCAATAATGCATTGTTATCGGCTTAATGGCCCTCATTTGTATCCTCCTGCATAATTCATGATATATGGAATAATTCATGTCTGTATGGAAGAATGCTGATGGGCTCTATAGGCTTGTTTGAATGCAGAACACATGGACTATCTACAAAAACCCAATCAGTGGCCTGCTAGTGGCCACTATTTCTTATTTTAGAATTGCAAGACCGATAATCTTGATGTGAAATGAGCTAAGACGAATCCCGCAAACTGCAAATAAAAGCAAAAAGAGTGTAGAGATCATGCAGTAACAACTTTTGATGCACGAATAGAACCAAATCGGCTAGAAAAATCACGAAAACGCAGCAACATGAAAGGTTGATTGATTAACTGCAAGCAAGCATCTCGAAATGCACATAGGCTGTTGAATTCAGAGAGTTTCAGTCATGATAGAAGGAAATGGCTTTCACAGTCATAATAGCCCCTTTTACCAACTTTTTTTGGTGGATCCATCACAGTGAGAATGTCTGAAACATCATACAAGATTTCATCTTTTCTTCGTGGCCATCTGTATTGAACATGTTGTCCACAGCCAGCCGCCTCAAGGCAATTCACTTTCACCTTGGTCCCTTGTGCGTCCGTGATGATTCCTGGATATTTTCTTATATTGTATTTGGCGATGACCCACATTCCGACAGCCAGTTTCCGACGCTGAGAATTGCCACGTGAGCTGAGATTAATCATGATTGGTGAGAAACATTCACATTCTAGGCTTTCATAACAATGACAAGCCAGCTGTTGATAGCGCATCTTATTTTTGTAATAAGAGACAAAATGACATTTAGATATTCCTTTCATCGAGGTCATATTTTCCTTCCAATCATTCAACATGTCGGCATATCGATCAATTTCTTCCTTCGAAACTTGTTTGATTAAAATCTTACTCTGCTGACCGACACATGCGAAATCTTTTGCGTTTAGGATAGAGTTTCCGATTGCAACGTGCCTATCGGCCAGTCTCTTTAGAGCAGAGCCCACGCCGTCGGCAGCCCCTTTCCGCGTCCTGACTCAGTGTAAATCCACTGGAATCTTTGTATTTGGTATTTATTGCACACTTCTTGCATGAGATGCAATGTGAACCGATTCCGGTATTGTGAGGATGGTGAGTCCGAAATAATTGTGATTTTCTCTGAATGGCTGCCGATTTCCGCGAGAATACTGTCCAAGTGAGCGATAACAGCCTCACCAGTTTTGCGCAAGTCGTCTGAAACTGTGGCAAAGCAGACCGGTTTCGCATCAGGTCCACTTACATATATCACTCCTTGGTGTATTACCACCTGTCTGTGAGCATTTCCAAAGTGTGTTGCTTGTATTTCTTGTGCCCATTTACAAGAAAAATTCTCTGAAAAATCGATGTGCAGAATCACTTCGTTTTCAGTGATGGAATTTTTGACATACTGAATCTCTTGGTATTGATGATGGATTCTGTATTGGTGACCAGAAAATTGAGAAAGGCTTCTTTCAAACTTTTGTGTCACTTCAAGGACAGGTTCACACCTTCTTGAACATGTCATCACGCCATCATCATTTTTCTCCCATTGATAGTAGGGAATGTGTGACATGGAAATGTTGATTTTTTCGATCCATTTCTTATCTTTACAGGAGTCACACAATCGATGTGTGCACTCAAAGTTTTGTGGAGAGCAAGTAATTCCTTCAACAAGTGTCCGCTTTATGCGAGTGGAAATGATCCTGTGTGAGAAGAGAGAATCCGTCAAAAGTTGCATATTTGTACATTGCTTGCAGAGGCCTGACTGCCATTATTCACATTTGGCATCTTAAGATGTCTCAAGTCTTTGATGTACCTGTAGAAGGTTGACTCAGATAGCTGCAATCTTGAATTTTCGCTGCAGAATTTTTGATGTAGAATATTTACTGAGAAGTTGTAGTATCGAACTTGCACTTTTTCGCCATTTCTGCTGACAACTTCTTTCTTTCCACTGGTTATTCGACTGTTATCATCTCTCTCCAGGAAGGCTTACAAATCATCAATGTTGCATTTTGTAGACCGATCTTGGTGGAGAACACTTTGTGGCGCAGCAGACGCAACTGTAGAATGGTGAATGCTAATATTCCTGAATAGGTGACTACGAAATCCTCTGTACTTCCTCACAATATTTTGTACCACTAGTCCGACGTACCGTCTTTCCCAGCGCCTTTTCCCTTTTGATGACTTCAAAGACTGCAACAGGGAATAATATGCAGTCAGAGATCTCTTGGTTGATTTATTTGATCTCACTGTGTCATTTACGAAAATGGCCGACGTGTTTACTTCATCAGAGGCTGCTGAGTTTCTACTGGAGCTAGGCATGTATTTACTGTTGCTTTGAGACTTCCAAAGTCGCTTTCTAATCCTCCAGACTTCGCGTTGTAAGGATGCTTTTTCCCTCCGACGACGAATGATTTCAGTCTTTCTTTTCTTCTTTTCTCTCTCACTCGCTACGATTGATTTTGTCGTTTTCCTTTCTACCTGCACATCTCCTATGCTGCCTTGATCCTGTCTAGTGGGTCTAGAATTCTTTCTCCCTTCTCTGTACTTTCTCAAATATATGCGATTCTTTCTTCTATTGATTCTAGCCTCTCGTGTTGTCATCTCGCTCACTTTCTTCTGATAACTTTTCCGGCAAATAGCGCGTCGTTTTTCCATATAGTGTGGGTTGGTCAGCTTTTGATTTTCTCTGTAGCGCCGGTCACGCTCTCTTTTCTTTTGTAAGTCTTCGGGCATTTTTATTTTCAAAATAAGAACGCTAATGAAATCGTCGCCTAGATGAAATCGTCACATTCACGTCAACGCGAGGAGTAGACTAGAAACGTGGCGTCGAATAAATTGTGTTGACCTTATAGGAAGTGTATAGCAATGAAATCCTGCTCCTGCGCTGGGACTGTCTAGACGACATAGATAGCTAGATACATCGTATATATCTATACCTTATACCACCTTTTATATATATATATATATATATATATATATAAATAAATAAAAATAATGCAAATAATATGGAGGCGTAGATGAATAGATAAATAATAGATAAAAATGTTGCCTCCGTTTAACAGCTATCAAATTCAAGCCACTTATAAACAACCACAATCCCTCTTGTCACTACTACGGCGAAACAAAAATGATGAAATAAAAGGTGTAAGAAAATGTAACGAGAACAAATGCGGAACTTGTCATTATATAATTGAAGGAAAGACATTTCATTTCCGCAACAGAACATTTAACATCAAACATAACATGAACTGCTACTCTCATAATGTAATTTACGTGTTGCGATGTTTGGGGTGCATGGAGTTATATATTGGTCAAACTGGAGATCTATTAAAAAAACAGAATGACAGTGCATAGACATCATATTAAGCACCCAGCTGCAGCTCCATTACCTGTCAGTAGACATATTTCTCGATGCGCCGCGGATAAAGACAAGCAGTTTGAAGTGATGCCTTTCTTTCAGCTTTCATGGAACACGACTAAGCATATGAGAGAGATCAAAGAAAGCTGCTTCTTTTCCCAATTTAAACCTTCTTTGAATTCTGTGTAATTTTTTTCTTTCCATTCAGTTGTAATATTGTATTGCCTAGCTCCTGATGCATGATTAGATGTAATAATTAATACATCGAAACCGGTAGCTACAGGAATTTGACTTTTAGTCCATTTTATCTATTATTTATCTATATATATATATATCACCTTATAGTCGTTCAATACTGTCCAGAAAGTCATGCTGAATCACCGTCATATTGAGGCAATAGATAGCTTTGAGCGTCAATATCACTGATCAGGCTTGATCTGAACTTGCTGATGCACCGGCATTGCTCTGCATCATCATTGCTGCATGTCTTATGCGATTGTTAACACAAAATATAGGATATTACAGTTTATGAGTAGAACACACAGGCATGAGCCATTTCCCAGTTCATTATAATCGTCACAGTAAATCTGTAATCAGACCGACGACAAATGAAATCAGACAGACGACAGATGAAATCAGATCGACGGTGCAGTTGCTGAAAATCAATGAAAATTAACAGTGGTGTGGTTCTCATGTCGAAATTCATAATCTACGCCCAGAAAAACCCCATTGCATCATCTTTTTGATTAAGAAAAGCGATATGACTTTTAGTCCCCCGAAATGCGCACTTTAAATGAGAATTGCCCTATTCCTTTTTCTGTGTTGTTATCAATTCCCTGTTAATTTCTCCAAAGCTGAAAAATCCGCATCTCACGTATGGCACTGGGTCACAACTCGAGTTCATGGCAAAATTGAAACTGCATTAACTAATATTGAGTTGCTACTCTACCTAATATGCTTCATGGCCTACTCTAGGGTTGTAACTAACGAACAAAATTATAATTCTAACACGCCATTTTGCTTGATCGTTCGCAGGATTCATGCTACTTATATTTGCCGGGAGCACCCGAGCTACAATTCTAGACCTTCGAATCCGTCCCTATAGTGAGTATTAAACCATGAATAGACTGTCGGAAAATGGCTCGCTTGCCTCAATGTGCTATCGCCTTGAATAAAACAGAAAAGCGTCTGTCAACAAGTTAAGATCATGCTCATAAATTGATCCCTATAGGGTTTTTACATGGCGCATTTTAAAATAATGCTTAAAACCTTGGATTAAAAGCAGTATTTGAAAATTGCTTGAAAATGCAGAATTTGACAATGAAGCCATTACATTGATATAAGAAACTTTGTCTGATTTAGGAAAATAGAAGAGCAGTAGTAGAACTCGGCAATTGTGCCTTATAAAAGTACAATTAGTGGCAATCAAATCTCTCCTTATAGTAAATTCAAGTCGTCCTAACAAGAAATCGGATGCAGTAAGTAATTGAAAACGCAGATGTACAGTCTATGCTCTTTAAGTTGTGGGATTACTGATGAAAGAGAGAATGTTCATGGCTTTTGATTCTAAATCACTAACCTTCTGTAACGTATCATTTCATCAGGCTTTCATCCAGATTTGAAGATATTTTTACATTAACAGGATCAACTAGGCCTACATACTGGTTGCGAACAATTTTCATTTTTACATGTACTTAGGCCCAGATCGTCAACCTGAATGAAAAAGTGCAACTCTTTTCCTGAACCCTTCATTCTGATTTGTTGTCAGTGTCCACTGAGGAAGAAGCTCAACATACCTTTGAAATCACTTATTGTTCTAAACTGTGATGTGATGTAAGTCTTTGTCAAAGTTGGGCAAAATTTTTTAATGACCGCATGTTTTTTCACATACCTGTGTAAAAAAAGACCTAACCAAGCCCAAGGTTGAAAAAAATGACATATGAAACCCAAGTTTTACGCTTTTTAAAGGACTCAGAAGTTGAAATTACTAGTCACATCTGATTACACAGACGAAACCCAACACGGAGCCATTTACAAAAAGTAATTGTTTTTATCCACACGTTCGGTTCCTCCGTGGCAATAAGTTAATCCTACTCTACTCCTTAATAACTGACACTCACAAATTATGCCGGCTAAGTTGATCCTCTTTATGCAAATATCAAATATTATACTTCAGCATAGCAAGTAATTTTGTTCTTTTACTTGAGATATGCATGTGCATATAAGTGCGCATTTCTCATACATGTGTTAACCATGTGCATCATATTGTATATGTGCGATTTGAAAGGGCTGATGAGATATACCTACGTATGACCTGAATCATCAATTAATATAGCCGGATAATTCATTCTTATTCCTCAATTTTGAGAGATTAAGGTATCGTCAATGCAACCTTGGTCAATGCTCAAATTTTATTTGCACCACTTGTGCAGAAGTGTAGGCCTATTTGCTTGATTGAGTGGCACACGCGACTTTAAAAAGTGGCACGGATGGGTAGATTGGTGCGGCTGCGGCACACTCCTGATGAGAGGCCTTTTATCGTCTTTTAATCGGACTGACAATTTTTTCGGCCAGTGGCAAGGTTGACTTTACTACCACACCACTTTGAAGTAATTTCATCGAGTTTCTCAGAAATTATAATGAAATTCGGTGCAGTAGTGAGTGGCACATGCTTCAGAAGTGACATTTTACTCTTCCGTGCGGTTGACAATTCACAAATATTCGATGCAAGATTACTTTGGAAATTTAATGCGGCTAACTTTGCATCCGAACCACCCCAATTTCTCGTAAACTGCTGTATTATTTTGAAGAATAAGTAGGTGGCTCTAATCATCACACTCTCAAATTATGTGTTACTGTTGCTTTGGAGAGACTCGATTTTCAATATGGTATAGATACAGATACTGCGAACTTCACGTTCACCCGTTGTTTTTTCCTTGAACCCTAGAAATAAATCTCAGCATTGACTTCAGTCGATACATGGATTCGCAGTCCAATGTTTTTAAGCTGTTATTGTACCATCAATACTCATTAGGCATTCTATCGTTTCAAAGCTTTCATGATTAAAATGTCGTGAGTGGAAAACGTCTCATTCGCTTGATTGGAACTGTCATTAGCGACTAAAAATCTTCATATTTTAGAAAAACATATTGAAGTCAGGAAGCAGACTTTCTCAATTGCGAATTCCAAATATTCTCATTAAAATTGACATATTCCAAAAGGCAATCTACATACCGATAGACATTACTAGAGCCCTAATTTGCATGCTAGAAATGCAAAGTTGGAGTTACAACATTCTCTTTCATAAGTCCGTCTCATTATGCTCTTAAAAAAAGCAAAATTCATACTCCTAAATCATGTGGCATTGCATTTTAGAGAGCAATTTATGCTTTGACCTATAAGAAATTAATGCAGAAGCTTGCCAATAGACTTCAAAACAGCAGTGGTACTGTAAAAAAATATCTTATTCAATTAATGGAGTAAACAAGGTACACTCTGATTCACTGTGTAACTATAAGTTAACCAATGTTTGATTTATCCATTCACCTCCTCTTCCTCTAGATTCCGTCGTATTTGATCACGAATTTCTTCAATCATAACATTGATATTCTGTTTGGATTCCTGTTTAACGACTTTCATTGATCGGGAGCGCACCACGTTATATTTGCGTTGAATCTGAAAAATCATGTTTGAATATTAAGTTCGGAAAAAATAGTGAGAAAATGTCATACACCAGCGTGAGAATGAATAAAGACAAGAGAAAAAGATTTAATTATTCATTGTGTCAGAAATCTTTAGGCTCACATATGATTCTGTGTGAATTTTAAAAGCAGAATAGAAACTATGAGCACTGAAAACCAAAGCATTACCGGCAGATTTTCAAGCGTGTCGGTTTACTAGAAGTGTCAATGAAATGCAAAACGATGGCACATTCAAAAACTTACTCAGTAAATAAAAAAACACATTTAATGCATCGTTGGAATGGTAAAAATGGAATTATATTACTTGTGGAATTCCTTCGAAATGCTCCGATCGCAACGACAACTTCAGATTCAAAGTACTCATATCACTGTATACAATATTTGCCGACAGTGCTTGCAATTCCTTCCGATTATCATATAAGTTAACTAGCTTGGACGGTGCTGACATAGTCAGACTTATGGAGCGTTGTAGTACTTTTAGTCCGGATGCCCTTCCTGCCGACTTCCAATGACACCTTCGGGGCTCGACCTCTGAACCAAAAGATCGCTAGGCCAAGCACTTAACCACTGTGCCACGGATATAAGTTAACTAGCACAGGATGAAAAAAAGTTCATCAGCTTCTCAGCAGAGTTTGGCATCGTCTGTGCCTCTTCACCGTCTGATATAATGCTGATATTGCAATATGTTACTGAAAGTT
Source organism: Prostheceraeus crozeri (assembly GCA_907163375.1). NCBI lineage: Eukaryota > Metazoa > Platyhelminthes > Polycladida > Euryleptidae > Prostheceraeus > Prostheceraeus crozeri. Next base: position 47,528 of record CAJQUW010002101.1, on the reverse strand, counting down.
ACGGATCGCTAAGTCAGCAGTCTTGGTTACCGTCAGGGTTAGTGTGCACTTACAGCATGAGTCTATCTGCTATTTGATTTCTTCAAGCACCAAGTCATAGAGGTTTATTGTCTAAGTCTTCTGCTCGACCTCATTGAAGAATGAACCTCGTCCTGATAGGTTTCGACGATAAAAAAGTTATTCATTTCATAACCCAACCGTGAAGTGAGCTTAGAAACTTCCACTTCACCGACAGAAGATGCTGAGCTCAAAAGTGAATTTATTGTAGATAACGTTTAATTCGTCATCCGACAGATCCCAACTAAGAGACTCAAACAATGGTTAGTCATCTATTAATCACCAACAACTCACTATCTAAAAGATCTTCTGTGCCATTGCTCCTGACTATCAAATTCTGTCCTGAAAACTGGTCGACATGCGGTCGTTCTATTTTTTTGGACATGCCAAAAACAAACCTGTCAAAAATATGTAAATTCGATCTATCCGAGCGGACAGCTGTCATTCCTCCTATTGTTGAAATAATTTCGAGAGCTACTTCACCGAGCTTCACATATTCCAACATCACATCCTTATGCTTCTGACACATTTCAAATTCAGCCCACAGTTCTCCAGGTACCAACATGTTAGTGCAAGAGGTGTAGATATCCTGCATTGCGTGCTTGCGTTCTTGTAGGGCGAGTAAAGAGGTGAGGAGGGGACAGAAGCCTTTATCTTATGTGAGTTTTTATCTTTCGTGAGGGTTGATTTCTCCGTATGGAACTGTGCCAGTCCCTATTGAGATTTCATCACCGAGTCAAACGGTCATAAATTGCGTGATAATCATTTGCGAGAATAGAAGGCTGAAAGCACATGCTCCTAAAGCACCGTGATAGTTCCCTCAAAGGCCGGCAATTTCAATAATGACGAAGTTTTTTTTGCAATCATATCGTAGTAGAGCGAGATGGCGTCGCTGTTACATCTGCTACTAAACGACTAAACGGAGATTGTCCGTGAATTGATATTAATTATACAATTCGGAAGACTGCTTTCACACATGTCATAGCGTCAATTCTTGCCAGAAAAACAATCCATCTTACATTATGCTGACATTTTGAGTGCAATTGCTATTTGCTTTATCGTTCAATTTTCGCATTATCAAATGTAACCTAACCCATCAATATTCTGTATCGAAGAGAAAAACATGAAAGTATCTTTATGATAGAAAATATAAGTTGCTTAAATGAATGAATAAAGTTTAACATCACTACTCCCCCCACTGGTGCTGGTGGCTTGAACGATGCTGTCAGACTCTAGATGGAGCATTATGATGGAGCACTCTAGATGGACCACTTCGTGTGCCGTTCCTGCCGACTTCCAGTGACACCATTGAGGCTCGACTTCTTGACCAAGACATCGCTAGGTCAGACCTTGTCACATAGATAAGCAAATAAAACATCTGAAATTGCAATTTGACGGAATCCAATCATCATCCATGTCGTAGCTTGCCAAGACAGCAGACACAAAGCTGGAAAATCAACAATTCCGACCAAAGGTGAAAACATTGGAAGTACGTCGGCGTTAATACGAAAACAATTTGTTCCACGACGTTGAGCATGTGTTATAAATTAAAGACCGATATTTCACTGCACAAGTCTGGCCGCGTCGTCAGGGCAGACTGAAACGCACATCTCGCGAAGCAAAGGATCGACATAACACGCTAGACAGAATGACGTCGGTGACAGTACGCACAAAAGCATGGCTTCTTAAAAACAATACTGAATAGAAATTCATAGAAATCAGATAATGCTGCATATGGAAGGGACATGAAGTTCACATCGCATCATAGTAGGCAAGAGCTTTCATCCTGGCCAAGCTTATTAGTTTTTATTACTGGCCAACTTTATCCTTAGAAAAAGGCTAAAAATTCCTTATACGCAGACATGGTTTGTAAAAGATATTAACATGAAATCGGCGTAGAATGCATACAGATGTTTTTGAAGTTTGTTTTGGAAGAGTTACACTAATATCAATTTCATCCTGATTGTCGAAGGCAACATTTGTTTCATTATAAATATTATCACTATCAAACCATGTTTTTAAATATTTGCTGGTTATTGCGGAGCTACTGTACAGTTCAAATTTTAATGTTTGGCCTAAGAGCCCTTTCTTCCGCAGTAAGATGAAGTAAAACAAATGCTTTACCAAATATTTGAAAGCAAAATATTTGTTTTACTTCATCTATTGATAGGGATACCTATTCGCGACCAGGATTTCACAAACTTTTTGTGTTTGACTTCAGTTAACATGAACATCAGATGACAAAAGCGTCGCTCTCTTAGTCAAACACTTCACAACTGTTACTGCATGACATAATGGATTATAAGAGTAGAATGCAAATACCTATCAGACTGAGTAGGTTTTAAAATCAAAGATACATTGAATGTGCACATATCAGGAACTCTCGCAGCACGTACTTTTAAAAAAGGTAATGAAAATTCTTGATCCTCTCAGTCGATGGTAAATTGAATAGACCTCTCTACGGTGGTGATAAAATCAAAGAACTCTTGAATATTCGTTTCAGGCAAAACAATCCATGTGTCATCTACGTCTCTGAACCAACACAAGACGTCACAAAAGTTATTTGAAAGAATTCTGCTTTCAACACCTTGCATGACAAGATTGGCAACAGTAACAGAAATAGGACTGCACATAAGACAACCAAATGTTTGATGGCAAAATAGATTTTTGAAGCAAAAGTCGGACGCATTTAAGCAAAACTGAAGGAGAAACAATATATCAGTAATAGAAATAGAAGTACGCGTTTTTAAGCTGCGGATCACCATTCATCCTTCCATGTACTCCGGAACAGCTCTACAGGAACACCAGTGAACAAAGATTTCACATCACAAGACACCATGACATCATCTGAGCGACATTTGAAATTCTTCACGAACTACAAGAATTCGTAGGAGCTTGTAGCGCTAACAGGCGAATCCTTACGGAGAGGAGAAAGAAGTGTGCATACTGTCACCGACATCATTCTGTCTAGCGAGTTATGTTCACGGTTTGCCTCACGAGATGTGCGTTTCAGTCTGCCCTGACGACGCAGCTAGACTCATGCTGTGGAACACCGGCTTTTAATTTATAACACATACTCACTGTCGTGGAACAAATTGTTTTTGCATTAACGCCGACGCACTTTCTATGTTCTCATCGTTACGTGTGAAATATGGAGGCTCTGTTTTAACTGCAATTCGCCGTTTTGCAAAGTGATTCGTTAATATTGCTAGACAGAGATGTCACTTGGATCTTGATCATCGACTCAAAGATAGCAATCTCATATTTCCGAGTTTGAAAGCGAAACCTCATTTAAAGACCAAAGCTGGTTTCAAAATTTACAACTTAGGATTGGATAATACCATGCGAAGAACAAATTTGAGTTTGTGTTGACGGTGAGAATTGCTCATTACTTTTGTTCTATCTTATCTGAGAATGAGTTGCAAAGCATTATCAGTGACTCTGACAGATGAGCGGAATCGATTCCTCAACTTTGAAAGATCATCTACATGAAATATAGAATATCTAATACAAATGGCTAAGTTGATAAATCGAAATGGGATGTGAGGTTATCGAGCACGCTTTTAACAACAGAGCAGGTCAATGTTCTTGGGAAGGGTTTAAACTTCGCAACAACTCCAGAGGAGATTCCCAAGGCCAACATTATTGCTTCTATCGAGCATGGAATAAGCCAACTGTCTGAGGTTAGCAAATCTATGATTCGTACACCAATATGTCATGTTATGGTTGAGCCCTGCCAAAATGCCTAACTGTATGTACTTACATCAGACAGTAGCTTCTCGGCTTCATCACGATGAACTCCCGCACTATGTGACTTCATCGGCCCTCTTTTCCTCTCTTTCTCTGTTTTCAATACTTCTTGCAATGGGATTTCCACGGTGGAAGTTCTGGTACGTAAAGTCTCTAGGGTTTGTTTAGTTTGCTCTTCAGGGTCCACCTTTGCCTTTGACGGAGCTGCGGGTTTCTGTAAAACAAGAACACAAAGTATAGTATCTATCACAGCATAGATATCACAACTCTATCATTCAATTTATGTCGAGTAAAATTATTTACCTTCTGCAGATGCCGCATCGGCGGTTGTGCGCGATCCATTCTACGTTTGCGCTCCACATCAGTCAATGGATGGGACAGCATAAACTGCAGAGCATTGAGGGAGCCGTTCAAAGTCTTCGGTAACGTCTGTTTCACTTCAGGATCGTCTGCACCCTCAAAGAGTAGAGAAAGATCATTCGGATCGAAATAAGATTCTGGTGGGAGAGGTATTAGCTCATCAGTCTTCTCTTCTTTCACTTCCTCATCTTCATCCTTGCCGGCGTAAACATCGTCCAACTGAAATAATAAGTGGTATATTTGTATAGCGCTCTCCCCAAAAGGCTCAGAGCGCAGAAAATCAATGTAAAATTATACAAAGCAAATGTGATCAAGTCAATGAAAAAAACTGTTTCTTCAAAAAACGTTTAAAGCGGGTAAAGGGGTTGGTCGATCGCAATCCATGTGGCAAGTCATTCCACCAAAGAGAAGCTTGTGAGGTAAACGCTCTGCCAGCCGAAAATTGGATTTTGAATACTGGAATCTTTAATCGCAAGTCATCAAAGGAATATCTTAAATGTCGAACAGGTCGATGTGAAATCAACAGTGCACAGCGGTATGAAGGTGTCATTTGTATGTAAGCTTTATAACAGAAACACAGAACATTAAACTTAATTCTGGAGGACACCGGTCGCCATTTTAGTCTTCTTAAAGTTGGAGTAATATGGTTTCGACGGGGAATTTCATGAATTAGTCTAGCGGAATAAAAGAATAAATCAAAAATTAAGAACAATAATCACTACTGAAATGCAAATTGCTCCGAATACCGGAAAACTTGAGAAAACTGAACTCAAGGAGATAAATCAACTATACTCATTGACAAAATTATTGAAACCGCCATTTTTAATCTCATATAATCATTATTAAGTTGCTATATCAAGCAAATCGCCTTATATGTGAAAGCAAAGATAATAATCTAATCAAATTTAATAACGTGCGTGCCCTCCTCGAGCTTTGATTCACTCAGTGATGCGAGATGGCATCGAATTACAAAGTTTTGTAATGCATTCAACTTCAAGGAATGGCCACTGTTGAATTAGTCTCTCAGTTAGAATGTTCAGGGATACAGGTGGAAGTTGATATCGCTCTCTCACTCGCGCCCAAGTTTATCCCAGACTTGCTCGATTGGAGATCGAGAACCTGGTCAGGAGAACGTGCAGGCCAAGCAAGAGTTTGTATGTTGAAGCTCCTTACCGCCGCAATAACAGCTGAAGAGCGATGTGGTCTAGCATTGTCCTCTTGGAAGACTATATCTTCTGCCCTTGCCAGTGGAGCAACAACCGACAACGGAACTTCTTTAAGGTATCTGTCACTTGTCATTGTGCCGTTGATGATAGCTGCTGTCGTTCTTCCGCCATGCCAAATGCCTCCCCAAAGCATCACAATAGATCAATGGATTATATCTGACGTAAAACTTTGTTTCTCGAAGATGCTCAGATGCAAAACAAAGTTAATGAGACTATTTGTTCTTTTGTTGATCAATTGTGGCTGTATCTGCTCAGCTGCCTATACACAGTACATACCTAAGTTAGTTCAATTAATCATCATCCAACTGGATCATTTTACCCTGTACTCTTAACTCGATCAATGCTTGATATCACACCTCATTAAATCCCGGTCCCTTACAATATTGATATTCTCGCAATCCAACATTTTTACGTGTGCTTGCACATACGAAACATCTGAATAGAATTGTTTCACTGTGACCAAGTCGTATTTACATCAGCCGGCTGGCCGACCAAATAACAACCGTACACCTAGCAAATGAGAAAGAGAGAGCATTTTATGCCATTAAATGCATTTTTCAAATGCAATGGAAATCATGATTAAACTGTAGAAAGTGATCTCTAACAGACGTTTTGGTTGGTGGGTTGACCTTGACAGATGCTCTCGAATGACCTCATACGAATAGGCTAGATTAGACCAAAAGGTTACCGATTGAAACCAATTCCAAAATATTCCCCATACTTACCTTAATACTGAGTGACCCCTAACAGACGTTTTGGTCGGTGGGTTGACCTTGACTGACGCTCTCGAATAATCTGAATGTATACTGTAGATTTATCTACATGTTATTAATGAGACTTCATGAATTGCAATCTTTTATTAATAATAATGCTGTTTTTCTGAATTCTATGTGTATATCCGTTTCCCATTTTGTCTATCCATTTTGTTCCTGTGGAGACAGCTGAGCTGCGGAGACAATTGCTGTTGGTAAGGTGTTTCAGAAAGTGCAGATGGCATCAAGTGGACGACTCCTCTGACAGTTGGTGTATCTGAGTCTGCAAATTTCACATTATGTCATTAATTGTTTATCTACGCGCTTCACAGAAGAAATTCACCTTCGATATGGGAGACAAATTCCAATGATGATTAACTGGCAAAGTGGACGTTGTCAAAATTTATGAATTGCCGCGAGTCTGCAAAGTAAATTTCAACGAACCACTCGCTGCTAGACCATTGCTGCTGCGTGAGATCTAGCTGTTCCTCATCTCGTGGCTCAAGTGATACCCGTCTCAAAAATTCACCTGGAGGAATTGTAGGAATCCACAGTGCTGAAGAAATTGAAGACCTTCATATTTACTTCTAAGCTTTGAAGAAATTGAAGAAAACTAGAAAATCTGATTTTCAAATCCGCTCTAAAGAAACATGCTCTAGATGTCTCATCCAATTGATCTTGAAGCACGAAGGAACATAAGACAGAAATAGCTGTGCAAGCATTTACTAAGATTCACCCTATATTCTTGCAATATTTATCCATTGATGTCATTGCTCTCCGAAAAATGCAAGTCAAACATCAATTTAGCCACAGGCTCAGATACTACATGTCTGTATGAAATAAACAAGTTTTGTGAATGCCAAGTTACAGAAGCTTTATAGGCCTATTGACAGTTCAGATAAGAGTGTATATACACGTACTTTCGTGGTGTGCATGTGTGGTGTAATGTGGCGAAATATTAGGCATGCAGATAATATTTAAAAGTAACTGTATTATTTAAAAGTCCTTTTTTCTTTTTGAAAATTTCTGTTGATAAAAATTTCCTTAAGTCAATTAGTAAAATTTTGTATATATGTGAATACTTTCTATAAGCGTGATTTGTTGAAATTTTCGCTTGTAAGTTAAGTCATCAACTCAAAACGAACATAACATAGCATTCTACAATATGTTGTCGCTACCGGTTCCGATTCATGTTTACTTTCAATTAGGGTCAGATACAATTAGGCGCAATTGAGATTAATAGCTTAAAATGAGGTACTTTACTCGAGAATAGGTACTCGAAATATCCCAATGTGCTCAAATATACATGTAACGATAAAACTTGCGATTTAGGAAAAATGCCTGAATTTTTGAGAAATGCGAGTAGGAACAATGTCAGAGACCTGCCACAGCTATGACAGACCAATGAAATATCCGAACAACAGGGATTCGCTCTCGCCAAATGATCAAGAGGTCATAAAAATGGTCCTCAGATTCTGAAATCAATGACTTCGTTTCATCATGTAGTCGGTAAGTTATGGAGCTTTTTGAATGAAAATGAAAATGTAAGAAATATTGCACATTCAAAGTAAGTGCCACAATTTTGAGCAGAAAACTGCTCTTCAGCGGCACCAGTACTGGTGCTACTTAGCCCTGTCGCTACGTCGCTTCTGACACCAGAAACGACTAATTTCGGTTTAGCGACCCTCGCTAGGGGACACCTTCCCGGGTGGCTGCTTTTAGTGGGAACGTAGAAGAGATTCGCTGAGAAAGGATAACAATTTTCAGTTCAAGGTCATTCGAGAGCGTCTGTCAAGGTCAAACCACCAACTAAAACGTCTGTCAAGGGTCATTCAGTATTGAGGGAAGCGTGGGGAACAATGTGGCATTGGTTTCAATCGGTAACCTTTTGGTCTAATCTAGCCTAGTTGTGGGATGTTGCATAATAGGCCCCTGTGTTTACCCACAGGGGCCTATTATGCACATTTATGTTGTAATGTTATGTTATTTATGCAAATATTATGTTATATGTTATATTCATGTTATTTATGTACACCACAGCTTTAATATTCAGGCTACACGTAAGTGTTGTTCGCAACCAGTGGTGAATTTGTAGTTAGTTCTGCAATAAACAAATAAATATGCAGTCACCGACAGCAGGAGGATTTTCAGATAGTCATTGATGGCATCCAGTTTTCATATTAGACAAGCAGTATGTCACATTTCTTTACATGGAAATTGAAAATGTGAACAAGACATTGAGTATCTCGTCGGATTCACTGAATTTCATAGGCGACAGTCTTATAAAAAAGCGAAAGACATCAAATGAGTCCGCCAAAAGATTCCAACCATCTTCGCTCACATTGATATTCAGTTCTTCTTTCCAAGTAAAAGATCCGTCAAAAGAGACGTTAATTGCATTTGCTGCACTTTCTACCACCATACAATGATAGAAGATCAGGAATTGAGTAATGAGATCGTCATTGAATTTGCTAAAATATTAACGATGATCTCAATGTACTTTGCTATACGCTCTTTAAAATAAATTCATATATTTTGACATTTGTTTATCTCAATTTAGCCTTGTGTTTTTCCAATCATTAGGCGAAGTAAGCAGGTTTCTTACCACAAGCTGAGCGAAAAGTACATGCATCGATTATGAGTATCAAAAATATATGACAGCGCTATCCATGAAAATGAATAATAATAACAAGCATAAGCATCATGTGCATTTTCGCTAAAACATGAAGTGCGTCTTTTAAGTAAAAAAATGTGAATTCAACAATTTGAGCATTAGCAGTAGTGAAACAATTGAATAGATCATGAACATGAAAAGGTAAACAGGCAGCCATCGGTAAAGGCTACGGGTCCTTGGTGTAGGCTAAGGAGTTGCCGATAATGGTTAATGGGCCGTGGTGAAGGCCAAGGGTACTCCGATGAAGGCCAACGAGCTTTGGTGATAACTAAGAGGTCGTGGTGACGGTTAAGGGGACTAAGACGGAAACTAAAGGCGTCGCTGTTGAAGGCTAAAGGTCCGCGATGAAGGCTAAGAGGCATCAACCCGGTGGATATTCCTAAAGATAATTAATTTTCCTATCTACATCTCACATATTCTTTTTGACAAATTGTCTTTCGATCTGTGGTCTTTCCCTCTTCATCATTTGTTCCTTTACACGATTCATAAAATGGTTATATGACTTTTGTTCCTTCTAGTAAGTGATTACATCATGATGATAATGATGAACATATTTACCATAGCATCATTTCCTGTATCATCTAAAAAGACAGAATTTTCAACATAATGGCATTGTAAATTATTCAAGAATATAAAGAAGCAGCTGATGAGCTGCAATGACAAACTACAGGATGATAAAAAAACCGCCTGTTGATGCACTGTCTATACTCTAAATGCAGATTTTAAAGAATAAACCACAAATTTGAATGATTTTACCTCAATATTCCTTGGCCGCCGCGCATCGTCTTATACAGTAGTGGCCAATTTGAAGGGCCCACTCACGCGGATATAGATAATTCATACTATTTGCTTTATTTGGCCTGTTAGATCTTAAATGAATGATCTAATGATGAAACTCTTGATAGTTTGATGCTTTTAGCGCGTGATGGTGTTCCGGGTGAAAGTTATCTAGCTGACTTCGTCAAGAAGGAAACAATAGCTTTCAGGTCATCCATCCATCGAGTACCTATGGCATTGGTTCGAAGATCGAGTGACACCTCGGAGCTGATGCGTAGTCAGATGATTGCGCTGCACAATGAGGGATATTCTCAAAGAGCAATTGCTGAACGTCTCAAGGTGTCCAGGAAAGCAGTTAGAAAAGCAATCTCATCTCCAGACTCTAAGCGTTCCGCATCCGGAAGACTCCGAAAAAGTACTAAACGACAGGACCGAGTTCTGAAAGTCCTCATCACCCGGAACCCTTGATCTTCATCACTAAAACTATCCAAAGAAATCAGTGATATTGCTGGAGTGGAGCTAAGTGCGAGGACAATCCACAGAAGGCTTAAAAATGATTTTGGACTTGTGGCTCGTAGGCCTGCGAAAGTACCCTTGATCACTGAGAAACAGCGAAGATTGCGCCTGAAATTCTGTCGCGATCATCTGGATAAGGATGCCGAGTGGTGGGATCGGGTCATGTTCTCAGACGAGGGCACCTTTCAGCAAGTCCGCTGTGGTGGCTTGGGGTACGTCCGCCGTAGGATTGGTCAGCGCTTCGACCCGCATTTCACACAGAAGACGGTGAAGCATCCGCCATCAGTGATGATATGGGGATCAATCACTTCCCGTGGACGATGCGGCTTGGAGCTGTAAAGGAGAGAAAGTCAACGCAAGTCGCCACCTCCAAATCCTCGAAGAGAAGGTGCTCCTTTATATGGAGATCAGTGAAACAACAATATTTCAGCAGGATTCAGCGCCTTGTCATACCGTGAAAATTGTTAAGCAGTAGTTCAATGAACACGATGTCACTCTGCTGGCCAACTGGCCTCCCAACTCACCGGACCTCAATGTCATCGAAAATTGTTGGGTTCTCATGAAGCAGAAGGTCGCCGCACATCAACCATCTTCAGAAAAGGAACTGCGCGAGATAATCAAGCGTGTCTGGACGCAGGAGATTACAGAGAAGTACTGCAAGACTCTGGTGCGGAGCATGCCACGTAGACTACAAAGTGTCATAAAGAACAGAGGTTTCCCCGTTAAGTATTGACATGCATTGTTGTCTTCAATACCAATTATGACTGGATATCATATTTGCTTTGTCTTTCATAATATGGAATTAATTTCTAAATATTTTGGCTCTAAGAAGTTGAATAACAGTAAATTTAATTAAGTATAAGTGGGAAAAAGCATGAAAAGTGAGGTGGGCCCTTTAAATTGGCCACTAGTGTAATTATTCAATTTTCTCAGATTGGGAAAATTTAAACGGATGATAATTATCAATAATAGATGCACTGAAAAAACACAAATCTATATAAATGCTTAGGAAACATTACCCGAGAATCATTCCTACCTTTCACCTTAGTTTCGGTAATGAGAAGTCTTCGAAAGAGTGAAGGTTTCCCCAAAGCTTTTCGAAGAACCAGTGGGCTGGCAGAGATTTTGACTCTTAAATCTTTTTGCTTCATTTATAATTGTAGGCGAAAACCTAATATCTGTCTCCAGAGGCACCATCTAATGGTGTGCCATCAAGAAGTGGAGGTAACTGCCACCATCAGTCACATGATTGTCTTGTTTTTGAATGTTACTTGATTTGTTTTGCGATGTGAATAAAATTAAATAAGAAAAGGTACGCTGAACAAATGTTTGAGTCCAACCGGACAGCAAGTGAGCAGAGGACGAAAACGCAGGTATCATGAAATATCTATAAGGTTCTGAATTTGACCAATAAAAACGGAGATACACAGAACGGTGTTATTTTGGAAAATTCCTTTACATAAATGAACATTGACAACAAAGGTCTGTCGCAATGCATTGAATATCTAAAGAGAATGACAACTATCAAGTCAACACAAGACACCAACACCCTTGATTCTCTGACCGCACTCGCCCGACCTAGGAATCGAACCGAGGTCCGTGGTGGAGACGAGCTCGCACCTTCTTCACTAGGCCACGCTGACGGTTCAAAAGGAATGCGAGTGAAGGCAGAAGTCATCTCAAAGTAATATCGACGGCTTATTGTCCTATGATTATTATATTATAATATACTAATATAAAGTACAGTGATGGAATCGTCAAAATCTGTGGAAGTCTTTCTATTATAGAGCACTGCATAAAAAAAGATCAACCTCATATTTGTCTTATATTGATGTATTTTAAACTAAGATTATCAAAGCAGTGTCAGTGAAAAGCAGTGTTTAAGCACATGATTGTTAATGCGCCTTACAGTCCTTGTACTAAATAACTTACATAATTACAATTTATATTTAGTTGTGAGAAGTTTTGATGAAAAACATAATTAACAAAATGAACTGATAACCTAGTCCTAAACCTATTATTTTGTGATTCTACCCTGATGGTGAATGATGCGACCAACTCACCTCGAGAGTGATCCTATCATATTATCGATGAGATCTTCGTCAATTTTTCTCCATTCTCTCTTAAAAACGGAGGTAAGCTGTTTTCTACCATACAAAAGACCGACTTTCATAACGTTTCAAGATGCTCGATGCGTTTTCTGTGGGATTCAGGTCAGGAGACAATCTACTTTTAAGCTACTACCCTTCAGAGCAGTCGAAATGACAACAAAACATTTGCATGCATAATAGGCCTACTGCTTGGAGCCAAAATTGCGCACATGACCGTGCTATGAAAATAGTCAAGAGAGTCATCATAAATATTTCAATACTTTCTTGTGACTCCATGTCAGAACTAAGGCAAAATACATAGTTCTGTCTCGAAAACGAGGACACATGCTAGATCATTGGCAAAATCCATAATTGCCAAAGAATTTAATCTATATACATTTCCTAATTATCGTCAGTAAATATCAACTTGATTCAAAGAAACTTTTATAGTGACAAAACAGAAAACTTGAAAAATTAATTATGATAATTTATATTCGGAAATTCACATTCTAGACGTTTACAAATAAAAATACATGCGATTCCCACACAAAACATTAGAAACAATAATAAAAATAGACTTACTGTTAAAGTTGATGCTAAAGCCAACATTGGAGGCGACCAAGCCAGGGTACTAACGCCCACATTAACCTTAACGGCAATTCTCTTTTCATTATTATCACAAAAATGCTGTTCAAGCGGAACTATTAAACACATTAGAAACAATATTTAGTCTAGTTTCAGTAATAAAAAGCATGCAATTATATCATTGATGTCTGACTTATAATGTTGAAAATTGCATTATCTTAATTGACGTGTGGTTAATTGACCTAAGCGATCGACGTCTGGTTGAAAACAAATTAGCAAGAATCATTAGGTTCGCAGAAAATCAGGAGGAGAAATTACTCTGCCTTACAACTTTCCTGTTGTACTTTATTCGTCCTCTGTTCTTCTTTCACGCTGCCTCCATCTACCCGATCAGGAACTGGTCAATTATTCAAGGTTTCATTATTGCTTCTTTATTCAGTCTCTGACTCCTGCAGTATGTGCAAGAGGGACAAGAAGGCGGCTAAGTGCGTTTGAATTTCTTCTGAGTGTTGACGAAGATTACGACGCTGTCGTGGTCCCTAATCCCAAATACAACTGAGGACAAATCAACAAGAATGAAGAAGGGGAGGTCAGTGCGTGAGAATGATCTTCAAGTTACGACCTAAAAGAATTAAGCAATCAGCTAAAATATTTTACTGTGTCGAAAATTAGTGACTGACAGACAGAAAATTGAATAGATACAACCTTAATTAGGGTGATCGCAAAATTGCTGCTGTAGATTGATTCACCTGGTTTGCCCTCAGAAGAGTAGGAGAAAATCCTTTCCTTTCTATGGCTGAGCTTTATTCATCACATTCTCATTCATTGATACTAAGCATGGAATTGCGATGTTTCTGTGTTACTGGTCAATGGAGAGGACAGTTCAGAACATCGACAGTGACAGTCATTCGTTTTGATGAGCATCGGCTAGATCAATGTTTCCATTAAACGTTAAGACAAGGATAAATTCAAATCGAATGAATCTGAACTCCAGCACAGCTTCAAACATGTAAGAGCGACAAATTCATTCGATTGATATCAATAATTATAATAAGCGTTTATCAATCAGACAGTTCATAGTAGAGGAAATAGTGTGGCCTTACACAGGCACATTTACAGAAAGTGAGTCGAAGAAACAGGTTTAAGAAGTAAAACAAAGGACAAAAGGCACAATCAAAAATCATTATTCGCGAGTCATCGGTTACTGCAAGTGGTATTTCTCTTATTAATGATTTGACCCCTGATTGTTGGCATGTTTTCGTGAATGAATTTGCTTCCAGAATGAAATAATACAGTTATTGTGCTACCTTCACTTAAAGATTTCAATCAACCAAAAAAAGAACCAAAATTATAAAATTATCATACTTTTTGGAACATATTCAGAGACGTGCCCACAAGATTGTGTGTGGAACCAGCAGGTGTGATTGTAATTTATTTCTACCTTCATCGTACAGATGCACCTAGCTAAGTTTCAAGTTGTTTAGCAAACCTGTACAAGACTCACAACATCCTCTGCACCACCTTTCTCTCCATAGACTTGCCTATACATAAAAGTTCCAGATACCAAAATGTCGAACTCAGCTATGTCGAAACTCTTTTATTATTTGCATGTCGCGTCTTTCAAATAGTGGATTTACTTTGAAATGATAACTTACTTTTATCTACTGCTCATCACTTACTGTATGTAATTTTCTTTGTCACGTGGTCTGACTATTGATTTTTAAATGTGAATTGTCCCCCAGTATTGTGGGTGATTTCCAGTATTGTGGCTTTCTCGAAAATGAAACCGTTATTTATTATTCTTATTATTATATGTTACGGTTTTGGTGAAAGAATCAGAATGTTCTCACCTGCGTCACAAACACACTTTCCTCCTGCTCTTCACTTTTACCGATCGGAGGAAGAGGCGTTTGAGGTTTTAAAGTTGCCTGATCCTCCACTTTCGGAGCTGCGATGGCTAGAAGTTTGTCTACATCACAACGTGGGACTGCTGGGATCTTCAGGTCAACTCGATGCCGAGTTTCAGGTGCAAGGACAGGGCGTGATTTAAAAGTCGGCTTCCGGCGAATAATGTTTACCCCGAAGCGATCTGTCAGAACAGCTTTCAGCAGAGGAGGGTCGCCTGAACGTCGAGAGGTGAAGGGATTATCGTGAACTATCAATTCGGAAAGCAATGGCCAACCTGCCACTGCTAACACACTTTCTTCATTTGTGATCTGAAATGGGTGAAAAATGATGAATTCTTCTAGCGCAAAACATAATCTGCGGTAATAACAATTTTCTGGAATCTCAACATTTTATCCGCTATAAACAAAATGCAATGTATTCGAAACAGTCAAAATCTTCACAATCTCAGGCAATCCCATTGTCCCATAAATTATAAAATCAATGCTATTCAAATCTTCTAACGATCCAAACAGACCAAAACTTAAAGGAAGAAATAGTTAAAAGCTAGAAGGATTTTGAAGAAAGCGGTAACTCGATTGAATGATTAAGAAAGTCTTCAGAAAGAACAATAAAGCAATGCGTGGAAAGAACAATGAAACTTAAAGTGGCGAACACATGATAAAAACATTATTCTGGAAGCTACCATGCAAGGAAATTTGAATAAATTTAAAAGAAACACATCAAATCCAAAAAAACTTTTTTGAAAAAGCGAGCCAAAAAGTTGTACAAAATTGCAAAACACATGGAAATCAGAAAACATATTCTGAGGCGAAGTTCCAATAAAGCTTCGATTAATCATTTTTCTTCCTTTGTTTAGTAACTCAGATGACTTCTGATTCTTCACGATAGGGTATACTACACAGATGACGTCAAATAAGTCAGAAACATCTGGAGTTAAGTCTGATCCTGTTCTACTGAACTTTTTCCTTTCGGGATCTCGGCATTCAATAAGTCTTGACACAATCTGTTGCCGTTGTGGGGTTTCACTGAAGTCTCCAAAACAGTGTAGAAAACACTATGTAATGAATATCTTTCGCATCAGAGCATAAATTGTACAAACAGTCCAATGATTTGAAGAACTGAAAGATCTTATTGGACCGAGGACACACAGAACGAACCAAAAGCTAATGAAACTCCCATACAAGTCATTCAATGACAGCTGGTACTCGGAATTAAGGAAGATCGCGTTACCTTGGGCGGAAAATGGCAAGACTTCGGTTTACGTCTGGACCAATGTCACATCCTGTGAGCTTCCGGCTTTAGGCTCCTCGTATGTCTTCAATCTTCAAGTTTATCTATTCTTGCATCAATCAGAACTTAGGATTCTATATCTTTCGCATCAGAGCATAAATTGTACAAACAGTCCAATGATTTGAAGAACTGAAAGATCTTATTGGACCGAGGACACACAGAACGAACCAAAAGCCAATGAAACTCCCATACAAGTCATTCAATGACAGCTGGTACTCGGAATTAAGGAAGATCGCGTTACCTTGGGCGGAAAATGGCAAGACTTCGGTTTACGTCTGGACCAATGTCACATCCTGTGAGCTTCCGGCTTTAGGCTCCTCGTATGTCTTCAATCTTCAAGTTTATCTATTCTTGCATCAATCAGAACTTAGGATTCTATAGAGCTCATTTCCTAGCTTCAAGCAGCGAATAATATGTTTAGTTAGGTGTCAAGTTGTGCAGGAATTGAAGGCGATAACATGAGGCACCCACTATTTCGAATGATTGGATTCGTCAACGCACTATTTGCTTGCGTTTCACTGCTTTGCCTCCTATTACATCAGCTATTATTTTCAATGATCTCCCAATTACTGAGGATCTCGAAATATTCTCTTATCATCAAGTACTTGCTGAGAATGAGATTCTGTTTCGTGATCCTTCCTTTACGAGACGCTGAGAATATAGCAGAATGAACCATTAATGCCCAATGTAGCATTTTTGCAACATTTTAGGTTAACGTTGCGAAGCAAAGAGAGAAGGTCAACGCAATTCCAGTGGCACCACTACAAACCTCGCACATCGCCTAGAATGCTTGCAGATGAAAAAAATTGTGCTTGAATTGTTTGAAAATAATGGGCAATAATGGGTTAATCGCGAACATCATTCACTCAGTCTCTGATCATCAGACATCACTTACAATTCATCGTATCTCATAAACTTCATTAATTACTGATACTATGTACATAAAATGCTGCATGCACGAGGAATAAATGCTCATTCGGAAGTATCTTCAAGTTTTCATGTGATTCGTTTATTTAAAAGGGCTATTGACCAACTTGAAAGCATGTTGACAACACAACACAACAAAAATATTCATGGATAATCTGCTATCATTTCTTACACTAAACAAGAGAAAGTTTCATACCTGATTGTGTGAAAGGTTGAGAGAGCGAAGTGTATGAAATGGGGCCGGAAGCTGCTTTTCGTCCCCATCTGATGGGCGGTCTTCAATGATTTCGTCAAGGGAACGAGCTGATGGCAGTGCAGATTCAACGCAGATGAGTGGAGCGGAATCTGGACGGTTCAATTCTAACATTTTGGCGTTTATCGTCTCTACTTTTCCAGCCAATTCTGAAAAATAATAAAACCCCATGTGAAACACTGGTTGATTGAATGCATTCTGAAAATGAAAAATGAGTCCTTGGACTGCGTCGACACAGTCAGACTTAAATCTGGAGCGTTGTGTGGAGTCCGGATGCCTTTCCTGACGACTTCCCATGACACTTTCGGAGCTCGACCTTTGAACCGAAAGATTGCTAGGCCAAGCACTTAACCACTGTGCCACGGAGACCACCCAAGCATGCATTAGACCTCAGTCACACTGCCTTCTTTTCCAAGATTTTCGAGCAAAGCATTTTGCAGTAAATATAAAGTCATCATTGCAGCAGTTGTAGACTGACACACTGCGAGGAAAGCAAACCAGAGCGATTAATAATCGTAGCTTGCGGATATACGTTTGCCGGGGACGCTCGGGATGCTCGTGTTTGCTTTGTTTTCAGTGTGACTGAGGCCTTATGGTCGTTCATTTGTGATCGATTGTAGCTAGGATGATGATCAAGATTTGTACATACAGGCAGGGGCGGTCGCAGAAATTTCTGGTGGGGTGGGATCATGAGTGAGATCACGCCATGACGAGATTTCCTGAAATTCTTAAGCACCTTGAAGTCGGTGTTAACTTGATAGTAGCAGAGAAAGCAACCACCTAACGTCTGCATGCATGATCTTTGGTGCTGTTAAGAAACGAGCATGCAAATATGCTCAATTAAAGATGCCATCGAAGTCAGAGTATATGCAATCCATTGACAGCTGCAGGCTGCACCTTCTGAAAGTATCGATAGTCCTATTCTTTTTTAGACTAAGTTGCGAGTAGATTTTTGATGCTTATAAATGCGGAATATGAATTTCGCTGTAATATTTAAAACTCCTGTTGCATCGTTTTTAGTAATAATTATCACATGACTAAAGTTTTTATTTTCAACACTATGCTCAGACATGCCATCCGAACGAAGCGGAGAGGAGCACCAAAATTCTAATTAAAACGTCATCTGGGTCTTCCTACTTCTCACTGTCCAGTCGATACTACAAATATGCTTGGACTTCCTCACGATGACCTTGCTTTCAAAATTTTCACCAACGCATCAGCAGCGATTGCTGAAACGTCGAGCTGCTGTCAGAAACGACGTGAAAGACCAGCACTGCACTACATGTATATCTAGTAGCTATTAGCTACTGTGGAGATGATTGCACCACTCGAAAGTTTTGAGCTTTATGCATGATGAAGCGCCATAGTCATTTGAAATGCTATTGCAAAAAGCAGAAGTTGAATGCGGATCAAATTCGATCGTTATCACATAGTTTGAGCTAGTGGGGTGCGATGCATCCCGGCATCCCATCCCCTCGGACCGCCACTGCATACAGGATAAGTCGAAATTAGCCGTGAACCAAAAGCGAAAGTTTAACAGGATTTGTATCATAAACATCAGCTACAATTAGACAGAATTGAAACAGCGACGGCTGTTCATTCCCGTGACTGTGTAACTGATTCGACTATTGAATGAAATAGTCAATGCGTCCAACGATATTCAGCTAACTTCGACTTCCTAGTGAGACAAAAGATGGATTCTCGGCTATCCCCAATAGTAGGTCGGTAGGTGAGGCTTCGTTGAGTGGCCGACATGGTCACCTGACCTCACTTCATGTGACTGCTGGCTGTGGTCACATCTTCGTATTCGAGTCTGCCGTCTTCAATATGTGACATCCCCTTCTATAATCGAGTAACAAATAGAATTCAGATCAGAAGTGATTGATAACCAATGGTGAATTGTTTGAAGGCTAGATGTTCGTTGGATTTGTTTCTGTTGAATGTCATATCACGTACTATGCACAGATTCTGTATATAAGACAGTTTTCTAGATTATAGAGACCATTTTAACAATAAAAAAGTTGCTTATATTGTCATCCACGGCTAATTTTGACCCACCCTGTATTTTCATTGTTGCATGTCTGTATACAAAATCACTAAGAAGGTGTAGGGCGCAATCACTGCTGAATCGATCATGAGATGCTTCTTTTTCGTTTCTGCATTTAGCTATAAGCGCACAATAATTGCCGAACAAGCTGACACAGCACAAATAAATCATGCCGTCAGTCTATTTTCAAGGGGTAGTAACTTAATTTTTGGCGAATTTCAGAAAGCACATCACTCGCAAACGCAAGAGTGTCCTACAACTTACAAAGGTGTGCTGCAAATTGCATTATCTTATTATTCTCATAAAGTCCCATCTCAAAAATTGATAAATGTCGATCGCTTGCATGGAATGTTGCATTTCCTTCACCTTGACAACAGTCAATAATATACACTACTATCTATGAAAAATCATAAAAATGTGATGAAAATTGAAGAACCTGCGCGGAAATAACCAGTCAAAGAATATTATTGAAAAATACATTTTGTCAATTTCAAGAAAAGTGCGAAAATCGAGATAGTATGATCTTTTGAGAGAGGACTAATACGTGGCATATACGCAAGTTTCCTCTTCGATACGCGGTTGATCAAAATTATTCGGTCAAAGCTTAATCAATTAGTCAATCACTCCTTGCCATTTCTATGGTAATGTGAATAGAATTGTGCGAATGTGATGTGAAACAGAAATTAGAACTAAAATATGATTTTGATTGTGAATATTATTTCATGCTGAAATAATTATTTGAAGTTAAAAAAAATCATAAGGAACATGACAATGTTCTAGTCTTCAATTAAGATATGCTCGTACATGTATATTTGCCTCATTTTTTCTTTTATCCTAACAAACAGCAAAAACGTTGCATGCTGAGAGTATATCTCTTCATATAAGATCCATCCCATTTCAATGGGTTGTCTTAATCTGATGACAATCAGGCTCACTTGATCCACCTGAAACTCCCAATGATTGCACTACTATCTTGACACATACAAACACTGCAGCTGGACACAGTTTTCTGAAAAGGGAATCATCCATCTTGAGCTCGGATTCAAAACCCTTTAATATGCTGCAGTGCAGCTGTATACATCGCAACTCTCCTTCGTGCTCTCAATAAGTGCATGAGCCCCATGTGTAAAAACCGTCTACCTGGTTATTTCAAGCTTAGGAGAAAAATGCATTTTTTGTCCCAGAGATAAATTGCAATTACATGACAAGTCCATTTATCATTGAAACCATAGATGATCAAACTTTCATCAAGCGACCGAAGGATGGCAATTCTTCTGGAAAAGTATCTTTTTTGAAAACATTTCACTTAGCCGTGGTTATTGCACGGCTGTTGAAAAATGCCGCCTCTACAAGTTTTCTCCGCATTTGTCGAAGTGCGAAAATCGAGATATGATCTTTTGAGAGAGGATCATGTACATTGATTAATTTGCTTAATAAATTCCTATCTAACGAGTCAAGACAAATTCGTCTATGTAGCCGAGGCGGCTTAGTTGATAACTCGATGAGTCAATTTAATACTTATATTTCGGCTGTCACAGCCATTTTCAAAGTATAGAGTAGAAAAGATTTACTTATAAATCTTTTCTAGATTTAACAATAATGCTGCTCAGAGGGAATTTTGATATTTTAATAAATTCCATTGATGGATTTGTACACAGGTCAGCTCAAAGTTCAAGAAAATGAAAAAGCAAGTTTAAGCACTTACATTGACTTCTGGTGAAATATCGGTCAAGAAAGTTGTAGTGGGGAAGTTTGGGTGTTACGTTCGCTTTGACTTAACATCAAATTTCAGAGTTTCCACATTTCTACAACTCTCTACTTCGGCTTTGTTGCTAAAAGAAAGACTTAAGAAGACGAAGGGAATATCCGCCCACAATCGATGGAAATCTGATATTCTTATCAGTATATAACTTTGAGGAGCTTAATTGACCTTTTCTGTTTTCAACATACTAAGCATATCTATTTAGTAGTAAGCATACACTCAGTTGGGATTTATGATTCTTAGGCAGTTTTATCCTTATTTAATCTCCCATGGGATGCCAGATTCAAAAAATAAGCTTTTGATCGTACCGCCGGAGTTCTAATATTGAACGTACTGTAAAATTCTATCTGAAAGTATTATTAGAAGACTTAACGAAATCAAGTGAAGTTGCACAGATCGGTTTATGAAAGAGTTAGAAATCTTAAGAGGAATTATGAACGTACAATTAGCCCAAAGAATTATAGACAATGAAGTGCAACAGATACAAATAATGCTGTCGGCGCCAGTGTATAGATAATTTCAATTGAGAAATTATTTGAGAGCGACGAGATCATTCCACTTGTTAAATGTCTGAAAAAGTTGTAGTTCAGAGGATATCGAGCATATGACTAAAGTAATAAAGAGTAAGTGGCAAATTCGGGATTTAATTTCATTGCAAACTATGATAGAAAAGACCTAAATTAATTTCGAACGAGTTTGTAGTTGCGACGACAAATTTGAAATTGTAAATAATTTCTGCTTGTGGTTGTGGCTCACATTGTTCGGAACGAATGAAATTACGATCGAAGTAATACTCGATCAAGTACGTTTTGATCTTTAGCTTGCCCTTATGCATTCAAGGGGCTACATTTGCTTGATAATATTATGAGACATATGTATGAGATATATATATATATATATATATATAGAGAGAGAGAGAGAGAGAGAGAGACAATGATGGAAATAGAAAAATTGGAACGAATTACAAAAGCTACATATTAATCACATTCTCACATGATATTCAATTAGATACTGTACACAAATAGATAAAATATATACAAAAAGCTTTCGAAGCAATTGAACTTACCATGTTTATGGATTAATCAGAAAATTCCAGAATTTGATTAAGTGAAATGCAAGAATGTTGTCAATACAAAATTGACGAAATATTCTAGAGAAAATTGGAGAAATGACATAAAAAGAAGTACATGTAAAACGGGATTAGATTATTTACAATTGGTTCAATTCGACTTCACTTTTAAGAATTCGGGAAGTCCGAAACAATACTTAGACCATAACCCTGTTACTAAAATTAAGATGTGGGAATCATAACCCGAAGGTCAGAAGAGGCAGCTATCGCAATCGTTTGAAATATATAGAAAGAGTACTTAGTACACAGCAAAACCTAACCCCCTCAGCAGCTAAGACAAAAATTTCATATCCCAAACTTAGTGACGATTAATCATTCGCATCGCCTGATGTCACTTCAGCGTGCATGTTAAATACATGCAATCTAATTACCAGATCCATAACAATTCGACACTCTCAAAATGGAGACGAGAACGGACATAAACATTGAAAACTGCGGTGCGTCACAGGCTAAATGTTTGGATGTTACAAAGCACATTTCCACGGAGTATACAAGTTTTACTCACAACCTTTATCACGTCAAGTTTATCGCAAGGCTCTGTTGGCCAAGTGTCTACATTTTGTCAACAACCTTATTTTTTTTAGAAATTGACCATTGATTTCATATCTTGTTTATGTCAATGATAAATTATTACTAATAGTGATCAATAATGATTGAATATGTATAATATGCTATACACAGTTGGCCTGACGTACAGTGTTGTGGGTAGGCCTACTATAAATAATTTGTCATAATCTTTGTGACAGAAAATTGCTATTTTACATGCACCCTCAAAAGACGCTGATTTGCTGCATGTTAAGCATCTTCAGACTTCAGGTTGGTCTCTAAATGAATTTAGATGATCAGTTAGTTGAGTGCGCAACAACAACGGACTCAATCTTCTTTGCAATGGCAGTTCATTCCTTCAAGGTGGACACTGTATATCTTTATTCTTATTTTCGGACAGTACCACCCAAGAAATTGAAAACCATAATTTTCGCGAGGCACCTTTCGTCTGATCAATCAGACATCTTCAGGCGTAATGAAATTTATTAATCTAACAAGTTAGGAAATTCAATGTTTGCTCATCCAAACTGATTGAAAAGAAAAGTCACAATTTTCAATTGTCCACTCATAACAATAGGTCACTCCAGGCCTGACCGATATCGATGCAGCGATTGTAGCCACCCAGTCTTCGATTCCAAATCGCCTCCGTCACTCTTCTTCTATCCGTAAACTTCTATTTTGTAACCTACTCCGCCCCTTTCCATTTGATCCGATATCCACAGTTCCATGCATGTCTGGCAAACTCCGATGTTAACGCATGGGAAGGGGCGAAGGTGGTTACAAAATAAAAGTTTACGGATAGAAGAAGAGTGACGGAGGCGATTTGGAATCGAAGACTGGGTGGCTACAATCGCTGCATCGATATCGGTCAGGCCTGGGATGATCTATTGTTGTGAGTGGACAATTGAAAATTGTGACTTTTCTTTTCAATCAGTTTGGATGAGCAAACATTGAATTTCCGAACTTGCTAGATTAATAAATTTCATTACGCCTGAAGATGTCTGATTGATCAGACGAAAGTTGTGGTTTTCAATTTCTTGGGTGGCACTGTCCGAAAATAAGAATGGCAATTCAGTCATATCGAAGTCGCGCGAATATGTAAGCACATGTTTTCTGTTTATTTTTTACGCTAATCGTTCAGTAAAAGCATGATTGGCTTTGTAAACCTTCATTGTCTCTCTTGATAATGCTCTCTAGCACATGTTCGTGCATTGAAATCTCGAATGGTGGTCTTCCTTTTAGGCAGGCGGGCAGGCAGGATTACCCGACTCCGTCCCACGGACAGTGGTCTTCCTTTTAGGTGTTCGCTTATTCGTTTGTGTAAATGCCAACGAGTCTCTCCGAAGTAACTTTTACTACATAGCTCACAAGTATATCTGTAGACAAAGGAAGAGCATTCGTCAAAAGGAATTTTGTCTCTTCCCTCGTCTAGCGATCAGCGAAAAGGAAGACTACCATCCAAGATTTCAATGCACGAACATGTACCGAAGAAGGAAAAATTTTCAAAATAATGATAAAAACGCCATATACGAGAATTGCTGAATCGCTGTACATCAAATCTTTCGCCAGCAAGAATCAACTACTGAACAACAACACCCAATCAGAGCCACTTCTACTTTATTGATTTTTCAGTGATTGTAAATTTGTATAAAAATTGACCCTTTATTCTCTTTTATCTCTATGCACTGATGATGGTAGCCATCGTCGCTATTGAAACATGTTTGCGAATAAATTCTGTTCAAAATTAACGTCTCCTCCCTCTCAAATCAAGTGAGCAGATAATCCTACTGTCTGTCCACGGATTACTGGCATGGAACAACGGCAAATATAAGTAGCATGATGCAAACACAAGACATTATAAGTGCTCTATTTCACACATGAAAGAAGTTTTTGATTTTGCCGATTCACCAAATACAGATTGTTTCATAAAAAATGGATAACCCTTAAACATCGCCTTAACTTCAACTTTGTCTAACTCCGCCAAACTTGAACGAATTTCTCTGAAATTCGGAAGATATGTCAGTTGTGCTTACTAATATCATTGTTGGAAATTTCAAGCATGAATATTGAGTTGTTTTCCTGTTATAGATAAAAAAGTAGTAGATAATTTGATCTTCATTTAGCAATGTTACACAAAATCATACCTCACTCTTATAAAATTACATTTGTTTCCTTTGTTATGTAATATGTTGTTCTACAAGCCAAAAGCTATCAAACAAAGCAAAAATAAAGAAAATCGGTCAATCAGAGCCAGTATAGCACCATTATTCATCAACAATAATGTAACTGCTACATGTGATTAACTGGACTTCATGTTCCATAGCTTCCTGACTTCGTTGCGGTGGTGTTGGCAGCACTCCTGATTGCTTTCAGCCAGAAATCTATCTCTTACCGGTTGAAAACAATACAAAGCACAAATGAACAATAACGAGATCGCATTCACAAAAGGCAAAGTGTCAGCCTTGCTAGAACTACAGTCCGTTTCATAAAAAGTGGATCATCATAAAATTTGACTAAATAAAATATAAGTATGATACAGAAAGCATTTTTCATGTTATGTCATGTCCCTAATATATTTAAATGTCCTTATATAATCTGATAAGCTATGATACAGTAACGGTTCTTAAGAAGCTAATATTTTGTGGCCCTACCCTTATTGTCAATGACATTACCAATTCGTCTAGGCATTGATTCGATGATATCGTTGATTTTTGACTGATCTAACTTTCTCCACTCTCTTTTTAACAGTGACGTAAGTTGTGATACGCCATCTGTAGGTAGCAGTGAACGACGAACGTTACGTTTTAGAATACTCCATACATTTTCTATGGGATTCAGATCAGGAGAACGAGCTGGCCAAGATAATGTCCTAAGCCCTAATTGAGACTTGCATAAGTTGACTCTACCACTCCTGTGACACGTAGCATTATCATCCATAAATAACCAAGTCGATGGGATCACCAAGTTGATCTGTCATTTGGCCAATGTTCATTCGTAAAACATTCACATAGCGTTCAGAATTCATGGTTCCTTGCTGTATGTGAAGTTCAGAGCGGCCATTGGTCCAAATGCCAGCCCAAATCAGTAGAGTCGCACCACCTTGTACCCGGGGACGATGTAAATGTCTCGGAATTTCCTGATCAGATTTTATCCATAATCTCAATCGACCATCACTATCTTTCAGACGGACTGATGCCTCATCAGACCAGACAACCCGATCCCATTGATTTCGCCAGTGACAATGACTCATTGCCCATCTGAGACGTCTTTTTGTATGCTGATCTGATAATTCGATCTGAGAGGGCCTCTTACAGCTCTTGAAATTCGACTCAATAAGTCTTCTGCGAATAGTGGACTTAGAAATAGACGAGTCTAGTGCAGCCATCTCAGTTAACGAGAGACTTGGATCAACTTTAACAAATCTCAAAATTAGGCGGTCTCTACGTTTGGATGTTTTGCGTGGACGGCCAGAGCCCTCTTTACGACAGAGTCGAAAATCATCATTATGCCATCGATGCACATTTGTGTAAGGGACATTTAGTCGCTTGCTTGTAGCTCGCAAAGAAACCCGTAGTTCTAGCAAGGCTGACACTTTGCCTTTTGTGAATGCGATCTCGTTATTGTTCATTTGTGCTTTGTATTGTTTTCAACCGGTAAGAGATAGATTTCTAGCTGAAAGCAATCAGGAGTGCTGCCAACACCACCGCAACGAAGTCAGGAAGCTATGGAACATGAAGTCCAGTTAATCACATGTAGCAGTTACATTATTGTTGATGAATAATGGTGCTATACTGGCTCTGATTGACCGATTTTCTTTATTTTTGTTTTGCTTGATAGCTTTTGGCTTGTAGAACAACATATTACATAACAAAGGAAACAAATGTAATTTTATAAGAGTGAGGTATGATTTTGTGTAACATTGCTAAATGAAGATCAAATTATCTACTACTTTTTTATCTATAACAGGAAAACAACTCAATATTCATGCTTGAAATTTCCAACAATGATATTAGTAAGCACAACTGACATATCTTCCAAATTTCAGAGAAATTCGTTCAAGTTTGGCGGAGTAAGACAAAGTTGAAGTTAAGGCGATGTTTAAGGGTGATCCATTTTTTATGAAACAATCTGTATAAGGGTTTTCTTTGCGAGCTACAAGCAAGCGACTAAATGTCCCTTACACAGATGTGCATCGATGGCATAATGATGATTTTCGACTCTGTCGTAAAGAGGGCTCTGGCCGTCCACGCAAAACATCCAAACGTAGAGACCGCCTAATTTTGAGATCTGTTAAAGTTGATCCAAGTCTCTCGTTAACTGAGATGGCTGCACTAGACTCGTCTATTTCTAAGTCCACTATTCGTAGATGACTTATTGAGTCGAATTTCAAGAGCTGTAAGAGGCCCTCTCAGATCGAATTATCAGATCAGCATACAAAAAGACGTCTCAGATGGGCAATGAGTCATCGTCACTGGCGAAATCAATTGGATCGGGTTGTCTGGTCTGATGAGGCATCAGTCCGTCTGAAGGATAGTGATGGTCGATTGAGATTATGGATAAAATCTGATCAGGAAATTCCGAGACATTTACATCGTCCCCGGATACAAGGTGGTGCGACTCTACTGATTTGGGCTGGCATTTCGACCAATGGCCGCTCTGAACTTCACATACAGCAAGGAACCATGAATTCTGAACGCTATGTGAATGTTTTACGAATGAACATTGGCCAAATGACAGATCAACTTGGTGATCCATCGACTTGGTTATTTATGGATGATAATGCTACGTGTCACAGGAGTAGCAGAGTCAACTTATGCAAGTCTCAATTAGGGCTTAGGATATATCTTGGCCAGCTCGTTCTCCTGATCTGAATCCCATAGAAAATGTATGGAGTATTCTAAAACGTAACGTTCGTCGTTCACTGCTACCTACAGATGGCGTATCACAACTTGTGGAGAAAGTTAGATCAGTCAAAAATCAACGATATCATCGAATCAATGCCTAGACGAATTGGTAATGTCATTGACAATAAGGGTAGGGCCACAAAATATTAGCTTCTTAAGAACCGTTACTGTACCATAGCTTATCAGATTATATAAGGACATTTAAATATATTAGGGACATGAAATAACATGAAAAATGCTTTCTGTATCATACTTATGTTTTATTTAGTCAAATTTTAGGATGATCCACTTTTTATGAAACGGACTGTAGATTGTTTAAATGAAAAGAAGCGTCGTAATATGCCGTAACATCATGCTTTTCAGTTTTAGAACACTTTTTAAAAAAGTTAGACCTTCCTGCTATGCAGATTATTGATGACTTGTATTCAATGGAATGATTCACTGATGGTAGAACAATAGCCGTGATTTCGATTTAACTTCAATGTGAATTTCATTATTCAATGCATATTCATCAGGTTTTATGCGCAGGAAACTACAAGGAAAGATTTAATTCCAGAACAATAATCAAATTTTATGTTTCATGACCTGTTTCATTATGACATATTAATGAATGAACACTGACCGGTGATGGACAACTTCATCTGCTGACAGAAAATCAGCTCAATCAATAGCTGCCAACATTCAATTAGCGGGAATTCTAAAATTTAATTGACGGACTTGTTAATTTCCGTCCTCAATTCTGAGGTCTTCATGAGCACCGTATAGTCAAAGTTATAAAACCTAGTTATAAAACTACATCGAGAAATATTGTTCGCTACAGACATTATTTTACAGAAATCTCTTCATATTCAACTGTGGGAAGAACTTGTGGTTCAAACAATAATGATGCAGTCGACATAATTATTTTCATAAGCTCGTCTGTGCTGTTTATGTATTTTCAGTGATATTTTCCATGTACGACACAAGAAAATCCATAGTGTCGTTATGTTATCGATGCCTGAACACATGCCGATGCATGTATTCATGAGTGATTGACACCTCGTGCGTGAAGGTAAAATGCCACGATATGAGGAAAGTCGCCGGGCAATGTTTTCACTTTGGCCTTCTGGGAGAGTACACACACTTGAAATTTTCATGCAGACAATACTGATCGCAAATAGTTCCACGACATTCGAGTTAGAAGATAGCTATGTTTCATGGACTAATATAACACAGCATCTGGACAGAAATGTACCGTAGCAGCTAAGGATGTGAGATGAGGCTGGCATTGGATTTAATTCGCTACTTCATTCGTGATTTTCAGCATCGATCTGTTGATTTATATTGTATTTGTAACAATGTACATGTACATCTGCAACATTGTTGTTTTACGTCAATTTCGAAGCATAATCTCCAGTTACTTGAAATGGGACTTACTTGCTCAAGCCAACGCGATCCATACAAGTAAAGAATATTCATGCAGGATACTCCTGCGTAGAATCTAATCCTAGCATTGCTACAATTTGCGCCGAAATTAGTGCATCCTCACAGAATGTACACTTTGAATGTCTGATACAAGATGATACAAGTGCAATATCAACACGTAGAATATTTTGTTTCCATCACCACCCGAAATTTCGCAACCCAAGGTCATTTAAAATCATTGCATAAAATAGGAAAAAATATGTTCACAATTCTTATTTAGTAGGATCAATTTGTCCATCGTTGTTTGGATAAAACCAGGGGAATCAGTTTCATCTGCTACAAAATTAATGAATATTCGCAAACATTTGATGACTCTGATTAGAAGCGTCTTTCAGAGGACGCTGGAGGGTCATGCATCGATACAGATTCAGACTCATCGAAAGATTTCACTTAAGCCATCAAAATCTGCAGTTGTCGCGACAATTTTGTCGTCAGGGTAAAAGACGAGCATTTCAAGGTCGTAGAAAAGAATAATAAAAGTCTAGATGATCATCATTAATTGCATGCAGAAGTCATGACGGCAGATCTGAGGTTACTGAGGTTAAACATCGAAATATCGATGATTAATATTTTCCCTAAAAATAATGTGGGACTAAAAGAAAACAGCATATAACAACAAAGTTGAAACTCTGTGAAACTCTGTGACTTACGACAAGTGTTAGGACTCACCAGATGTATGCACACTGGACATCTCGGCACCTTCCTCCTGTTCGTTGGCTTCCTTGCGTGCTGAGGTTGGTCGAGAACGGCGACTTTTCTTCGAACTCCGACCTGAATGAGGTTGAGGCGACCCTGTAACCGATACTATTTTACCGGCGACGCTGCGCAGATGTGGAATTGCATGCACACAGTTGTTGGCCAAGTTCAATATCTTCAGCCTGCAAGAAGCACAGCAATGACAATTACTTGACGATCACATGGAAGTTAATGAATTCCCTCAAAGCGAGAAATAAGAATTAGGCCTATAACTCTCATGAATAACAGAGCCGCAATTAGGATTGAGCAAAACTCGGAAATTTTCGTGAAACTTCTTTGGTGGAATTATAAACAAATTCTGAACTGCACACTAGAGGTCTGCCGTCGTCTGAAATTCGTTCCCAACAAAACACGAACATGAACACAAATGACAAGGCTCAGCACGACATGAAACACGATCGTGTTGGTGTCGTGTTCGTGTCATGAACGCAGACCTCTGCTGCACTCTACACAGGCAAACAAGCATACTTTTCATTGACTGAAGAGTTCGAATTTTACTTGGAAATTTAAGAGAGCATTATGTAATAAGCGAATTAATTATATAATGCTGCTTTATGCAAGTATGATTTGTTCAACATTATCTAAGCATCTTGGAACAAGCATTTTCAATTACATGCACAATATCATTATGTAATATGATCCTGAAATTTTAGAATATTTGACTGATGCTCAGACAATACTGTGAGAACGTTTGCTCCCGAAACGAAATGGAATTTTGATGTCATTATTCTTGAAATTCATTCATCATAGTCCGGTATAGATTATATTCCAAATTTTAGTGAATCTTTTTAGATGCTGCATTCACAATTGATAGATGCTAGCCTACATTGTACTGCAAGCGTCCATGGATAAAAATAAATAAAAATAAGGAATTAAGTGCGATGAAACTCCAACCATTAGAATACGCAAAGCTATTTTCGGTTTAAAGTTTTAATAGTCTTCGACTCTTTGTTAATAAACACTGAACATTTAAAAAATGGTTAAAGAGAAAGAAGTATGCGTAAAAAATTATGTTGTTAATATAGAAAACGTCACATATAAAAAATACACACAGTATTTGAAGCATTGGAAAATAATTTACTTTTAATTTGACACCATTACCGATGCGAAATACTACATAGTGTAATTATATATGATTTACGGGTATCAAGAAGTAGCCGTCAAAATAGTAACATAGGTCAGAGAAATCTCAAACTGAGGGGTGAATGAGTAGAATAAATGCACATGAGCAAGTGCAGATAACAAGTATGATGAAAATCACTTGTTCATAATGGCGAAGCCTGTAAAATCAGTCCTCTATTAATGTTTGAGACTGTTTCTGATACTGCCTGGTGATTGATAAACTGGACCACAACTCTACAGAAAATTCAGGAATTTAACAGTTGACAGTTGGGGTTACAAGGGGGTATTTTTACATTACAGATTCAGTTAACATGTGACGTTTTCCAAAGACGGTAAACCTTAACTCTCCGCTTACAAGAGGACAAATAACAGGAATGAGGAAATACGTCGTGCTCAGAAGTCAGCAGCCGATGTGCATGTGAAGCGCATTCTTCCATGACATGGCATTCTCTATTCCCTGACAGATATCAAATATTCTTCAGGAAATTTCAAATTTATTTCTTCGGCTGCAGAAGACGGTTGTACCGAAAATAGTTTTCTTAGAAGTAAAAAGGAGAGAAAATTAAGAAGTGTTCTTTGAAAACTAAGACACAGAGATATTTCGGACACATATAATGTTGCTCATATAGAAAACATCTAAGGAACTGATAAATTTTCGTTCAGTTGAATTATATCCCTCAGACTTACATTATGGTGTCCACCTACACCCTTTCAATTTTGTTTTTGATATCCAAAGTATGTCAATCAATTTGGTGACTTTCCTAACTCTGATGACGATTTTCTTTTTCCTAATTTGTTGCAGAGCGTTTGCTATGTCTTTATTTCATCATATGCTTTCATCTACCTAATTCGCTTTTAATTTGTCCTTGCATTTCTATTATGATGTTGTATTATACACAAAATACACATTTTACATTATCTTAAATAGTATCATGGATAATTATTTAAGATACTGTCATATCTTCACATATTTCATTGATTTATCATGCCAACCGTGCCACCCGAGATAAATAAAGAAAACTAAAGAAGTGATAAAAGGAATGGCAGTAATAATGGCAGTACATTAAAAGTGGCATTAGTATATCAAATGATTTCCGAATAATTTCAGCACTGCAGCCGAACCTATCCACAGGTAGCAGACTGGTATTTCCTATAAGATCGTTTTGCATAGAAATTTTCTTAAGTATTCAAAAATAATTCACTTTAACTACATTGCAGTATCTGCAAGTGTAGGCTATCAAATCTGAGGACATCATATTTCCTCTCTTTTCATTATTTGAAGAATGCGCCAAGGGAACACATTCGAAACGCCACTCACTGGCTTGTAATACATGCACATGAAGACATGTCATACATATTCCAATGCACTGTTTGATGATTGTTTTACTGGGTGGCATTATGCTCCATAGCAACAGCTTCCTCATTTACTTTAGCATAAAGATTGTAATGCACAAGCATTATATGTGATCACATCTATCAGCATTAAATGCTATTAGTAATATAAATGAGCATTGTGTGCATTACTTAGAAAACACATTTTAACCATCAAGATTGCGAGAATAGTTATACAACTACAGAAACGACGTGAGTCGAACATTCGCTGCTGTGTAGTACGTCTCTAGCATCTGACATTCTATATTAACCCTTTCCCGCCACTTTATTTTACATTGTACTTCTAGAAGAAATGCAGCGTCTCATCATTGGGAAGTTCTAAGTTTTTTCTTTTATTTCTTCAGCTTTTTACAAAAGATGTCTTTATTCCGCGCTATTTTACTTGATTCATTGAAGTGCGCAACATCAATCATTCAGGATGCTAGGCTTATGAGGGAAATTTTTCCTTTACAAAGTTCCATTCCTATCATTCATGGAATTTTTCAAGAAATACACATGCAGACTACAATATAGGAAGTTCAAAGACAATTCACAAGTGCGCTTTTTGAAATGACAGCTGATTGATCAGGAAGGACACCCAACTTGACTGATTACAGTGAAGATAAAAATTCGACAGCGGTTGCGCATAAACAGCCTGATGTAAGAAGCTTCAATTCATTTCAATCCATGAAAAATAAACTGCACTACAGATAGTTCAGCCGCCAGAACGAGTTTTTTTCAGGGAACGAGGCCGAAAATGAGATTTTCACAGAGTGATGTAAAGTGTAACCCCCATGGCTACCACGAATCTGCGCTCCTACTAAGCTCTACCTGGTTCCTCTCCTTGTCAGACACGATCAAAGAATACAAATGTAAATCCAATTGGAAGTAGATAGGAAAATTCAGTAAAAATTAGATTTTCAATTTTTCTCTAATTTCCTATGTATCTGTCTATGAAATTAAACACATTCAGACTTAACACGCGTCCTGACGCCAGCAAAGAACAGTAGTTTAGCCAATTTTAGCCACACTTAAACACATTCTCAAATGCACCAACTATCAGAGGTATGACAATAAAAATGAACATGATAGGAAATTACTTGAAGACATTCCATGTCATAGATTATGCTCTAGACTCAGTACTTCTCATTTAATTACAGAAAACATAGAGAATCTCATTTTAACAGAAAATTTCAACTTGTTGCTTTTTGAATTCACATGTGTTTATGTGTTTTTCTTTTATCCTGTCTGACAAAGAGAGGAACCAGGTAGAACTCACCAGACGCACAGATTCGCAGTGCTCATAGAGTATACATCATTCTGTGATTACTGACAAGGAATTTAGATTTTTAATTATGCGGATTGTGAACTAATGTCTATGAAAACTGGTGATCTGTCACCTCTCAGGCACCGTGATATTTTTGCTTTATAATAACATAATGAAAGCACTTGGAAAGAGAACTTTTCAAATGCATAAAGGCATCTTTGTAGCATCTCATTATCAATCAAGCCCTCATAGGGAAAATCCTAGCGAATGAAAAAAAATCGCGCAAACATTCGCAAAATTCCTCTAGCCAGGCGTGAATTTCTTCTGCCTATTATATTTTCAAAACGGTTTGATCGAAGAAGGTTTGTGGACAAAATGACCCAATGCTCTGAACTGTAACGATTTCAGAGATTAGACTGAGAATTTTTAGGCGAAATGAGTGAAAACAAAATAATTTTCTAATTCATAAATTGCAAGCACAAGTAGTCCATCCTTTGTCATTCGCATTCGTAAAGGTGGAAGGATTTGGCAAATTTATAGAAGCGGTCAATCTACCACGATGGATCTGTGGGCTAATGTAAATTGAAGAAAATTATGTGCATGTCTCTCAAACTCAAGTTGGCTTAAAATGCACAAATAATTTTTAGAAAAACAAATTTTTAAAAAGCAAACAGATTTCTATTTTGAATTCATGCACCTTAATCTATTCATATCACTCCTAGAGAAACATTCTAAAGAACTGTAGCTTACATTTAGAGTTGTTGCAATAAAACATTCTTGTTGCGTGCGAAGTACTGTCCAGAATGATAGACCTCAGAACTTGTGTCCGTTTCTTTAACTGGGACGTGCATGAAATATTGCAGAATAAGAAATCGCAGGTTTCGTGCACGCATAGCGGAGAAGACAAGGGGAGTTGTTCATATAGAATAATATTCCATTGTCCTTACGAGAGAAACGATCATATTCATTCGAAACTGACTATAAAATGTACACATTAGCGAGAATGTGATGCCTACGTCCATTAGGACGCAAAAAGGGATGAGTGAGTGAGTAATGAAGTCTTTTTTAAACTTCCGATAAAGCCTGAACGAATCCCTTTATTGTATAAATTTGTAACGAAAACAATTCTGGAAATTTTGGAGACGACATAAGACATCATAATACTGCCAAAGGGATCTCTGGCCCGGTCACTGCGCTTCAATCAGCTGAGTAAACGCGAGATGCATCTCTATAACATACTGTCTCGTGAATATTGTTTCTAATGACTATAGACCTTCTCACATTTGCTTTTTACAATGCCACGTGTTTTTTAATTGAAACATCCCATTCATCATTCCTATGCTTTAATACATCACTAATTTCCTATGTATTAGAGTAAATTTAATGAAGTCTTCTCCTCTTCAAATCGAACTTACTCAATCAAAACTAAAGTAAAGAACAAGTTATCTATTTATTTCTTGATTTTCAGAAGATGAAGTGATTTTGTTTATACTAATTCCACCGATCGAATATATGAACGATATGTTTTTAATTACTCTTGTATACGACAGAATAGTGAATCGGCTCAATATTCATCCGGCTTACTTAATAAAAATAGCCCTGTAGCTCGGTCTTCTTTCTGTGTATCCCATATTTGTGTAATTAACGGCGATCATATAATCTCTGATTACTGCTTAATCTCAGGCTCCACAGTCATGTTATGCACGGGCTTTCGATTTTCTCGTGTGAACCACGACATATTTCTGAAGGTGCAATTACTAAAGCATTCCAATGTACATGTCTGTCAAACTACTGTTGTCGAAGTTCCTCCGTGTTCAAAACGATATTAAAAGAACACATCTTAGAGAGAATTTGACCTTCTTTGGACAATGATTTAATAAATGTCTTGTTTGAGCCAATTAGCATATCTGCTATGAATGAATGTATGAAATTCTACGAGTTGTGCAAAAGCATTAAATCAAAATATTTATTTCTCTCCAGGTTGCTGTAATTAATTATTTTCACTTCAATACTATATTATAGGATGTTGTGTTGATAATGAGGTCTGCAAACTAGGTCTGCTGATAATTTCTGATACTGGATGAAATCGCGATTATTCTGTTCTGTTCACCCTTTTCAACTGAGGATGCCGATTCAAAATTTTGTAATTCCATTTACATTTCTGAAATTGGCTTGGAGAGTTCAGAAATCGATTTGGAAGCATATGCAAATTGTGTTGTTAATCATTTTGCAATTCTAATATTTACGTAGCATGTTTGCTAGTGCAATAATTGAGATCAGTTGACATTGATCACTTGTGTTCTTGAAGGCACGTTCGTGTAGAGGATTAAAATTAATTGAAATCACTTTACCACACTGATATTCCCTTTATTACTTGCTAAACATAGTTTCGGCTTTGGATTAACTGCGGTTAGTCAATGAGAAGATCAGTCAGTGAGGGTGCAATAATTTTTATAATTAACAAAATATCAAGCCACAGATCTACATCAGCAATTATATTTCTAAACATCAAAGAAATTCTAGTAACTCACCTTCGAAGACCAGCTAAAGAGGCAAACACGTCTGCTGAACCGAGTTTATTGTCGTCCAACATTAATATCTCCAACTCATTAAATCGAGGAAACACTTCTCTACAAAGACAGCAAGAAATCATTAACAAATAAAAGACTAATTCTAATGATCAGCAATTACAAGAATTGTAACCTATCTAACAATATTAATTGTTTGTTTTTTGTCACCCTAATTCGCGATGTAATCATTCTCCACATGTCAAAATGATTCAACTTCTTCCAAAATATGGGTCCATATTCAAGAACTGTTGTATTATTGTCTGAGAAGATACATAGGATGCTGAATCTCGGTGTGTTTTGAAGGGATTTGTTTTTATATCGATTTATCTTAATAAAATCCGAAAATGACTGCACAGACAAGATTGCCAGTTGAAGGTTGCATTCGAAGAGTAAGCCTTATTTCATATCGGTCATGAAACATGAAGAATGTCAATGTCATCTTGTCCATTGGGACATAGTCAGTCAGTTTATTTGCATAATTCCTTGTTTGATGCCTTCATTGAATGTTGAATTGTCAAAGAAGAAATAAACGCATAAATGTCTGAGTTAACATGCCTATTTAAATCATTTTTAACAGTCATGATGAAAACAATAAAAATTTCTTACCACATGAAAGTTCCGTTCAGAGTGAATGTCTAACGATATTCAGGAACTGATTATATCAATGGAAAAAGCAACGGATTAGTCAACACCAGAAAAAACAGGGCAATAAGTGTTAGTTTACCAATCAGGGAACAAACACAACACGAGGAGACATTTTTAACACTAGCAATGAACAAAAACCAATTACAATGCTTCTTTAATCAGGAATTATGGAGGATCTTACTCTGGATTATCACTCTCAATTCATCAACACGAATGACTGCAAAAATTGTTATATATTACATAAGCGACTAGAGGAAAATATATTCTCTGTGCTGAGATTATTCTTTTATAGCATTTCAGCAAAGCCCAATGAAAATATCTGACATTCACAAATGAGTTCACAATGAGAGGAAACATTTGAGGAAACCTCTGGGTACTAGTCCCCCGTTAAGGCCCGGCTTCGCTTGACTTTTTGATGATTTTTAAGAAAGGTGGAAACTATTTGATGAGCCTAAAGGTGATGTTACGCCAATTGGTTGCCTACAAAATGATACATGTCATTTTTATATTCACTATCATTCACCAAAATCTTCAAAATTCCAATCCAAAAAAGGATCACACAATTCAACACATTTTTTATCATCGCATTATCCCGGCTCCTTTGTTTCTCATCAGTATTGTTTTGAACAGTAATTCATTAAATAAACTTTGATATACGCCCGGATAGCCATTTTGAATAAAGCATTCATGCAAAAGGCACAGTATCTGATTAAAAAGTGTTATCCTCAAAACATATATTCTTAGCTCGATGACATTCGCCAATCAACAAATTCAACTTCTGTATTCGTTGTGCAAAAACAGCAAATGATGACGATTTATCGGCATCTTCTAACGCATTCCATTGATCCAATGACTCCACTTTTGCCGACATCTTGCCATATTAGAAGTTTGTCTTGCAATAATTTGATGAATGACTCTTAAGTCGCGATCTTGTTATCACATTATATTTCATTTCCTGTGAAATCTGTTATTTGTTTTTATATCGTTTACATGAATAACATGTGATGCGCAAAAACCAAGTTTGTAGCCCACAATGAAGTTTTATGACCGGGCGATGACCGAAAGCATGAGGAGTAAATATTTCAAGCCGCAAAAAAGGTTTTTCGACATTTTCTCAATTGGCTTGATGTTGTCCAATTTTCAGTGATCATCGCCATTTATTCGTTTATGGACTGATTACAATAGATTTGAAATCTAGCTGGTCAATAGACTGACATGCAATAGAACGATGTCGAATATATTGTTTTCTATCTGCTTCAAGAGATTTGTCGACAACTTCCACAAGATCCTTTTGGTCCACATCAAATTTGATCGAG
The DNA here is from genome assembly GCA_907163375.1 of Prostheceraeus crozeri. NCBI lineage: Eukaryota > Metazoa > Platyhelminthes > Polycladida > Euryleptidae > Prostheceraeus > Prostheceraeus crozeri. The sequence continues at coordinate 9,464 of CAJQUW010002101.1, read as the reverse complement.
TATGAAATCATAACTCAAATTCGTTAGTTTGTTGTTCTGTTGTAATGACTAAAACCGCTAGGCGCTATGAACGCAAGGCACGTAGACGCGAATGAAAATAGACTGCGCTGTGTTTGATTGAATACAGTGTCGATAAATACAAATTGTTGTGACATGTGGGACATATTATTACATTTCATTCTACATGAAAATATCACCATTGGAAAGATCATGTATACTTAATTACTTTGCCTACAATTTTCATTTCATCATGGCCGATACTCTAGAAAGATAGCAAGGAGGGAGCCCGACCCCGGCATGCGGATGCATTTCAAAGACCAGTTGGGATGTGGTAAAATTTTGTTGCTATAACTAAAGTTGCTAGTGTAGAGAATCTATAAAAGAGCTATTGACATTGGCAATCTATTTTTGCATTCTCATCCACACACCCTAAATTTTAAAGAGTTCCTACGTCCCTGTTCCTAAGCACATGCACATTTCCGTACATAAACTGAATTAAATGTTTCACGAAGAGACTAATTTGAGAAAAATTTGTCACTCTTAATTCCCTGTGCACTGTTTAGTATTCAATCATTTGTTTTCAGTCTTGTTTAATTCATTCATCTGCAAGCAATTATCCCATTAAGTCTGTTTCACACCCTTTATTTCTGATCTCAATATATTCTCTATTGTAAACATTCGATTTGTTTTGTTTATCTCTGTCATACACGGCTATAAATAAATTCCATCGTTTAAAATCCAAAGTACAAGTTTCCACGATATAGTTTACCTCATAAATAGGCCTACCCTTGTTTCAAGGTAAAACGCAAAATTTTCCATTACCAAAAATAAAATTTCACTTCCTAATTTTAGTAAATAATTTTTCCATGCCACGCTTCTTAAAAAGGGCGTCTTACAAACAGTATTTAATATCTTCCGTCTGGATATAAAGTGTCGAGAAAGTCATTTCAACCGGAATACTGCCGGATACATGAAAAAGAAACCTGTTATCGTGTTTGATATTGCCTCACCAGTTCTAAGTCAGAAAAGTTCTACGAAGAAGTTCTCACAAACCTCGTTGATTAATTGTTTCAATGCGTGTCGTGCGAGCCGTAAATAGTGAAAGATTCGTGTATGCATGGTATGCTTTCGTTAGACAGGAAAACTATTAAGAGGCCGATTCGCATTAAAACATTTTTACTCTAAAGGATCTTCAAAGTCACCGATCGCTAAAAGCAAATGAAGTTCGGTTTGAAATTTCAATGTTAAGACGATAAATACTCCAGGCGTACATCGCAGGGGTTAAAACTACTTCAGCAGCTAAAAATTCAAGCCTTCATTTGGCATGCAGATATGAGAAGCGTTGTTTGATCGATGTTCCATGCTAGAGTAGCTGTTACACACTTCTGGCAAATGACAGGGTAATGTTATCCCAGTAATTGTTCCAATCATTCAATCAGAACTCTTTGACAAGCTGAACTATGAATATCAACATATGAATAGATCTGTTCGCATGCACTATAAATTTCACTTTAAAATACGATATTTCAGCCAAAATCACATCTATTGACTCAACCGACGTTCGATTCTTAAAAATTATTCAATGGAATCATGCAGGTATAAACGATCTGAGTTCATTTTCATGAAATCAAAGCAATTTTTCATTAATTAATCGGCAATAAATCGTAATCAAGAGTATTCCATCAAAAAAGTAAATTGTTGACAATGATGAATGACTTGTTTATTTGATCGGAAGGAATTCCTGATGCGGAAAAATTAATGAAGAGGGAGGTAACGTTTCAGAATCATCATAAGCGTGCGTCTCAGAGTTCTTTCACTTAAGAGCTGGAGGGCTGAAGAGAATATCGAGCACATTGCAGCTCTATTGAAGGATACGGCTATACGATTCCGAGTCTGAATATCAAACTGTAAGCGGAAAAGAAATCGAAATCGTTGTTTGATTGATTGTTGCCCACAGTTGAGGAAAGCAGCATAATTTCATTACAGATTGATTGTTATGTACATACCCAATGTAAGCGTTCTTCGGAACCAATTGTGGCATTTTGCACTTGCAATAAATATAAATTAATTTAGTTTACGTTATTAACATGCAGAGCATCTTCGCTATCCCGATGACAACAAAAATGATCTCAGAGCACAAAAATTCTCTCTGCATTGTCCACACCACTTTGAAAAGCAACTTAACAACTTGGCAAAATAATAGAAGGAGAGAAAAAGACAGATGATTAATAAACTAGTTACGAAGCAAGGATATCTTGGCTATTATACAACTGACGTAACCCTCGATCTCTTCACCATTATAGGTGGGTTAAACTCGTGATTTATTCTACAATAGCACTAATTCTGGCAAATATGGAACTTTTGAGACTGCTGTTACAACACTACAAATATTCATTCTGACCAGAGGTGGCGTGCACCCGCATAGACTCCAAAATAGTATGAAATTTTGTCGTTTTGACCACTTAATCATCCTTAATGAAAATATCAATTACGTTAGTTGAGTGTAATCGCCTTAAGAATCATTCCATAAATATATTTGTTGATAACATGATCGTACGCTGTACGGTCTATGTACGATCTGTAAGTAAATTGATAACTGTTGAAAAGCAAGGGGAATTTTCAAACATGTAATGCATAGTGAATTTTCATCTAAATTTCAGTGAATTTCATTGAATATCGCGTTTGTCTATCACAAATAAATGGAATCTCATTTGATGTGCGGATATCTGCATTGTTGTAAGTTGTATTTAGGTTTATAAAGACAGGGAAAACGAATGCATTGAATATATGCAGTCCATTTGAAAAAGTGAAACCATTATGCCGCTGTTGTTTCATCATATTGCTTAAGAACCATGTTGATAGGTCATCATATGAAATTGATTAAATGAGGAAAATATTTCTGATTTTAGACATGATAAACATCGGGCCGGGTACTAGATCTTTCAAGGCCGGCCCGGGCCCGCTTCCAACTCTGATTCTGACTGCTTCAATCCTTGATTCCACACCAAGCCGGATACACTTTCAGCAAAGACGCCCCATATATTGTTCACACAATAGTAGTGGAAATAGAAGAAGGCAATGCTCACCAACAGTCAAGGAAAATAAAAGTGAATATTTATAAAACAACATATTAGATTATTTACTAAAAGATGTGATAAAACTGCATTACTTTACTTATACCACTCAGACATATTTCAAATAGGCAGCACGCAGAGTGCACAATTTGTAACTTTTATTCGATGTCTATTGGAGCATAACACATGAATCTGACAGGTGATACATAACTATTTTCATTCCTAAATTCTTGAGCAAGAAATTTATGAACCCTAAATAGCGACATTTCCACTAAGATTTCTATAGTCCTATAAGACGCGGAATTTTTAGATTCTAATTTCGATCGATTTTTTACGTTTCTCTCAATTATTCAAAAGTACACGGGCCCCCTACCAGAAATTATTATTACGATGAATGTTCAATTTATATTCTTTTCGTGCTTGCATAGGCCTATGACAGCGTTTCTTTTTTCGTTTTTGTGATGTTCTAATATGAGCTTGGTTTGATATAAAGCAATTAACCTTACTCTATATAATTTTTGAACTTTGACGTATTGTGGCCTACGAGACGTCATATTTTCAGCAGCAATTTCAATCTAGCTTAAAGAAAAGAAAAGCTATCGAGCTCGATAGCTTTGGGACTTCCTAAAGAATGCTTCCATCGAACAAGGAAAGAGTAAGTAAGTTAAGGCTGTCTCGTCGGTTTCTTCTCTTCGAGGACGTTGCAGTCTGATGAACGCTACTTACTCTTTTTGCTTTCCATCTCCTTCGATAGAATTTCATATTCTCTCGGATGATCATCCTTCACCACTACATGTTTGCATCCTCCGATTAAACAGTTGTTTGCACCATCTTTGTCCTTAACTTCGAAATATCGTTGAAACTGGAGCTGCTTGTGGACGACCCGCCATTTGGCGGAATGGAGTTGAAACTGGAGCCGCTTTTGCTATGCGACGAAATTATTCGCAGTTTACAACTTAAAAACGTGATGGATAGAGGCAGTCACATAAGTCTGTGCGCTTAGCAACCTCAGGCCGATCACAGGATTAATAGAATATAGGGAGTCGGGGACGGATGGATTCATGCTATTGTAAGTTCTCGTGTCTAATGCTTGCTTTCGTCACTTGGCAATCACAACGCCAACACCGAATACTATCAGGCCGTAATAATGAAACCTGCTAATTCAGCGTTAAGGGAATTTTCAAGTCATTCTCAGTGATGTCGTTCACTTATTCAAAAAAATAATAGGATTACTAAGAATTATATCATAAAATCGATCGATTTTGAATTTTTTCGCTTGAATCGATTTAAATCGACGCACCTTGTTAGTCAAATTAGCAAGGGCTAACCTTATGCGAAACAATTAATAACGAATTAAATCACAAATCGCAGTATTCAGTAAGTAAAACCAATGTGAAAGATAAGAATAAAACATAAATATAAATGCTGATAATATTCAAATGGTAGGTAATGAAAAAAAGGCCTGTGTAAATATAAATAGAGTAAGAAAAAAAATTGACAACTTACGCGAGAAATCCTGCCAGTCTGCCACACTGTGTGTTGGGCGGTGCATTAATTGCGAAATTTGCTTATATTGACAAAACCTAATCTTCAGGTCTGGTCGCTCAGATGCTTGCATATGTCAGTTGCGTCAGAATGAAATTTAATGCCTTGATTGAGGGGAAGATTAAGTAGAAGACAACGATAAGTGAAAAAATATTTGATCCCTCAAAAGGACCCATGTGGCTTTCCCTACAGGTTAAAGGAAGGAACAACTACAACAGATTGCCTAATTGAAAATATGTGCGATTGAGGTCATCAGTAGGAACTTGAGTAGATTCGATTACCCACTTAATGTTAGAAACCAAAATGTAGCTCCAACAGCTAAGCAGATGTTCAGTTTTATCTCACGATGTGCAGCACAAGATTATACATGTAATCAGTTTCGATCTCAAACCCTGCCGAGGTCCGCATAAGAGGATGCGTAAGGGATTCATAAAGCATGTTGTCCCCGTAAAACTATTTAACAGTACTGTAAGATACCTAAACAAATTTCAAGGAATGAAAAATGTGCAATGCTATACCCCAAAAGAAGCACAACAGAGAATAGACAGCGAAAATCAACTACTATACTTACTCAAAGCTACAGAGAATTCAATGAAATAATTTCAGAAGAATGAATGGTCAAAAATGTTTAGAATTCAGATATTTCTAGCTTCGAAAATTTGTAAATAGAGGAAAATATAACGACATGAAATTAATTAGAAAAACTATAATAAAAAATTTAGAGAGTTCCATTTATGTTCAATTATGAAACATTGAACATTCCCCAAGCAATGTCTCTTCGCAAAACAGTGGCATTTTTCTAAAGAGATGTACAATATGACTGATTGTCTCAATACAGTACATACATCTGATCTGATAGATGCAGTGGTTTCATGGGCTGCTGTACATCTTTATAATGCTTTGACATTCTGCTCACAAATAGCAAGTAGTATGTGCGTTGAAATTTATTGGCAAATGGAATAGTCTCCGCTCGAAAGCGGTTCATTACAAATAGATGCGCAGGTTTTCATCGATCGACTTACACGGCTTATGTCCTCAATTCAGATCTGATCATAAAATTGAATGAAAGAATACAAATTTGCCGCTTTGGGTTGTGGAGTGAAACTAAAATCGTTTGAATGCTGATAACTATTAGAAATAATAACTATTGGAAAAGCTTCATTTTAGGAATTGTCATATGAAATTTAACAGGTCATTAACAGGAAACAACATTTTGTCGATTATATGGACATCGAAAACATAATTCATCGGACCTCCAATCCAGTCCAGAGTTCGTTTCGTCTTCAATTGTGATTGGCAGCTGCAGGAGAGGTGGAAGCCAGCCGCTGAGTTTTCAGCAGACATCCGGGACTAGGCCGGCCTAACAGTTCGTATTTTATTTAGTTCGGCATTATTCTTCCAAGTATTAAGCATATTGTGATAAAGTGTAAATTGATGGGTTGCGATCCACAATTCAATATCAAAACCGATACCTTAGGAGGCTTTAAGTATATTGCATCATAGACGTAGTGGCTTTGATTCTATGATACTGCGTAGGTTGATATTCTATGATACAGCTGACTTCTACCGTTTTTATGCAAATCATCATAAGTAGGCTCATGATAGATTTGGTTTAACCAGAGTTTCGACCTCGATTGAAATTTCAATCGAGGTCGAGGTCAGGTTGATTTTTCATCTTCATTCGAAAGTATTTTGAATACTTTAGTCTTGTTGGAATATAGCACATATCATGGACCAAGCTAATAGGCCTTTAAAGAAGTACTTATGCCTGTGTTCCAATATACATGTAATGTCCAACGAATAGTAAAGTTAATAGAATGGCACGCAGCCTTAGGTGACTCTAACTAGTGAGACAGGTCGGAACGCTTATGCTCTCATGAATGTGAAGGCTTCTCAATGGTCTAAGGCTATCTCTCATTATATTATAAAGGAATCTAAATTACAAACAAATAGGGCAATGGAGCTTTGAATGAAAACCATGAGTCATTATACTCGAACATTTGTATTATCTTTTTATATGTAGATATCCCGACAAGCATAGAAAATGACTACTGTTCAATATAGTAATAAGTAAGGATTCAATGAGATACAATTTTTATGTTTAGTAATACTTAAGTATGAAAAAATATTTTCCCTGAGGGAGATTTTTATTACGAAAATTTCAACACTGTCCGACCTCGACGTCGATATCTTTCATATCGAGGTCGAGATCGGGAAAAGTTATCGCGGACGCGAGGTCGTAACTCTGGGTTTAACAAATGCGCTTAATGTAAATATCATGGAACTATATTCATGATTGTATTAGCTACCAATCATCCTTTCTTCATGTGGTTATCAATGTTTTACTGCGTACTGAACTGCATTCAAAACTGATTAGACTCTACGCCTTTTGTTAGCATATATGACGAGAAAAGGTACCATTTTACCCATCAAATAAAACGAATTCATATATTCGTGAAGATAACAACTGTCCGAATGTTGTTTGTGCCTGTGTTGCAAATACAAATAATATTAATTATCCAGCTAAAGCGAAACTTCATCTTGCTTAAAACTGATTCAAACATTTCTATTTAGTAGTAGTGTTCAATATCAGATTATGCGCAGGCTAAAAAATAATATGCGATAAAAAAATCCTACTTTAAACTGATGGCAAATCCATTCCATAACCGCAAATACAATATGTTGCTACAACTCATTTTCAGCAGAAACTTGAGCTGTATCACTAAGATTTATGGCTTCTTCAATCTTAGTTTCTACTGTCATCTCAATGAAACCGAGTTTTTCCCTTTTACTATCAGCAAGCGTGACATGAACCAACGAAAAATATGATAAGAAGCAAGCAAACAATGATCGCCAAGAATTGAATATATTCCTTGTGTGAGTGGTACGGGATGGATGCGTAGCATGCGAATCATAAACTATAAACAAATTATTTACCGTCTACCTCGTCACACAAGAAACAAAAAGATTTCAGGAAAAATAGCATGTAAACTGCGAACCAGGAACAAATTGCAACACAAACTTTTTCGCATAATCATGCATGTAGTTTTGTGACATTGCTAAATCTAATATCCAAAATCACCAAAAATCACCACTTTGGGTCGCATGGGTCTCTAATGAGTCTGTTCGTAGAGTACAGGTGATAGATTTATCAGCTAATGACCTCAGTAATCTGTTGACTGACTCAAAGAGTGACAAGCTTGATATGATGGAAATATACTTCTATCACGCTCAAATTGAATCCCTGATATTGAATCTGTACTCGACACACAGGTGGCAGGATCATGTTTTGCAATGATATAATTATTTCTACATTTGTACGAAATTGCATTATTCCAAAGATTCTTCCAGATGGGTCTGATACATTAGAATAACTTTCTGTTCGGATATTCTCCATCTGTATTGATTTTAAAATAAAGTAAAATAGTCTAAGCCCTTCAGAAGTGTCTGCGGCACGAAGCGCCGGCTGTTTTTAAAACATCATTTTATATTAAAAAAACCGGTCAATAAATCGAAGGAGAGAATATTGGATTTTCCCTGTCATAATGAACAACCTCCTGTACATGACCATCAACTGAAAGTAAAATAGATACACGAGCTTTCGGTGGTACACTACACACCTTAATCATGTGAAATGAAATGAAGTTTGGATCAGCAGTACATCACGCGACGTCTGACGAATACTCAACGAGCTACAGACTTAAGAAGTTAAATAATAAGACACAATGCTGTAAAGAAGTTAGACATTTAAGGCATAATACTGTAAAGAAGAAATAAGTAGACTGATAGTTAATCTAAAACAGAAATGGGCACAAATTACTGCAAAGTGAAATGTTTTGAAATTTGTATATCAATGGATTCCAGATTGCATTTAATTCAACACCAGAATCTCTATTGAAAACACTTTCTTTGTTAGCATTGATATACAGGGCTTCTTGGCTTCTTTATTATGCCTCAAATGTCTAACTTCTTTACAGCATTGTGTCTTATTATTTAACTTCTGTAAGTCTGTAGCTCGTTGAGTATTCGTCAGACGTCGTGTGATGTACTGCTGATCCAAACTTTATTTCATTTTACATTATTAATGTGTGTAGTGTACCACCGAAAGCTCGTGTATCTATTTTATTCTATTTTAAAATCAATACAGATGGAGAATATCCGAACAGAAAGTTATTCTAACGAAATTGCATTCATATCTACCACGTCCTTTTCTCATAATCTAAATTGTAAAGGTCAATGATGGTTCGAAATTATAGCCAAATCACTAAATCTCCAGAGACTTGAACATTTTGCGAAAATCGGTCAATCGAAGAGACCAGCCACTCAGTCAGAAACCGCTCGCTCTCATTTTTTAATACATAATGAGAAGCTGTGGTAAACCAATTATTTATGCATCTGAAGCTATGTATTATCATGTCTTCCAATAATTCACATGCGCCTGCTGCCGCATTCATCTTGGAATTCAGTTTAATTATTCTCTTTTATAATTATGAATTTCATCATGGTCTTACTAGTAGGTACACGAACAAATGTTTGAATATACTGTCACCTATTGAACATTAACAGTGCTTTTGTCGATTTTGGATGTTTTTGATTCAGCATGATCATCATTCACAAAACATGAAAATGAAAAACTTCGTGTTTCCGCAAGTTATTCAGGGTCATATACTACTTTTCCCGGCCAATAGGAAGGCGTAGAAAGAAGCACAGTAATGCACAGAAATGGGATACTTACTTCCTCTTCCTGAGTTGTGGAGAAAGAATACAAGTTTTATCATTGTTATAATAGGACAAAATTCAAGAAATGAAATATACAAAATATTTAGAATTTCTTGCATGAAATCT
>CAJQUW010002100.1:0-122896 GCA_907163375.1 Prostheceraeus crozeri | reverse complement strand
AGTCTACCTAAATTTTTGAAATTTTTATTTTTTGAAAGTTTTGAAAAAACCCGCAAAAAGTGTGACACCCGGCGCAAGCGAAGCGAAGCGTCGCGCCAGATGTCACAGTATATACTACTTTCATTTTATGCAATCAGAATGCCATTGTTCTAATGCTTTTGTCATTGTAAACATATGTGTGCATGTGTATATGAACATATAATATGTCATGGCAACTGCATTAATACATCGGCAAACACTATGAATACTGCCACTTCCTGAAATTGAATTCTCAAACTCTATATTTAAGACCAAAATGTATTGAAAATATAATCCAATAAATAAAAGATGCCACAAAACCAAAGTTTCGTTGGTCGAGAAATTTATCAAGGTTTACTACTCATGCAAATGGTCACGGAGGGGACTACGCGGCGGAATTTTGAGCATGATAATGGAAATATAAAGTGAGTGATTGCTCCATGTTGTTGCGCGGCTTGCGGTTCAAATGCTGGTTTTCGTAAATCAATCAAATAAACCTCTTATTCTTATGAAATTTCTTATTCAGAGTTGATTTGTCCTAGAATTTTGATTGTTTTTAGTAAAACATCTCCACGCAAAAAATATAGAGTTTGTTCCTTCTGTGAAAAATGTCTCTTCTTGTTGAAATAATTAATTCCTATTTCGCACTTGCCAAAAGTAGCACTTATAAGACGAGTAGCACTTATAGACGAGGAAAAAATTGGCGCCCAACGTGGGGCTCGAACCCACGACCCTGAGATTAAGAGTCTCATGCTCTACCGACTGAGCTAGCCGGGCACGCTGTTTGTGAGGTTCATTGCATTATATATATATGAACACATGCTTGTTTACCGTCATCAAAGCTTCTTTGAATGTGCATTCAATCAGAATTGATAGTGTGAATAGACAAGTTATTGAGCAAGTGTAGTTGGACACACATTTCACGTGATCTACATGTACTATCAGTAACTAATACAAACAATGACTAAACTGAAGCACCATTTCGATTACAAGCCACGAAAGTTGGCTGATTCAGTAATCATGCTTATCAGAAAAACTCTACCAAATGACATTTCCCGAAAACATCTGAATCTGAATCTGAATGGCAACCTGCCAATCGTTGCGCGGTCTCATGGTGTAACGGTTAGAACTCTGGACTTTGAATCCAGCGATCCGAGTTCAAATCTCGGTGGGACCTCCAATTTTGCACATTCAAATATCAGTAAGGCAAATATCAGAAACAAAAGGCAATGCATGTCAGATGAAGATATTTTCATATCTTTGTGAATTTTTACAAAAGTCTTCGAATATGGGAGAATTAGGCAGCAAGAATATATGCATTTCAAGGTTGCGCACGTTCGAGCAGAGAGCAGAGTTGAGATGTGTATATTTCAAGGAAATAAAAATTGAAAAAGGACAGGAATGTACATGTACAGATGAAAGCAACATAACTTCAGAATAAGTCAAAATCTTTTACTTAACATCGTCGGCTTGATACAAAAGTGCATTTTAATGTTGACAAAGCCACTGAAAAAAATTATGTAAGCGTCTCGTTGTAGAACAAAATGGAATGCAAAATGACCTTGTCAGGTTCACCCTTGACACAGTCAGTGTAGACGAAACGCGTCGGGTAATTCATTTTAAAATATAAAGCTCAAAGTCGTAAAACTGGGAAAGAACTTTTTCTTAACAATCATCATGACAATAGCGCTATGAATCCTCAAAGAGTCGACGGCGGTGAAATCGGTTTCATGAAAGAAGCGAACTATGAATTATCATCTCATTACGCTTATTGTGAATGAGCCTCAGACCAACGTTTTGAAATAGATTTTTGACGTAGATGCATTTGAAAGGTATCATATCGGTGTGCTTTACAGCCTCAATAAGCGTAAAGTCATCAGCGTAGCTTACTGGATAAACAGAACACTCAAATTCTCTAAACTCAACGATCCTTTAGGCTGAAAAAATAAAAGGGGCAAAGACGGATCCCTGCGGCACCCATGAAGGCGCATTCACAATTTGACCACATGTATTTATCGCCTTGACCTGAAACTGGCGGTTCGAGATGTAAGAGCACACCCATTCTAGAAAACCATGATCAAGGCATTTGAAGTTAAGATAGTTGAGACTTGCCGTGCGGATGACTATGAATCGGCCTTTAGCGACAGATTTCAGAATAAATCAGATTCGATCTTATCATGTGTTAATAAATACTTTTTTCAAGCTTCTAAACACTCCTCCTGAACTGCGAGTAATAAAAAAACAAGTGAACAAGACTGGATGTGAATTCTATCGGGCATGCCTAATAGATTTATAATTAATTTTCTAGTGCTATTTTCATGTCTGAAGCTGTCAATGGTCGAATGCGATTTTCATGGGGCTTCATGCCTACTGTTCATATTAAGGAAACATCATATACCATGAAAGGTAGTAAATGATGTTTCAGTATCGACCGCTTTTCTTTTTTTCCACACTCAGAGACAGCATAATTTCAATTATGAAACTAAAGACCTACTAATTCATACAGTGGGCAAAAAATGACTGATTTATCTTACAAGATAAAACAAAATGATGTCATCCGCAAACATAGACTATCTCAGAATTGTCAGGGTTGGGTTGAAAAGAATTGGTGGTCATGCAAAATAGAATAGGACCAATTGTGCTTCCTTGAGGTACTCCACTGCCTATTTTTATCCAATTGCATGAGCACACTGATGTCGCTTCTTGACAGATAATACACTTGAATTGCAATTTTAAAATTAACGCAGCCGCTTGGAACCGACACATGAGTAAGTTCTTCGAAGGCGTTTGATTGATCTACTGACAAGCTCTCACCGCTCCAGATGGTGAATAAAGAAATAGTAGCAGTCTATTATGCATCACGGTTAGAGCCACAGTTGTAGTACAGGCGTAATGAGTATCAGATAAATTGTCCTACACGCGTGAATGCAACCATTTGGCAGCCGAAAATTTTCTTAAGTACCTTTGATACTAATGGGTAATAATGAAATAGGTATACAGTCGTTGGCAGTCAAATACTCTAAATACCACGCTATATGATGTGTATATGACGGATATTACTGACAGAAGTTATTTGAAAGCAGTATGTAATATATATATATATATATATATACAGGGTGGGCGCTGGAAGGCTGAAGATTAAACATTGTAATGATAAAAGGAAAACAAGTTATTTTTTCATCCAGCTATATTGTCATCAAAGTACTATATCAGGAGTTTATGATGTCTAGGTATGAAAGATAATGTCCTTCAAATGACCACCATTTTCTTGTTTACAGATAATAACTCTCTGTAGATCATTTTCCATCACAGAATTCAGCACATCTGGTTCAATTTGACGCACTTCTGCATGGATATTTTCCTTCAACTCCGCAATTGTTTGCGGATTGTTGACGTACACTCTCTCTTTCAAATAACACCATAAGAAATAATCGGGGGCAGTCAAATCTGGTGACCGGGGAGGCCACGGGAAGTCAGCATTTCCGGATATCAATCGGTCATTGAAAATGTCACGCAAAAGGGCCATCGTAAAACCGGCGATGTGCGCGGTCGCTCCGTCTTACTGGAACCAGACCTGTTGGTTGCTGTAACTTCAGGCAGCAAAAAGTTCTCTATCATTGTACGATAAAGTACACCAGTCACTCTCTCTGGATGTCCCTCCTCATCCTCAAAAATGTATGGCCCGATTATTCCTTCAGTCATAATTCCACACCAAACAGTGCATTTTGGTGAATGTAGACGGTGTTGAATTGTGTTTCTTAGGTTGTCAGAACCTCAAAATCTCGCATTCTGTTTATTGACAAAGCCATTCAGATAAATGTGAGCTTCGTCGCGCATAATGAGATGGCTCAAGAAATAAGCATTGTCTCTTGCCAACTGTTCAAATCGCATGGCATAATTCAAGCGAGACTGATAATCTGTTGAGAGAAGAGACTGAACTGCTTGAATTTTTTAAGGAAACATTCCTAAGTCTTCCTTCAGTATTGCGCGCAATGTTGTTCTTCTGATGCCAAGTTGAATTGATCGACGACGTGTAGATGCTGTTGGATTCTGTTCGACACTTTGTCGAATAGACTCCACAGCAGCTTCTGTTCGAACAGTAGGCTCAGGTCCCCGTTTTGGAAGATCTGCCACTGACCCACTTTCCTCAAATCGCCTCATGAGATTTCGAATCATATTCTCACTTGGAGCATCCCTTACATTAAAATGTGTTCGATAATCTCTTTGGGTTTGAACGGATTGATCTTCCATTTGAATAATAAAATTGAACAAGCTTCACTCTTTTTCAATATCGTAACTTGACATCGCAGCCTTAATCGCAATCAGTGTTGAATAATGATTCAGACTGTCCGAAAGTTAGAACAGAGTTCAGCATGCACAATTGTACGTCAAGCACTCCATTGCCTTATTGTTCTGCTACAGAAATGCGTGAAAGCAATCAAATTGATTTCATGACTTAATGAAATGATCTGGATTGATTTTTTGATATTACTGAATTTCATGTGAATACATCAATCAATTATATCGAATTACATTCAGTTGCAATAATACGCAAAGCATATAACAAATTGATGCTACAATTGCAAATAATGTAAACTCCCGAACGCATAGTTTCAGAAAAAGACAGACTTGGCTGTAAATATATCGACAAGTGACTATTGCAGAGCTTGAAAATCCTTCAGCCTACCAGCGCCACCCTGTATAATTATTTTGCTAGATGATTTGAAGCTCTACATACGAAAGGCATACGAATGAGGACGACTTTGCATAGAGCCTCGTATATAAAACATACCAGCAACTCGTATTTCATCGTAAAACAGCCAATCACAGATGTAATGGTTCGTATCGCTACATACCAGTCACATACGAAAGTAAGTATACTTTCATATAAAAGCATACCAGATATCTGTAAACATACGAGAATCCCGTATCAAATGTTAGTTTCAAATTGTATATGAATTTGGCATATGTTTGTATGCAATTTTTGTATCCAGTGTATAGGCCTACGTATTGCATAATAAATGTCATCACCTCACAATTACGTAAAACGGCGGGACACCATCAAGGCCCCTGCCTATCTTTTTAATTTTCCAAAAGTATTGATTGATTGCCTCATTGGACAAGATGCTTTCATTTTCCGGTAGTGCATCACCGGTTGGATAACCATTGATGCACATCTGGAAATTCGATGTAAAATAGGAATTAAAATCCAGAACTTAGATTTCAAGAGCAAATATCTCTTTACATGATAATATAACATATGATGAGATTCACAATCACATCACAACACCACTAATGTAATCTCTCGTACAGTGAAGTGTTTGAGATCGATGTGCATGGTTTAGATCATTGATCATAAGTTTCCAACTTAAGAAATATAGTTGTTCGTAAAACGTTGATTATGTTCCTCTTGAAAAATGCTTTCACCAAATGTTTAAGAAACATGTGTTTCAGACCAACTCGGTTGTAGCTGGAAAATGCTAGAAATTATATTTGCAAAGAGTGTACAGTGAGATGTAGATGTTGGCCGCTAATGGGAAGACCTTAAGAAAATCTATTCAATCGATTAATTGGAGTTTCTAAGTTTGAGCTAAAAATATATGAAATTACCACATGTGCGTGAGAGGAATCCTTTCATGCAAAAAATGCTTGCATTAGGCACAATCATGCGAGATTGCATGTTAAAACACAAGTTTGTGATATTGGCTGCAATTGAAAAGAATGCATTGTACAACAATGTCGAAGAATGGATGCAGACATTGGTTGGAAAACAGCTGGCCACAGTATAGAAAGGCCTTAGCGATATAACTGAGTGACCCTCAATGAAAGGGAATGAAGAGAGCAAAAGTTGAAAAGCTAATTTGTTTTACCTAAATAACCACTTCTAATTGGCTATAAAGAAAAGCGATTGAAGAGCCATATTACGTTTTTCTCTTAGGAAATGCATTGATGTGAGTCTATATATCATAAAATAATCACTCTCAAAATTTAATATAACTTCCTCATTCACTGCTGTTTGCACTGATTACCATTTCAGCTTTCTAAACTCGTCTTCAAAATGCCGAAAATATATCTGTTAATATAATCTGCTAATCTTTTAATATCTCTTAAAGAAATACATTTGCATGTCATAGATATTCAAGAATCCTCTTCTCAGAGATATTAAGCAAGCTCATGAATCTCAAATTGTGAAAAACTAATTTCAGAAGCAATAATGTTCTATTTTCAGCAGCATTATGTATTCGAATTTTTTTCATGCAATTAGAAATGATTTTGTACAGGGTGCGGCATAAAAAACGTGACTAAATTTTAAATCAGCATAACTTTCTAATCATTCAACAGAAATTAGCAAATAAGGTCTCATTTTGAAGCCAATACACATCTTTATTACCATAATCAGCAATGCAACGATTGAATTTGAGGATGAGAGGATGATATTCATGCAAAGCAGAAGAACTCGAAAGTCAAGAAACTAGATGAAAAGACCAGCGACTGAATGGAAAAGCAAGTCTAATTCCAATTCTTCACTTAAAATCATCATGGAGAAGTCTTTCTGTTGAAGATGATAATACAACATCAATTAGGCGACTTACAAATTGCAGCTATAAAATTGAATTACATAATTTAGTCATCGCCCCACTGGGGGGAACGGTCTTCCGCAAAAAATTAATTTGGTAGTGAACTTCTGCCGTGCGATCTATTTTAAAATTTGAATGTTTGAAATATTTTGGCTGATTTCGATATATTTCACTTCTAATGACATATTGCGGTATCGATTCTTGATGAAACAGGTTGAGATTACATAAAGACTTCTTCATATCAATATGATCACAAATACTAAGTTTGTGAATTTGAATTATCTGTTTATCATGTATGCATGTTTGAAATTTGAAATCCAAATATTAAACGTGATTTTTTTTATTAATTTTGTACTTTTAAGTTCTGCATCTAATCAACAATTATTAAACATTTTCGGAATCATGTTGTCTCTAGCCTCAGTGTCTCGATAAAAGTTCACCGAATTGGCCTCTTTCATCACCTGCACAAACTAAATACAAAAATGTGCGATTTTACTGCTATTTATATTGAACTAAAAGTTTGAATGATGTTATCTCATAATGATTAAAAATCATCATTTTATTAGCCAACATCTTTCGATTAGTGTATGGTTCATTAGTTTTTGTTGTCATTTTCTATTTTATCTCACGGAAAGTTGCTAAAAATCGCCTCTTTTGACCTTTGACCTTCACCTTAGCCCAGGGATGACCTCAAAAATAAAAGTAATACTGTTTTCTGAATCTTCCTTCAATGCCCATTCGATAGATGTGTATAGTTTGGAAAAATAAGTATAATAGTTTGGGATATCGGCAAGCGTTCAGAAAAATTCCAAGCAACAACAAGTGATTTGGAGCAACGCTTCATAAGTTAAGGAGGGACCGGATCACCCACCCGGAATTCTGATGCACCTCGGAGCTCCGATATTACTCTTCTTGCTTCCTATTACTCTCGTTTTCCGGGCGAAAAGTATAATGTAGCTCGGAGTTTCTGTTGTAAGACAGCTGCAATGTTTGGTAATGCATTCCGAGATGCAATGTACACTGAATTGTCATTGGTTTCTGTCCATTTCCATGACTAGTTCTGAGCTGATATCTCCAACAACGGGCCGCATACCATTGCTTATTCAAATTACCAGGCCTCTATGCATTACATAATTGGTGTTGAGAAAGAAAGTTTTTCAGCTAAAATTTCAACCGTTATTTTTCTACAAAAGATGCTGCTAACTTCGCGTGTCTCTGATGCGTTGATGAAGTATTTTTGATCTTGGTCGACTGGAGGTTCAAGTATTGTGACCTTTTTCAAAAGTATATTTGCAAAATTGCAAATATTTTCCCATTCATTTTGTTTCTTTCGGCTGTATTTCAATTTGACTTGGTCTGAGACCTATCAATCGCAAGACTTTATGCAATGATCTATGAGCCTACGCAATTGTCTGAACTGTTATTATTGATCCACAGCATTTGCAAGGAACTAATTCCAACAATTACACAGCTCATAATTGTTTATAAGCAGCATAAATAGCATGTACAAGAAAAGAGTTTACTATTCCTTTTAATTTTTGTAATTATGATTACAATGCACCAACAACCACGCATTTAGATGTCAAACTACAGAAGTAATCATTTACACAAAATGTTGAAGTCATTATTTTTCATTTGTTTGTAATGAACTGGGAAATGGGAGATCGCATGTTCATAAATCCTCATGTGATTTGTTTGAGTTGCAAATATGGTTAGTAATATCAAGGGGTTAACTAAAATGACAACAATGCGCCTTCCGTTAAACGCAGAAATGTCTTCCATATGAAAGGCATGGGAATAGATAACAATAAAATAGCCAAAGCGCTTATGTATATCAAGTTTTATAATGAACAATTTATACATTTTGTAAAATTTGTAAAATAACAATTTTATAAAATTAACATGGATTGTTGAGGGCAACAATGCCTGATTTCGGGTCGCTTTAAAGAAGACCACAATGATAATGCTGAAGTGAGTACTCATTGTTGCTGTGATTCATGCGGAACTGATAAACTATGATTCTATCATTTTTACTCGATGGATGATTAAAATAAACTTACAAGATCTCTGTTTGAAAAGGCGGTCAACAATGATAATATCATTGCTGTCCAAATTTTTTCAATTGACTGCAATATCTAAGAAATCGGAAGGAAATGTAGCTTCGTGCAAGACACAACAACGGCACATAAATCTCACGCATTTTCACTTAGAAACACTTGTTAACCACTGCATGATTGGGTTAGAATCAGTCACATGATTAATGCTAAGCTTTTAATTGGTTATTAATGCCCAACTCAGTTCCCCGGGTGTACCGCAGCTTTGAGTCAATTTCCATTCTAGTAACAGAAATAATCTATTCTCTAGGATGGAGGTCTCTACTTCATGGCATGCTTCGTCATGCACACCAATTTGCCGTGTTGTCAAATTACTCAAAATTCAACAGAGTCTCTCATAACGAAGCCTAGATTTCCTGACTTGTCAATGTCTGCTGGCTTCGCACAGTGAATATCAATGTGCTGATCATTTTAAATGAAATATTAGTCGAAGTGATTAAACAATCTCTTGGGGGTTCTGTACTGCGTCATTCAGCGCTACAAGACTTTGGTTTCAAAGACAAATTCCTTTTAAATTACAAACATTAGAAAAATGGTTATAATCACGATAATGTGCAACAATTCAACACGTTTTCTGCTTCAATTTCAATTATATTCGTCATTTAATGATTCTTCAAAATCTCACTGGAACAAAATTCTTTATCGCGTCGACACACTCCGCCGAGAGAAGACTAACCGCTGATTCTGTCTCAAATAACATAACACTTTTCAAGTCTGATATCAGAGAAGGCGGAAAACAAACAGCATTGTATCATTTGCTCTCCCTAGCTGATATCCTGAAGGAATATTGTAATATGAAATTTATCATCCATTCTGATGCTGTAGTTGAGAAGGCCGGATATTGAAGTGGTGCTTTCAAAGTTGACTGTTCTGTCAATTTTCAAGACATTTTCTGATTCGTTTCACTGATATATTGAGGAATTTCAAGAAATGGCATTTTCACACTTGACGTGTTTTCTTAAGCTCTCAATTAAAAGTGAAACTTCATATCATAATCAATCTGCATTCTTTGTAGAAAAGAAAAATATTTGCTCCTGAGCTTTGATATCGGTGCGATGTTTGACGAGCCGGGTTGTTAATTTGATAAATTAAAAAAATGAATTGAATTGCATTATTTTCGTCGTCAACTTAAGGCGCATACACACGGGTTCACGGGTAAGCGGACGGACACTAGACACACACTGATGCACACACGTTCAATTGCGTGTGCGCCATCGTCTCGATTCAGTGGACTTTATGAAATTGGTCAACTAATTTACTTTACCCTCTTGGTAAAGTAAGCAGCCCACCAAGCCCACCACTAGGATTCGTCGAGACCGAAGGTCGAGACGAAGCCTAGAGTGCGATAACTACCTTATTGCTTGACAGCGCGGAGACGATTTGTACGGTTTCAGCACGCTGTCATGCTTTTACACTTCAATCAACCATTTAGAAAATTAAGTAGAGCGAACGCTTCAATCTATTCATCTTGTCAAAACTGTTAATCAATCTGAAACAGAGCTACCGATAGAACGCTAAGTTAGCATCATCATAGCGTCAACCATTGATAACAATTTTTCGATTTCTATGGCTTAGAATAGAAATGTAATGGTTTACCAATTGCTCCATTATAGAGTTCTAAAAGATAGCGCTATCTTAATATAAAATATCTCGCAAGTGTTTCAGATTAGCTCTATGCTTAATACAGACATTAAATAATAGACTAGAATAACTTTTGCGATGATACTTGGGCTAACCATTGTAAATCTAACCGTCAGAACGCTAAGTTAGCGTTTTTATAGCGCAATCTTTCATGAAAATTAGAATGAGCGTTGCAGTAGAACTTTTTGACAATAAACGGCAGATAAAGCGATTTTCATTTATGATTTGTATGGACTGTTTTAGCTCGAATCAGGCAATTTGTTACTTACTCAGCGTATTATGGACAATGACTTTTCATCTGATAAATAATCAATACATAAATAAGAGCTGAAAGTGCAGTTATTGAAGACTGAGCTTGTTTTTGACATTAATTTAAGTAACGCATCTCATGGCCACTATGAAATGATTAGTGGGATCTATTTTAGGACAATCAATTGGAAATGGAGCGGTTCAGCTTTGTTAGTACATAAGAAATTGAGGCTAGTGTGCAGAGGTCGGTTCCCGAGAATACCCGAAGAGCAAACGTTTTTGCCCTTAGGGTGTACGAGGATTGGGTAGCTGCAAGAAATATGACTTTTGATGAGTGCCAATATCCAGATCTCTCGAGCTTGCCAAATGTGGGCACAGATCTCCTTATTCAAGTATTGTCTCATTTTGTTTATGAGATTCGCCGCAAAGACGGCAAGGAGTACCCACCATCATCTATTTATGGCATCATGTGTGGCGTCATGCGCTACCTGAGAGATGACTGCAACCGCCCTGACCTCAACTTTTTCAATCAAAGTAACAAAGAGTTCTACTATCTGCGACGCTGCACCGACTCGAGGATGCAAGAGCTAACAAGCAAAGGCATCGGAATCTGCAAGAAGCGAGCTGACCCTGTTGCTACTGATGACGAAGAAAAGCTATGGCGCTCAAATGTATTTTCTACGAAAACCAGTCGAGGGTTGCTGTCTGCCGTCTACTTTTACACCAGCAAAGTGTTTGGTCTTCGTTCTCGTGACGAGCACCGAAGCCTGACAATGGACCAATTTGTTTTTGGTGAAGATGCTGCTGGTCGTTTCGTTCGGTTCCTGGGCAAGCAAAGTAAAAATAATCGAGGTGGACTGCAGCACCGTCATGTAGCTGTTAAGGATCTGAAGCAGTACGACTCTAATTTCCCTAAGTCAACGTACAAGCTGATTCAGACTTACTTCGAAGCTCTGAAGCGGTGCGGCATTCAGGATGGCGCGTTCTATCGCAGACCGTTGCAGCCAATCGCTGGAAAAATCCGATACGCCAAAGTGCCGATTGGTGTCAATTCCATCTCCCAGTTACTGCCCAATGCTGCTGCAGCTGCCGGTTTGAAAGGGAATTTCACGGGTTACTCCGGGAAGGTATCCTGTGCTACCACATTGTTCCAGTCGGACGTGGATGAGCAACTCTTCAAAGAACGCACTGGACATCGAAGTGATGCGGTGTGAATTTACAAAAGGACCGCGATAGAGCAGCAGCGGAACATAAGTCGACTTCTTGACTATTCGCCGTCAAGTGACCATAATGTCCACATTTCACTTATCACTTACTGATAAGAACTTTTCTTTGATTGTATTGTCTGACTTGATATGACATTCAGAATAAATGATTTCTAGTGGAATTTCCGCGTTTTGCTTTACATTATCACAGGGAAAAATAATAACCAAATATCAATGTACTGACTTATCAAATTGCTCCATTGTAGAGTTATTGAAGTGAACGCTATCGTAGCGTCATCATAGCGTCAACCATTAATAACAATTCGATTACCGTAGCTCAAAATAGCAATGCACTGGCTTGCCAATCGCTCTTTTGTGAAAGGTCTTGAAGTGAGCGCTATCTTAGCGTTATCATAGCGCTAAGCAATTGGCAAGTGCTTCAGAATAACTATACTTTACCATCGCAAATATCAATTGTTCTATTTCTATGTCCTGAAATGGACAGCTGTATACAACGAAAACATTGCATACAATAACACTGCAATAGGAAATTTTGACAGCCATGCAGCGATAAATTCTTTGATAATATTTATCGCACGATGAGGGTCATTTATCGTTCGTCGAGCAATAAATATCTGAAAGTGTACCTTCGTTGAACAAGAAATGCTTAATGTTTAGGTCTGGCTCAGAAATATTGTAATCATGCACATGTGTGAATTGTGCTATTGTAGTGAACCGTCACAGGCAACTTGCCGTGTAAGCGAAGAGGTAACCTGCTTGACCGACACAGTCTTCGAAGAAAAGAGTGTGTGTGGTGTAATAAGACGCGCGTTAACCCGTGAATATGCGCCTTTATTTCTGCGGACACTGTCTACTGGAAGATGTTAAGTTGTAGACTATAGGACCAATAAAACGAAACTGACTGCGACTTTTCGCTTTTGTTTGCATTAGTAGGTCTAGAATGTAAACCATCTGTTTGTTCCTTCCAACTGCTGATAGTGCTCGTGCATGCAGTAGTCAATGTTGTTAAAATCCAACGAAAAAAAGTGAAAGCTGCAATATCCCAAGATTCTTGCGCAAAGCGGTGTTGCAAGTTATTTTATATAAATAAGTCTATATTCAAAAGAAAATGATGAAGACCGTAAATCTCTATAGCGAACACCGACAAGGTACATCTATTCGCATGTCCAAGCATATGCGGCCATGAATTCAAAACAGGTTACAGAATCTTCAGATGGGCAGGAGAATTGATGACGCATTTCACACAGGAATGGCATATGACTCTGCAGTCGCAGATAAGGGCAACAAGCTGAAAGTCTTGTGGAACATTCCTCCCACTATTTCAAATTCCCAAAAGCAATTGAGCATCATATGTAGTCCTCAAAATATCTTCAAGAATTACGATTTCTAAAGGATTTAGGTCAACTCTGAGTATTGGCGAAATTCAGGACAAAATTATTTATTCTATCTGATTAAAAATAACAAATGCTATATTTTCAAATAGAAAAGCATTGTAAATCATCAAATGTCCGAAACTGGTGTGTTAGGGAACACTAGAGCGTGTTCTACAATGTTTTCTTCACAAATAGCTTTCATTTACACGTTATTATATACATGTATACATGCATAGAGTCAGCATTTTCTCCCTGATCAATTGAGGCATATATTCTCTTGATAACATGTAATTGTTTATGACAACTTAATCCATGTGCTGTGCTTGCTTTAATTCAAATCGTGGACAAAAATTGTGTTTTTACACATACGTATGTTCAGTATACATTCAGACGCATGTCGATGATGCCTTTTGTGATGCATGTACGGGTTGTCTCAATAGTTCCGCACCATCGAAAAAACATGGTAGTCTACAAAGCAATCCGTTTTATTGTGCTATCACTGAAACGTTGAATAGGCTACTCATCTTTTATGTAAAATACAAAATATTTTATAGAAATTACAACATTATGTAAAGAATTAGCTCCTGAAAAGTCACGAAAGATGTTCAAACTGACCAACACTTTGTTCAATACATTTCTGCATCGATACAGAACTGATTCTTGAGTTCGTAGCACTAGCATCAATTTTGGCCATTTGATATTTTATTCTTTAGATCACCAAGCGCTCTGGTCTAGAGTTGAATACGACTGACTTCAAACGTCCCGAAAGAAAAAATCGAGTGGACTTAGATTTGGAGATCTTGGTGGCCACTCTACTGCACCTCGCCTTCCTATCCATTGTCGTGGGAATCTCTTATCGAGAAAATTGCGCACATTCAGACCAAAGTGCGTTTGTGCTCCATCCTGCTGGAGCCATAGTTGTTGTCGGTCCTGAAATTGCAATTCATTGAGAATCGGCACAAGAAATGATTCAAGCAGAGATAGGTACGAATCTTTTGTAACATGCTCATCAAAGAGAAATGGGCCGACAACTCGACTTCCGCAAATCGCGGCCCAAACCATCATCCTTGGAGCTTTTGCATGTTGGAATCTTTCATCCAGTGAGGATTAGTATCGCACCAGTAACGAGAGTTGTGTCTGTTTACATGTGAAGATAAAGCTGTGAACACAACGGACTGGGTAAAGGAAGTCGGTTGTTGCAACATTCATTCGCAAAATTCCATGCGTCTGTCTGTATCATTTTCATACAGCTCTTGCACCAGGTGGACCTTGTATGGATGAAATTTATGCCTCTGCAAGCTCCTATGAAGTAATGCACGACTGACACCACATTCTTGGTTTAATTTGCGAAATAAATCAGCTCAAGAATCAGTTCTGTATCGATGCAGAAATGTATTGAACAAAATGTTGCTCAGTTTGAACATCTTTTGTGACTTTTCAGGAGCTAATTCTTTACATAATGTTGTAATTTCTATAAAATATTTTGTATTTTACATGAAAGATGAGTAGCCTATTCAACGTTTAAGTGATAGCACAATAAAATGGATTGCTTTGTAGATTACCATGTTTTTTCGATGTTGCGGAACTATTGAGACAACCCGTACAATGTACAACAAATGCATGCATTAGGCCTCAGTCACACTGAAAGCAAAGCAAACACGAGCGTCTCGAGCAAACGCATGTCCGCAAGGTATTAATCGCTCCGGTTTGCTTTGCTCGCAGTGTGGCAATCTAAAACTGCTGCAATGATGACTTTGTATTTGCTGCAAAACGCTTGGAAGAGCTCTGAGATTTTCCTGAATTAGATAGGCTGCAAAGCATCTGAAAACTGCTATTTGCAATGCCAAACCTGTTGAATGTAATGAGAAGTTACATATTAGTCCAAAAGGAGGTTGGTAAAATTGATTTGAGCATTGAATACACCTAAATGTGGTGGAAGATCTTCTTCCTTTCCTATGCATCTGAAACGTGGTAGTCTGTAGTTCTAAATGACTTCAAATTTTGAATATAATAAAAAAATGTCGATTTGCAGACACTTTCATCATTAGGAAATATCACAAAATTGACAACACTTGTATTTGCTATTGTTACATTTTTACAAAAAAAGCGTTCTTGCAGAATATTTGAAATTTGAGTGCTCTATTCGATGTCTATGACATAAAAGATAACAATGATAGGATTCAAAAACTCATATTCACATAATTTTGTGTTCATATTCAGAAACGAGGCGTTTCGTTGAAGTTATAATGTTTTCAAACAGTGTAACAGTGCCATCATTCATGTTGCATATTTTCAAATATAAGTTTAAGTTTTGACTCGATCTATGGTGAACACTTTAACCTTCAGATTCACTATACACGGGCGATTTTTCTCACTTTCTAATTTTTATTTTAAGAAAATTTTAAAATGATCTTCTAGGTAGCACAAATCAAATGTCAAAATTCTTCATTTATCTTTAAAATCGAATCTGGATCTGAAGAATATTCTTCAAAACATCGATTTTTTTATTTACCAACCATGTTTGACATGCTTTTTAAGTTAGTTTCTAAACACTGATATTGAAAGGATTCATGCTTTCACATCATCAGCTTTCTTCTCAACCTAGTAACCTCATGACAAATATGACTCCTGAAGTTCAATACATACAAATTTAGAATTTTTAATGGGACGATAGCAAAACTGCTAATTGCGATAAAAAAAAGCTATCAAAAGATTATAAATAGCATATTAAGTAATCTTTTATTCATAACTGCCACATGCAATGACAATCAGCTACAATGTTGTTTCAATACCTCTAAAATGCAAATGACAGCAGAGCAATGTTAACATCATCATCGAGGGGCACAACAGCAAACTCCAATGCTATAAATCAGCTAGCTATCTACTGGGTAATTATATGTTTTGAAGAAATACTTCTGTAAATCTTAATACTTAGTCCCTCCACCTATGAACAGAATACATACAGGGACTAAATAATCAAACACAACATGCAGACCTATGCTGACATTGAATTAGTGATATCAAGAGTAATATCGATAATCACTCCAAAATCTTTTTGGAACATCGGAAAATCTAAAAATTGGAAAAGTCATTTTGATCTGTATATAAGCCGCGCATCGCTCTGCGATCGGGACAACAGTATACAAGTATGGCTCGTCTATTCGGGCTACCGCTTTTTAAAATTGAATGAAGGCCATTCATGCTTGTCGTAGTTAACGAAAATGGTCTATGAATAAGAATGAAATAACCATGAATATGAGACCTTTCGTCGGTTACAAAAATAGAAAGTTATCACATAGGAAATGCCTTTTGCATCTTCCAAATTTTGACAAATTTGCAAATCGAATTTGAAGATTAAACTAAATGTAAAATACAGTTTAGAAAATTTCTGCGTTAAAAAGTCATTCTTGAAAATTTTGCACATTAGGCCTTTTGCCATTCACTGACGATAAGCTGATATAAATATGCAAGCTAGTGAATATAAGGAAATTCTTCCAGCAATAAAAGTGATAATGAAGTCCTAACAGTGAGCACAAATGTAAGATACAATCAATTCATAGATACATGTATGTGTCTATGACATTTAGAACAGCAGAAGGCATTTAACTTAAGTGATTGAGAACATCTTTATGTGAAGGATGAAAGCGCGAAGATGATTGTAAATAATTTTAAAAATGAATTTCGTTATCAACTGTTCACTTCGTTTATTCATTTTGAATATGGGCAAGTGGGGGCAGACGAGAAACAACCCCTTCAGGTCGGTTGGAAGCCACAAAGAGCTTCCATGCGATGACGTCAAGAAAAAGTTTAAAAAGTTGTCATTTCTTCTATTGAAATGTCTGAAAAAGAACATTTCATGTCAATATATTCATTCACAAAGAAAACTGTTGTTATGAATGATTAATTCCCAAGATAGAGGCGAGCATGAGAGAATGATACAGTTTGATGACAGAGCCGTTTCTCTCCATGAGATCTGCTGATCTGTTGTTTCATTGACCCAGAGAGTGATTAGAACACATGATTGACCAACATCAAGATACTTTTATTTGGACGAATGACCAACTGAGACTGCCAACGTCCCACACACAGTGTGAGGACCTTGTGCGATGCAGCCACTTTCACGGCTCCCGCTGAAAATCACATCTCTTTGATCTACAAGAGAACATCGCAGTTCTAGAACAGCTCTCGGTTTGTACCTTTGGGAGGGATTCCTTATCGGAAGAGATTTTGCGATTCTCGCCACCACACTCAGCTTACAACTCGGTAAGACGAGAATTATCTGCGCCTCTAGTGAACTGCGCTTCGTGCCTGAGCAGAATAAGAGTTCTCCAGAAAGTCTGAAGATGGTGACGTCATTCCGCAATTCTACCTGCAGGGTACCACGTCAGGCAATGACTGTTCAGATTCACAGTGGTAAAAGTTTTAGGTGCGCCAATTTTCGGCTTTTTGACGAGGTCTGACATTCTGATAATAGGAAGCCGGGATTCTGGAATCATGTGGGGCTGTTAATCCAGGGATAGAGATTTTAGCAAAATGGCAGAATTCCATTTAAAACAAGAAAATTGAGGGATATGAATGTTCACGCACAAAAGATCTCCTTGCTTCATATCATCGTGAACACTATAACACAGGGCCTACATATGTAGCACTTTCAATAACCAACTGATGAGATTTTGCGACCAATGATCGAGAATTGAATTCGAGCTTGTCTAAGGCTACTTTAAGAAAGTAGTTGAATAGTTTGCAATGATGATTGTTCCTGTGACATCTTTGATGACCTTGACGTCAGGAGAGAGAAAGTAACCGTAAAGTTGCTCCAAGACATTTTAGCTAATTGTGAACATCCTTTGTTTTCTTTTTGTCCTGAAAGGTCTTCAAGAACTGGTCGTTTAAAGCAGCCACCTTGTAAAACTACTAGAAGAAGGAACTCGTTCTTCCCGGCTGCAACCATTATTATTAATAATACTTGGACTGACTGAGTTAGCTTTCATGTTTCTACATTTTCTGATCTTATATGATATTTGTTAGACTATTTCCGTACACCAATGTACTTACATGTATTTTGAAATGTCTTTGTAGTATCGTGCCTTCTTTGTTTTTCCTCGTATGTGCTATGATTTATATGATTTTCACTAACTTTGCAAATATAAACATTTCTCTCTCTCTCTCTCTCTATTTGCAAGTATTACCAATTTGATGATGATCATCGGTATTATGAGTTTATAGCGAAATGCACAAATACTGGAATTGATAATCGAGCTATCTCTGGGATTGAGATCATATTTCTCATTTCACCACAGCTAATAATATAATTTGCAATATTATTTTGCTTTTCTTACATTAAAAACGCATATTTAAGATTATTCAATTCCGCGATACCGGGATTGGAATTCCTCGGGAGTTTTCGGAATCCCAATCTGCTGGTACAATGCATGGAGAGTATTGCTATAATTTTGATTATCTCTCCATTTTGTTCATAGGTGCAACAGGTAAGTTGATATTGTGCAAATCTCAATTCCGTGTAAACCATCCGAATCGCAGGATCCAGTAAAGCCGAGAGAATTGGGGACAGCACACAGGTGCACACACATGCACTCATACATGGAAAGGTATTGTTGTTGGTTCGTACAGAATACAATTAATTATGTAGTCTTCTTTGCAGAATATGTATAGGTGGCAAAAGTCTGCAAAAAATCCAATGCAGCCTTGGTTTTATCATTTTAGGTACCTAAGATAAGCATGGAAATAGATGAAAATGTTAATCCTTCATTTCCAATAGACTGCACAGTGATTTGAAAAGTCGAAAGCTACAAATATAGTCTTCTATGCGCTCGAGGGTTAAGTAACCGGAAAACGACAAAAGTTGGTAAATTTTGCTCTTGAGTATCATGGGTTATTCTGAGTACCTGACCTGCTTTGTCATCGCTAGCAGTCAGAAATGTAGCATTTTAATTTTTAAGTTTGTAACGTCAACTTTCCGATACATTCATAGGGAAATTTTACACGATTTCATAGCTAGAGGTTAATGATTAATTTATGCATGCATGTTAAATCATTTTCCTTTCATTCTAAGAGTATTCTACACAGTGATGCTTTGATTGCAAGTCTGAGATTGTCATTGATTCATTTTTTCATTTGACTATGATATGCTCATTTCACTTCACTGAACATGAGGAAATAAATTCAGTTATAAGTGTGAAAACCATAGATCATAGCTATTTTCTTGAACAATGAAATATCAACTTTTCCTGCCGCAGCTATGTTGTACAGTCCGAGCGTAGCGGGGGATGGACAGATAGCTAAGGGAGTAAACGTCTATTTCCTCTCGAAAGAATGTAGCTTTTCATTTTGTGACTTAGATATCTATTAGATATCTCCCATACAAAATAAAGAGTGTATTAGGCATAGTAGCAATCTCAGTATTAATTAAACCCTCAATGTGCATGCAGTTTCGATTTCATTAAATAAACTCGAGTTGTTACTCCTTACCACATGTTGGATATGCAATTACTTTTGTACAGTTTTGGAGAAATTAACACGGAATTGACCTGGTGATGAGGGCAATATAGGTCTAGAAAAATGAGTTATATTTTGCAAATTCTTCTTGTCATAACGTTTTGATCGTGACAATCTTAACTGGTAGTGCCCAATAGATCATCTTCTATGGAAGCGAATAAGAGTTAGACAAGGGTATTTCCCAAGTGTGATCATGTCACAAACTACCTACCACTGAAAGAGAAAGTATCAAAGACAATGATCATAACTAGCTTAAGAAGATGTGCATGTAAATGGGTCCACAATATTATTCAGATGAGAAATGAAACATAACCTTAGTGAATCATAAAATCATATGCCTAGGAAAATTGAATTAATTCATAAATACACTTGAATTCTGATTGCATAGATAATCGTCATTCTACCCATTTATAACTCAATTTTGCACAGTGATTATTATTGACCGCAGCCTGTTAGTTAATAACCTGGACAAGAGTCTTAAACTTACAGATCCATTCATCCTGGGGGGGGAGCTACAAGACTTGCTATTGTTGCTATAAACTTAGCATTTAAGCCAAGAAGCATAAGATCTCTGCTGTTGTATGAAGACTTACACCTAATTGTTGCGGTTCAAGAATTTTCTAGATAATCAGCGTAATGTCCGTTTATTAGGATACTTGCTAGTAAATTTTCAAACTTTCTGGTGCTTTTCGATATCTAATTACTATCATACTACTTACATGTCAAAGTCTGGGGTCTAGTTTATAAACGCAGAAATGATTTGCAAAAATTGAGCTCATTATAAATTGATCAAATATTTTTTGCATCGAAGGGACGCATTCTACGCAAAAAACTGAATATTTTGATATAAGAATTTTCACTATTTGCAGACATCTATTTGAGTCGACACTCAACCTATTATATACTTACTCTATGAATAAAACTCATCATATTTGTGATGGAATTGAATTTCCCAGACCTTAAAATGCATTGCATTGCATGGCGAGATAAAATCATTCTCATGGTTAAAACCAATGCAATTTCAAAGCTGAACAAAAGATGGACAATTTCTACATGGAATGTAGACTGAATAGAAGACAACGGTCTTTACATTTACATGACTCTCTGAATATATCCAGAGACCATTTAAAACTTTCTAAATGATTCTAGTGAATTAGACGAGATGAATAGTGAAGATAATGGGTGGAGTTTTCGATCCTATTTTCTCATTTTGAAATGAAATGGTTGAAATTAAT
The DNA here is from genome assembly GCA_907163375.1 of Prostheceraeus crozeri. Lineage (NCBI taxonomy): Eukaryota > Metazoa > Platyhelminthes > Polycladida > Euryleptidae > Prostheceraeus > Prostheceraeus crozeri. The sequence goes on along the minus strand of CAJQUW010002100.1, from coordinate 101,946 downwards.
CAAAGGAATTATGAAAATATAATGACAAGCCATTTACCTCATCAAAGACTCATTTTCTTCTCAAAGATGGAAATTGGATAGATATCTTCAATGATCTTTCAAACACAGACGTAATTATTCTACCTCGTGAGTTCATGGCAAAGTATGCTGGGAAATTTCATCTGGTAGGTGAAGATTTCAATAGTGCTCTGGTCAATCATGTGGGTTTAAATTAGTAGCCAACCTTTGATTTTTTCTCTCAAGTGTTTTGATTTTCAGATGGAGGAGGTGTAACATAATAACAAAAGGAAGCAAACAATTCAAATATGCACTCTTTCACCTCTTGTGTCTCAAAGTCCAGGCAATCTACAGCGAATTGCACTTATAGTTCCAAGACTGCGTTCATCCTGAAAGGAGGAAAAGATCACATACTAACACATCAAAACTCTGGAGAAATCTAGAGCTGATCACAAAAAAACGGATCACCTATACTACGCTGAATTTCAATTAATTCTCATGCTTTCTAATCGTGTCGCACAACAACGTGCCACACATCATTCGAGAGCTTGCATTCTCAGTTTTAAAATGAGCTGCGATGGACTTGCATGCGCTGTTGTATTTGGTGAGCAGTGCTCAAAATATGAAAATCGCACAATTTATAAATTGCAATTTTTTCTATAAGAAAACATGTGAGTATGATAATGAATCAGGCACGGTAGGAACGAGCATTTTCTGAGCTCTCTTTTGATATACTGGTCATCAAAATCAGTGAACTAGGCAAAATTCAGTGATATCGTGAAGGCATCACAAAATCATAACCCTTTTGACTGAAAATGTTGTATTCTCACTTTTTCATCAAAAATGTTCATGTTTGGTATCTTCAGAATCCTTGTGATGTGAGAAATGCGAATATGTAAGTATTATTCAAACCAGTTCCATAGGTCTTTTTCAAACTTGTTCAATACTTTTCCTCATTACCGCTAAAGTACGCAAACAATCAAGGTAAACAATCTGCAGTCGTGGTCAGAGAAATGCCTTCACTAGTTGCCTTGCTTTGAATCCTCGTTCACTGACATGTTGTTTGTGTGCTTAAGCGGTAATGAGGAAAATTATTGAAGAAGTTTGAAAAAGAGCTATTGAACTTATTTGAATAATACTTGCATATTCGCATTCATTTCATCACAAGGATTCTTGATTCTCTTCCATCGTGTCACATTTTGGAAGATGTGTCAGATGTATGACACCTATCTGACAGATATTGAATTATTTTCCATTGAATAGTTGCAGTGCCAAAATAATTTGAAAAATATGTTGATTTTTCACAGAATGCTATTCGCTTAATCTTTAAGTAAATCTACTAAATTACAAGATTTAGTCAAATATAAACTTAAGTTTTAATTTCCTCCTCACGAGGTGACAGACGAATTCATTCCCAGCTCCTTTGCAAGGTGTGGGATTGCCTCTGTTGCAGAATCTATAGTGATGATTTCATTGTTGATGGAACGCTGCCGTCGAAATGTGATTAATTCCCTCTAATCAATATAACCATCAGATAACTAGGATCTTCGATAGCACATAATGTATTGAAATTCAGTCCAGTTAAATCATATAACTTTGATATTTCTAATATAGGCTTTGCGCTAGCGCAATGTGTGATTAATTGCCTTTAACAAAATTTTCCATGTAGTTGGCAAAATCACTTATCAGCAATTTTGTGCAAGACATTCGAACTTTTTTGACACTTGTGACTGTAGCCTAATGCATGTGATATTTGATGGACCACAAACTACAAACTTTGGTTGATGAAATTTTTGAGACAATTGTCATAAAATTCTATATGTAAGCAGAATCCCTCTTTGAGCATTTAATTGAGATCTTCATAATATTATGATTTTAATTTCCTAATTTTTCACAGCAAGGGCAATGCAACTCCACTTGGAATTCAAAGAACAAATTAATCCAAAAATATTTATTGCAGCTGAACCGACAAAACTGAACTGGACAAAATCACTAAAAACTTGATTGATCGCGCAAAAGTTTTAACACGTTTATTTGAAAGTCAATATATGTGTCATCAGGCAAGCTTTGTACTTGAGGGAGGAGTGATTTGAGATCATTTGAGATCATCCTCAATTCATCACATCAGACGTGACGATTCTTGATTCTTGTCTTCCAAGCTTTTCGTCAGAGCCTTTACCAAGCGATCCTCCTCACTCACTTCTCTATGTCGTTTCTTACCTCTCTTGTTCAGAGGACTTTCTGTGACACCAGGGACCGAGGGACTCCGTGACTGCAAAAAACTGGGATCCATTTGAGAAGCAGCAAGCTCAAGAGTGTCAAAATTTGACAGATCCTGAAGCAACTGGTTAAAGGTTCAGGCTCAGATTCAACATCAGACGGATCACTCGCTATACTGCATGACGTATGTCGCTTGCTCTTTGAGCTCTTAAGAAAATTCATGGCTTTCTCGAACTTCCATGCTGCCGCTGACGCCGCACTTCTTAGCAACTTTGTTTTTAGATGGCTATACAAGGACTTGAACTACAATTTATATGGCCAAATGGCACTTGACTTTCACTTTCCGAATATCCAAATACAGTAGAATTGTGTGAATAACCAAGCGCTCTGATCAACTGAGATACTGTCATAGTTATAGGCCCTACATGTACTTCATCATATCATTTCACATTTTCAGACATCTTGCAACTGGATCATCGTTTTCCTCCATGAGCGTTCCCTTTCACACTTCTCCTGCATCCATTGGTCAACATGTCACAGAAACTCGCCAGGTGCTATGGGAAATTCTGAAACCATCACAGATGCCGCTGCTTACCGCAGAAGAATGGAAGACAATTGCACAGCGCTTCGACCAACTGTGGGATTACCCCTTCACCATCGGGGCACTTGATGGAAAACACATTTCTATCCTCAATCCTTCCAAAAGTGGCTCACTCTTTTATAATTACAAAGGATTTCCGAGCATTGTGGTGTTGGCTTTGAGCGATGCAGACTCGTGCTTTATTCTAACAGACTGCGGTCAATACGGAAGGGTCAGTGATGCGGGAGTTTTAAACGCCTCCAAGCTTTCGTCTCATTTAGAAGATAATAGGTTGAACATTCCCACTGAAGCTTTCAAATTGGGTGAAAACTCGGATGGCATTCCATTTGTTATTGTGGGGGATGAGTGTTTTCCCTTGAAGAAGTATCTTATGAGGCCGTTCTCTTCAAAGACTCTTAATGACCAGAAAAGAATTTATAATTATAGGCATTCACGCTGCAGACGTACAGTTGAATGCGCTTTTAGCATACTCAGTAAGAATTTGAAATATTCCAACGGCCAATGCGTGTGGGTCCAGATAAATCCATAATCCTCATCAACGCTGCTCTCGTTTTGCACAACTTTGTTAGACGAAGAGATGGACTCCTGATCGACAAAACATCTGCCATACAGTATGAAGACAACAAAGCACCATCCGGGATGAAACCCTTGAAGACAATTACTGGTCGAACTTCCAATGATGGAGCTGAAATCCGCCAGAAGATATGCAACTTTTTTTACAGCCCAGATGGCAGTGTCTCTTGGCAGAACGGACATGTTTTCCGAAATGTTGATCACTGAAACATTTTGCATTTTTCAACTTTCATGTTTTGAATAGCAGAATAACATCTCGAATTGATTCTGATGGCAAATATACATTTGTTGATCGAAATCAGCTAGCTCTACACATTCATGATTAGAAGAAGTGTACATGTAGACAATTTTTGTACATTCGTTTTTTTAAATGGATGTGGGAATGCATGACCATACATGAGGTATCAAATGAAAATGATGAATGTGTCGGCTTAATAAAATCAAAATTTTTCTCCTATATATTCTGAATCAACATTCAAAAACACTCAGCTACATGAGCATATACATGTGCATGCATTTTGTACGCGGTATGAGTTCGACATAGTGTACATTTCCTCCATGTATGATGCTTTGCGACAAATTTAGGCGAATATATCGAAATCAGAGCAAACCATCACTTACCGTCAGGAGCGGGGAGGCGCTGATCAATTGCCTCCCACACTTCCTTCCGCTGGTCCTTGTTCTTATAATCGGGATGTGTAGGATCCCACAGCAGCTCATTTTCCTGCACTTGGGCACACAACTCTTCCTTGTAAGCGTCCATTTTTTCACGATCAGCAAATACAGATGGAAGCCTGTACTGCTTCAAATTGTCCCCATTATAAAACACCATCCAATCACATTTCAGTCTGTGATGCTGACATGCAATCTTTTCTTTTTCACGTCACTTTTAATGGTCGGAATCATTCTTCCTTTCACGCGTGAAACAGGAATGGCAGAGTGAAGACACGTGAAAAGTGACACATGAAACTCTATGTAAACGATTTCTATTCTGGCAATGCATCCATTTTTCCCTTCACGCGTGACCAGTGAAAAATGAAAAGTGAAACGTGAAACGTGACGTTCTATGTAACTCCAGCCTTATACACTTCTGCTATTAGAATATCAGAATATCAGAATATCAGAATATCAGAATCGTATATTTCCAATGCATGAAAACACGTTGACCAGGTTATAACAAAAGTATGACAGGTTATGCGATGATAAGTATAGAGTACATAAAATGACATATTTGCAAGAATGACAATGAAATCAGAAGTGAGATATTTACAAATTATGATTTGAAGTGAGAATGATAGAATGATAGACGTTGAATAACTATGTCTGGAAGGAGAGGACAATTCATTTAATATGAATATAAGTTGCTAGGTATTGTCGATTTTTGCATCAATTGGAATGACATGCATAACTAGGTTTGCAATCATTCAAGACAAAATGCACAATGTTGATGAGCGGCATTAATAAATGTTTACTTGTTAATGATCTTTGACACCTTCTCGTCTAATTAGTAAGTCCTAATATGTGAGAGGTCCGGAACAAAAACACATGAAAAAGCAAAACGTAATAATTATCAATACGTATCTGTAAATGATCCTTCAAATTGTCTTACCTGCAATAGGATCGGTTAATGAGAATGCTGCACAAGTGTGATATGCGTTCCGGACCTCTCGATTCTTGCTCGTGTTTCTAATTCGCAGTGAATGTGATGTAGCATTCTATGAATCTTTTAATGCGTCTGAACATAGATCACGATGCCATTGGTCATTGCTACAATCTGTCAGTTCTGATGTTAGTCGCGTTCTTAATGTATTTGCTCAGTTGCATGACTTTCCCCATTTCTAAAGTTTGTAACATAGCATAGAAATCTTGTTTCGAGATGCGTGAAAAGAAGGGTACGAAATGCAGCCTGATATTGTTGTATACTGAACATTCACAAATGAAATGAAATACAGTTTCTATTGTTCTATCATCGCATAAATTACATAGTCTTTCTTCATAACTTAATCGATTTCTATAGCTACCGGTTCTTACTGCCAAATCATGGTTTCCGCATCTTAATTTCAATAATGGTATTATTATTTTTAGCCTTACATTGAGGTTCAAATAGGTTTTTGGGCTGCAATCGAATTGGCATAGTTCCAGATAGTCAATCCCAGTTTCTACTTTTCTTCGTATCATTTATCCATACGACTCTGAAATGTTCAATTAATCTTGTTTTGACTATGTTTTTACATTTTTGTTTGCTTATTTCCAAATTGTTTTGATTCAGCCATAAATATGATAAATGAAGTTGTTTTAGAAGTTTTTCCATTCTCCAGCACCAGGTGAATGAATATTTTCTATTGTCTAGGTTATATAAAATATGATCATAACAACCTCTCATTATGCTAGTATTTTCGCTGAAGACAATTCTAATCCATAGATTGATTGCAGCTTTATCGAAGTAATATTCAAAAGGAAATAGTCCGAACTCACCTATTAAACAATAATTTGCAGTCGTAGTCAGCAGATGATAGAAACGTTTGTAGAATTGAAACTGTATTTTATTTAGCTCATATAATTTATTATAATAGCAAAATTCTCCACCATATTGCATTTTTGATAATGTCAACATTTCAAAGGTATTTTTCACAATAATTCCATTAGAGCATCCGATTTCTTTAAGTTTTTTAGTAGTTAGGTATGCCGATTTGTTGCCGTTCTTAGTTAGAGAAAGTAAATGTTTCTTTGTGTTGTTGGCTATCCAGAATCCTAAATATTTATATTCACGAACTATTTCAATTCGCTTTACTTCATTTATCAGATTAAGTTCTACATGATTATTCTCGTGTTTGGTATTTTGAACGATGATTTTTGTTTTTTGAAATCATTGAACAACCATGCTATGCAGGCTGTTTGATTGAGGATTTGAAATTCAACAAGACGACATGTTGAATCTCATTTATGCTTCAGCTGAAGCACAAATGAAAGTTGAAGCTGGCTGGCTTTACTATAACATCCTCGTGACCTCTGCGTGTGTGCTGTTCTTCACAAATAACACGTACATTGGACTCACAACTGACAGTCGCGCACATTGAAAGTCTCCTCTGCTCTGATGGCGCCTGCAGTGAGCCGGATTTCGCGGATTAACTTCGCTCATCTCATCATTCAGTCAACTCAGCTCCTTTACATTTTCCTCAATATTACTTCTTGTGAGAATCTAAGTCAAAAGATCAAAAATCATCAACCTTTTTGACAAAATTGTTAAACGCTTTCTTGCGAATACGACGATTTTCCAAAATTTATCACCTCTGGAGCCAAGACGTAGATGATGTCGCGTCCTCTACAATTCATCTCGACACGGAAAACTTAGCTGATGTACTCATGATGTTATTGTTTATTCAACCTCGCTTATGTAGCAACCGATCCAGGTCAAAGGTGAACTGGATAAATGCTAATTATAGGTACTAGAAAACTTTATTGGAAGGGACTCTACTCAACATTGATGCTTCATGTTTGCAACCCGGTTGTCACTGCCTTTGAATGCTTCTGTTGCGATAGATAATCCAGCTAGTCACTGTTTTTTCTATTAGTTCTTGAAGCATTTTAGGGCAGATGGCAGTAATCGACAATATTCAAGCACGTTTTTCATTCGAAATTCTCCATTCTCCTTAAGAAACGTGGATTTCTGAAGTCAACTTCAAAGGAAACCAGTGTTTCCCATATTTCTAGGAAGATCTTCCCGGGCAACCTATCAGGTCTCCCAGACTTAATAGGAAACTTAAATTGATCCTCTTCAGAAATGTATGTTCCGTTTCAGAAAAATAGTAAACAATGTGTCATCTGTCACATATTGCTCAGGTGCATATCATTTACATGTGACAGATTTGTCACATCGCGTCAGGTAATCTGTCACAGGAATCTGTGCTATTAGTATATTAACAGCAAGAATGTCTTAAGATTACATTGCAAGTCTTAAGATTTCCATTTTTACCAGATATTGGGCCAAAGCTGATCAATTTTAATTCGTTGCCCCGAAAAAGCTCCATTGAGTTCTTTTAAGAACTGATTAATCTAATGGTTACAGTAGCATTGAATCTGTGCACTTGCGGATTGGAGAACGTCACCAGTCCTCATTAGGACTACTTTAATCAATAATTTAAGTTAGTAAGCATTATATTTTGTTATAAATGACTGCTGTGATGATTTTCTTCATCGTATGAGAACATATATTAGACGGATTCGTCATATTGCGGCACATTATGTCAGTGGCATTCATCACTTTGATCTGTCACATATTCCGTCACATATTCGTCACATCATGATTTACAGTCACAGAATTAGATTTATCTTAGCGCGCTTCGGTTTCCTAGAAAGAAAGAATTGTATGTAACCTTAATGTCGAAATGGTACATCACAGAATTAGACAACTTGCTCCTTCTCGAATGGATAATTCGTGTGTCGATAATGGATAATCCTGTTGGAGATGACAAACAATTAGCTGTCAGCAGAGAACACCAGAGTCAGTGAGGATGCGGGCGTGCTGTGATATCACTTCGCACACACCAAAATGCACAACGTCTAGCTAACATTCTATTCAGTGTATGCACTATGCAGTAAGGAATGGTGAGAAGACGATGATGAAATCCTCAAGTGAACTAATTTTCGTACGCCATCTACATTTTTTGATAATGATTGGAAGGACCAACATTATGGAGAACAATTTGTGCGCAATCTGAATTCTTCGAATCTGAAGGAATTGTGGCAAACGAAGCACTCTGCTGGAACTCGCATTAATCCGCAAGCGACGCATGACTTTTTTCATATCTCTGTAAGGTATTAGGAATTCCTTTTTGCCCACTTAATAGGCTCCTCGATGTGCCGTTTCAACCGAAGCAGATAAACAAAATATTTAATTCTGTGTTTACAGTGCATGGATAATATCAGAAATTAATTAACTATACAAAACATGAAATTCATTCCATTTAATCTTGGACTTTATCCAAAGAAAAAAAAAATATGACTCAGCCAAGGTATCTTCCCGAAAGTGAAAGTCACCATCAAACATTGGCATTTTAAATTATCTTGAACCACACAGAACTTCATAAGTCTTTCTACAAGTTCGAGAGACAAATTACAATATTTTTTCGCTTTAAGATTCCTCTAAATGTATCATGACTTCGATAGCATGGTTCCCTATACCTCATGCATTCTGGTCTCATGCGAAAACCAAACAATTTCAGATGCTCTTCTGGAACTTTTGCTGTGCTACCTAGTAAAGCGAAATCGTTGACCGATTCCATGCTGCCCATCTGAATCAGAACGGCTGTGAGCAGCACTTTGTGAACCAACCCAAATAGGCCTTCTACAGGATATCTAACTGCACTTCAATGAGGATTGAAAAGTTATACAATGTCTCATCAAAAAAATCGATGTAAATAGAATAATCAAATACTGAGTTGCATCCTTTTATTGCGCGTGGTATGTCACCTAGTGTAGCTGCCATTTCATCCAATACCAGGAATCATCAGCAGGCCTAGTCTACATCTCTCAACATCGACACAACTCCCTATATAAAGGTGAGGTCATGCTCAGGTAAATTTGAGATTTGCTATTAGCAAGTTAGTGAAATTTCGACTAAATAAAGTGATATTTATTGAATGCCCGTCGAAATTTCACTAACTTGCTAATTGGCATTGCAAATCTCAAAAAGAGTCGAGCTAATTATAGAAAATAAAACGACTATGTGAAACTCTTGGATTGGTTTAGGAATGAGGTTCGGTCTTCCGCATCTCATTTAGGCAAGATGACGCAATAACCATCATTAAAACAAAGGGAGGCATTCACTTGCAAATATTCCTTAATTGTTTTTAACATCAATTCCGGTCATTCCGATACATTGCCTGAAATTTATTCATTAGAAATAGATTTCAACGTAGCGACCCAATTTGGATCCTTCAAAGGAAAGTGAGACTAAATGTCTTAAGTAATTGACCAAGCGACAGGAGATGACGTCAATTTGTCTGACAAGGTAAAAATGAAAGTGCACTATGGTGCCGTTTTACGCAATCGTTGCTCGCTAACGTGTTTCCTTGCCACACCTCACAAGCAGTCAATGATTCGGTAATACAGTCCGTTTCATAAAAAGTGGATCATCCTAAAATTTGACTAAATAGAACATAAGTATGATACAGAAAGCATTTTTCATGTTATTTCATGTCCCTAATATATTTAAATGTCCTTATATAATCTGATAAGCTATGATACAGTAACGGTTCTTAAGAAGCTAATGTTTTGTGGCCCTACCCTTATTGTCAATGACATTACCAATTCGTCTAGGCATTGATTCGATGATATCGTTGATTTTTGACTGATCTAACTTTCTCCACTCTCTTTTTAACAGTGACGTAAGTTGTGATACGCCATCTGTAGGTAGCAGTGAACGACGAACGTTACGTTTTAGAATACTCCATACATTTTCTATGGGATTCAGATGAGGAGAACGAGCTGGCCAAGATAATGTCCTAAGCCCTAATTGAGACTTGCATAAGTTGACTCTACTACTCCTGTGACACGTAGCATTATCATCCGTAAATAACCAAGTCGATGGATCACCAAGTTGATCTGTCATTTGGCCAATGTTCATTCGTAAAACATTCACATAGCGTTCAGAATTCATGGTTCCTTGCTGTATGTGAAGTTCAGAGCGGCCATTGGTCCAAATGCCAGCCCAAATCAGTAGAGTCGCACCACCTTGTACCCGGGGACGATGTAAATGTCTCGGAATTTCCTGATCAGACTTTATCCATAATCTCAATCGACCATCACTATCCTTCAGACAGACTGATGGCTCATCAGACCAGACAACCCGATTCCATTGATTTCGCCAGTGACAATGACTCATTGCCCATCTGAGATGCCCATCTTTTTGTATGCTGATCTGATAATTCGATCTGAGAGGGCCTCTTACAGCTCTTGAAATTCGACTCAATAAGTCTTCTACTAATAGTGGACTTAGAAATAGACGAGACTAGTGCAGCCATCTCAGTTAGCGAGAGACTTGGATCAACTTTAACAAATCTCAAAATTAGGCGGTCTCTACGTTTGGATGTTTTGCGTGGACGGCCAGAGCCCTCTTTACGACAGAGTCGAAAATCATCATTATGCCATCGATGCACATTTGTGTAAGGGACATTTAGTCGCTTGCTTGTGACTCGCAAAGAAAACCCTAGTTCTAGCAAGGCTGACACTTTGCCTTTTGTGAATGCGATCTCGTTATTGTTCATTTGTGCTTTGTATTGTTTTCAACCGGTAAGAGATAGATTTCTAGCTGAAAGCATCAGGAGTGCTGCCAACACCACCGCAACGAAGTCAGGAAGCTATGGAACATGAAGTCCAGTTAATCACATGTAGCAGTTACATTATTGTTGATGAATAATGGTGCTATACTGGCTCTGATTGACCGATTTTCTTAATTTTTGTTTTGCTTGATAGCTTTTGGCTTGTAGAACAACATATTACATAACAAAGGAAACAAATGTAATTTTATAAGAGTGAGGTATGATTTTGTGCAACATTGCCAAATGAAGATCAAATTATCTACTACTTTTTTATCTATAACAGGAAAACAACTCAATATTCATGATTGAAATTCCCAACAATGATATTAGTAAGCACAGCTGACATATCTTCCAAATTACAGAGAAATTCGTTCAAGTTTGGCGGAGTTAGACAAAGTTGAAGTTAAGGCGATGTTTAAAGGTGATCCATTTTTTATGAAACAATCTGTACGTTCATGTTTCCTTGCTACACCCCGGTATACGCATTCACTGCCTTGCATAAGGCATACTTCCTTACCTGAAAGGAGCTCGATGCTATCTCGTTCGGCTTCCGGTTTTCAGCAATGCATCCATGAAATATACAGCAGAGAAACATTAGCACCACTGTCTTTCCACGTCCATACAAACTGGTACTCTGCAATCTTTGTATTTATCAGCCGAATGGTAGAACCAGGAAAAATCATCGCAGAACAGCCTGCTGCACTGTCCTTCAGCTTGCTGAAACACTGTAAATGCCATAAGCCAGTTAAGCCAGAGTTCATGTTGGAAAGGCAGCGTCTGCGGCTTCTCAAGAATTGACTGCTTCAGTTGACGAAGTCTAATGACATCCTTCCGTTCAATGCCTTCTAATTTCTAGTTTTCGCTTTAACTTCCTCTTTTTCGCACTATAATTTGCAATTCCCAATTTGAAATCACCAATTTTGATCGATTTTCATATACATTTGCGAAGACAAACTGGAGGATGTGCTAAGATATAACCAAGGAGAAAATCTACAAAAAGATTGACAACATGTATAAAGAAAGGAAGGAGGCGTAGAGTGTCGAATCGAAAAAATGTCGGCATACAGTGAAAATATTTTATTCAAAAGAGTCAGCTTGTGTTCCTGCCGTCCAAAAAATATTTGATCAATAATTTCTGCAAACTATTCCTGTGTTTATACTAGCGATTTGGTAACTCTATATGGTAGCATGAAACGTATTGGATATCAAGATGAATGGAATTTACTAACAGGTGCCTTAATTCAACGAAAATTAAGCTGATTGTCATGGAAATTTCATAAACCACATCAAGGTTGTGCAAAAACTTGGGTCAAAACCCAAAGCCCAAGCTTAAGCTTCAATAAATGAGTAGAATCAAGTAAACGAAGTGCATTCTTTGCATTTTGTCCTTACATGAAGATTCTTCCATAGGCCAAAATTCTATTGCGCCCATGACAAATGTGGTATTAATGGGAAACGATTTTTTATTACAATAACTGCAGGTAGTAGTCTAGGACACGCATTGCGTCAAAAAGCTTTCCTTAAATTGAAGCTACACTGATATGCTGACTAATTGAAGATCTCTCATTTGATTATGATTGAATTGCACATTGCTCATAACAAAGCAGTTGTTTTCATTTTATCACTCAGAAATATAAACAGACTTAATAATATTATAGCTGCGTGCTGAGTGCACGGTTAGACATATTTAGGATAAGAAATTGGAATGATTCATGCTTGGACAAAAGTCGGCTATCGCAGAAAGTTTAGTGAAGACATAAAATTTTCGAAATATATAAAAATATCAATATCCACAAATGCAACAAAATACATGCAAGCTTACAGCAAATACAACAAATTGAGAACTTTCAATGCGCAGTATTTTTTAGCCCAATAAGAAAGATCCAATAAGCACAAGTATTTTATTTTTGAAATATTCTGTGAATTGAGTAGCATTTTGATAAAAGATCAGAACTTCATGCTCTTATCATGCAGTTTTCCCAAGATGCAAATCAAAATCTTAATTTTTATAGCTTGATTTGCATATAATGCAGCATTGATAGAAGACCAAAGTTTTGCGTCACTTACACAAGGTCGACCCAAAACCCGAGGTCAACTTTGACCACATCACAATGCAAGTCTTCATAGAAAAGTTGCGATCTTATTGACTGAAATTTGAAGCTTTTAATTCAATTTTCATGGCATTATTTTGTGATTCACGAATTTGTGCTTCACTTCTTGAATTTGTATAGCAATGGAGACCCATTTAAATTATTTGATTGTGACCTTTTGCTCTTTCTATGTCAGGATGATCACGCTTAAGAATCAAGAAAAGTAATGGTAAGACATCGAATTGCTAATTTAACAAACATTACCTGTCAAATCTTGTCATGACACGGAGAATATGTAGAATATTATTAGCCTACAATGTAACTATGTATAATGTATTCCATAGTGTATTGCTATTATGATCAGTCAATTTTCCGATTTCTGCAAAAGTGTAACAATTTGCATGTCTCACATGTGGATGTGGTACTGTGCCTCAACTCGACTTCATTTAATGAAATAGAAACTGTATCACTGTAAATCGCTCAATACCAATTACATACGAAGGATGCATACCAAAATATTTTTTTGGTATATTTCTGTATTCTCTTGGCATATATTTGTATGCTTTTCGTGTCGTGTGTTATTTCAAATGTGGTATGCTTTACATGCATACTATACCTTTTACCGTAGCTGTTGTCACAATCTGCACACCTGATGTCAATCTAAATATAGAAATTCTTTATCTGCAAAGCGGTTGGCAAAATCTGCACAGTTGTTGTCAATCTAAATTTAGATCCTCTCAATCTGCACAGTAGATGGCAAATCTGCATACTGGTTGTCACAGTAGTATATCTGGACAATGGCTTACAAGGGTGGCATTTTCTATTGATATTCTATGAATAATTGAGCACAGTTTTTGAAATTTATCCGGACACACAGTTTTCTTAGTCAATTTATTCTGGAATAATGCCATGCCTGTTCGAATATTGGAATCACATTTTTGCCCTACATTAAATTTTTTTAGCTCAAAATTTCACTGTTCCTTAAAAAACTAATTCATCTGAGAACGATCGAGTTTTTCGATATTAAAGATCATGCACCAATTTTCCATCACATGTGCAACGAACGAAATGCTTATCCTAATTACGTGCACTAAATGAAGCAAAAGTATGATTGAACAAGATCCTTTCTGTGATCAATGCGTAAAATATCATCACGCTGTTTTCAATCCAGTTTTTTGAGATCATTTTTAAATCTGCAAAATTGAATTAACTGAAAAACTCATTTGAAGCTTGAATGTGTGAAATTGTTGAGTGTAGATTATCAGAATGATTTCAGTAGATGAAATTCAGAATCTACGAGAATATGGCAACAGATATCAGTTACATAGGGTATCATATTTTCCTCGATTTCAAAGCATTTTTTAATCCTAGCTTTGACGATGAGCGAATCATATACCAGTAGTTTAGATGTTCACAATTTCAATCAATCTCATCAACAAGACATTTGTCGTCAATGTTTTCACGAAATTTCTATGTTTTTGTCCATCATATTAAAAAAATCGCTTAATCTTAATTCGTTGAAATGGTTAAAACAGGCGCGAAATCAAATTACCTCATAGAAAAATGAGATGTTGCATTAAAAATTTTAAAAAATGAAAAGCTATATCGAAGCCCTTGATCAAAGACAGTGCAGGCTATTGAACCCAAATTTGTCCAATTAAAAATATAGCCCAATTCCGCTATAACTTCAAATGAAAGCACAGTTTTTTATAAAGCATGTGCATTTGTCTCTTGTTGTATTGCTAGCATTTTGCTCAACCAAATCCTTCAAGATTTTGATTCTAATCTTTTGAAGAGTTATACCTCCCAATCTATCTCTGCGCTCTCTCGATCAGAAGAAGATCTCTGAGTTTCTGGACATGTCAAATGTCTTTAAAGAACGCTTCTCAAGATGGAGATAACCATCTCTGTGATGCTTTGGAAAGGAGAATATCAAGGCAAATGGACGTTGTCGAAGAGAGTGAAGAGTGTTCAAAGAGGAAATTCATGATAGCAAGTAGCATCTTCATGTAAGACGACGAATTCGCCTTTTTTCTTGACGACCGTCTATGGTCATAGCGTGACGAATCCCGATCGATGGGAAACCATGATGCCCTTCGACCATGCGAACAGCTCTTAATTCTTCTAAATATCTTTGTTCACAGTGAGAGAGCATGTAGCTACATATTGACAACCATATGCAGATTGCGTTCACAACAATGATCGCTAGAATTCCGAAGTGAAATTTGCTTCTGACATCATAGAAAACACTGAACCTACGTCATGCCGACGTTTCAGATGCAATTTCTCTTTTGACATCAAGTATGCAGATCGTGACAACAGCTATGAGAAAAGGTATAAAGCCATACCAGCACAATGTTAAAAGAAAGCATGAATCATGTCCAAAATATGTTTATTTAAGGCCTTTTTGTCAATAAAGATCACACTAATGTTACTACTGTTCTGTAAGTAGTGAGATAAGACATTCAAGAGTCATACTTTCAATAATGATTTCGATTTAATACACGTAAGTCTAAGGCATTTCATGAATAATCAATAAGTATTCAACCATCAACAATTATGCACTATGTAATTTTGATATTAAGCATATTATCAATCCGAAATAAAAACACATTATAATTCATGAACGCAAAGTAGTTATGTTTAAGATATACATGTATAAGTCAGCATGATTCCACGGAAGTTATCGTTTGAATGAACTGATGTTTATCAACTTGGCTCATAAAGTAGAGCTAACTAAACGTCCTGTAAATGTTGCCAGAAAAGTACCAACGACGACAGTCTCGTGGAGCATATAATTCCCAATAAATCTAATCTAGTTAAATATCACTCTATCAAACAAAAGATATTCGCGACTGGTATTACTGAAAAAAGCTATTTGACAGTAGCATGTAATACACATATTTTTTTGCTATATGACTTATAGCTGCACATACCCAAAACATACCAGAGGCATACGAATAAGGATGATCTCTGTAAACATACGAGAATCTCGTATCAGATGTTAGTTTCAAATTGTGTGTGATTTTGGTATATGTTTGTATGTAATTTTCGAATCCAGCGATTTACAGCAGAAACTGTATATATACAGTTTGTGTATACACATTGGGGATCTAACTAATACTGAGTTCCTACTATATACTTAATATACCTACCCTATGATTGGCAAGATTGATTTGTGATTTGTAAAGATATGATAGATATGCTTGATGCGTAAAAAGTGTTATTCCAAAAGTACCAATGTAGCTGTACTTATAAGAAACTTCAAGTGTGACTATGAAGGAGAGGATCTGCAGATACCCAAAGAATTCGAGCAATTAGGAAAAGAGGATAAAATTTTACACAAAGTTTGAAATTCCAATACTTAATTCTATGGCTGCAATGAATAATCACGAAAAAACAACCATTTTTGATTGCTGGATCAGAAAGTTATATAGATGTATGATTAAATTCAAAATTAGCTGTTGTTGCAGCAATCACATAGATACTTGAGTACAATGCAGATTTCACTAATGCATAAACATAGAACATGAAATCAAAGTCATAGATAGTTTCACATATGGGCACAAGTAACTGCATTAATAAAATGCTGGAGGATGAATCGCACAAAATGTCCGCAGAAAGGGGCAAATTTATGAATTTTGAAAAAGTTGGATGCGGCATTAAGTGTTTGCAGAACATAATCCGCCTTCTTGGAGTGCCGTCCTGGCCAATTCAAGTCTGATAGGATAGTTATGTGGCCTTGTGATTAAAGTGTATGCTTCCACTTCCTCTTGTTCCAACATCGCTGGTTCGAACCTACGGTATACCCACGACTAATGAGACCCAATAGGCCGAAACATGTCTCGTGATAATCTAAAAGAATTCCCTTCAACATAGGCCATAAATTTGACTTTTCAATGGATTTCCATAGATCTTTGCTGAAAGCTGGAAGCTAAACGCTAAATGTCACAAAAGAGAAAGTTGGTTAGCCTTGATGACAGAGGTGACTGAATCGCTCCCAGCTGTAAACTGGATTAAAAATTCAGCTGTTCCAAATAAATAGGCATGTTGTCAGGAATCCTTGCATTTCCTCCCAAATTCCAACAGGACTGTGAGCATATCACTTACATGAACAGTCCCTACAAGCAGCAGAGTCTAAATTAAGTAGCCGAAATGTTCACCTTCTTAGATGATAATAAGTTTTGAGTGTTTTTCATTGTTTCCCTTTCAATCTTGCACAGCGAAAGGGAAAAAACACAAGAAACAATACTTAAATTATTGAAACAAGCGATGCAGTATAGAATGCAGAAATGTCAAAGGCAGTAGGTAATTGGTGTTGATCATCAGATTTCTGTGCGTCATCAAATGAAAATAAGCTTCTTTATCAAATGGTGACGCAGCTATGAATTACGAAAATAAAATTTGAGAATATATTGTTTCACCTGTCTATGATGCAATAAGAAAGTCAAATAAAAATTTTTAATAGGTTTTACGTGTCATCAACATCTTCTTTTTGATTTGTTGAGGTTGTGCTATGATGTCTGAATATCAGTTTGCATGTCAATAGAACTGCGACAACAGTAATGACAGTTAAAATCAAACGCATAAATAGAGAAGAGGTGTCAATATAACGATTTCAAATGAGCTAAGAAATTGAATCTTATCAGAATTCAGGTGCTTTACTAATCTAGGAAAATGTTAGTCGATATCGCTATAAGAAAATAAAATTTCGTGCAATTTAGCGCTGACTGGACGAATTGTTCACTTGTTTTAATATCTATCTGCTTAGTAATTGTATTAATACATGGTGTTATTCGACGTTAAGATCATAAAGCCGTCTCTCATCACCTACGTAATGCGTGTTGCGTGTTAGAAGTCACAGATAAATGGTCAATGAACTCTTCACATCTCTGATGATATTTCAGACACAGTTACCTGTTTAACACGCACATGACGTTAAAGGGATGAATTAGCACAGACTATCGTGAAATGTGAATGTCACTGTTAAAACGTAGAAGTAGAAAAAAGTTCAACTTGAGCCAATCTGATTAGATGTGACATTTATGAGCAGAAAGATCTATGAATACTGTGATAACGAATCCTGTCATACTATTCGTAGACATCTTTGTTATAACGTGACACGACGCTCATGACAAAGCACTTAACACGTTGGTGATCCTAGTCTCACCGACTTAAACGAAGCGAGAAGTTAGATAACACTGGCGGCTTGCCATTATCATGACTGGCTACCATTGTCTTGGAAACGCAGATCCACGGTGCAGCACTGTTTTCAATGTGCATGTTCGTTCTAGTCCTTCATTGCTATAAAGTGTCGGATTTCCATACACGGTACATTACAATGAAATATTAATTCAATATTATTCATTTATTTATTCATTACTGAAATATTAATTCAAAAAATAATGCAACTATGGATGAACATGCGAGGAGAAGTCAACAGGGCAGTGCAGGTCCTTTTAATCACGAAAGAAATGAAATATATTCATAAAAGTCATTGTAGCGAAGATTCCATGCGGCATGATCCCGAAATATATAAGTGCTGCCATAAAATCACTTATTACTCTTCACAGCGTCGTCTCCATAGTTACTGCTCGTGTTGGATTGCTCGATGTGCTTTTCTCCCACTGTCAGCGCGTTTGCATTCTCGCCGACAGTGCTTTTAGTCCTGCCAACGTTTACCCACGTCACCAACTGCGCTTAGAGTCTTGTGCATATTTTATTGATCCAAGTGCATTTGTATTTAATTGCCAAAGCAGTTCTTAGATGGGATATAGCGGAGCCGTTGGCATTTTTCGATTAAGTTGAGGTGCTTGTCCTACGCAACTCACTAAATGAGTACTGGTATGAGTACGAATAGAGTACTGTGCTTTCGAACACAAACAGGTCTAAGATGAGATATTTTCACACTGAAAAGGTACCAAAATTTGGGACTCACTTCTCAGTCGTACCTAGTACTCCGATTCAGCATTCTTTCTAGTGCTCATTTGGCATTTCATAAATGAAAGTGTAGACATTAAGAATTACGTAACAGAACGTGTAATCTATTGGCGTACATGAATCAAGTAAACAGTATTTGCGGATATAATGTAATTTGATGAAAATGACAATTCAAGCAACATTAAGTAAGACGATCAAACCCCGATGGAAATTAAATCTACATCGAAACCTGTCAATGACCCGAGTTCAACGCTGCTGTAACATGATTAATCACTACAGAATTCGACACTCTCCCCACAGATCATTTTCACAAAGAATTTTCACTTGAGTTTTTATCCCCTCCTCTATGGCTTAGAATGTCATCGTTTCCATCTGTCTGAGATCCTCAACCAAGCAGGATCAAACAATTCGCCTCAAACACAATTGTCCTGATTATTTGCACTGAAATTCTCTTCCATAGCCATTACAGCTCAAGCAGAATTTCTTATTTCCTGTTTCCTAACGCAGATGCCGATTCAATACCCAATTTGAATCTCAAACTGTCCGGAGAATATATTAATTAAACTTTACATTCTCCTCAGAGGAAGTGATAAAAGAATTTAGAAAGCAATTGAAAACATGAAGCAGGAAATATGCAAAACTTGAAATCATGGAAACCCTGCAAATATAATCTCATCATCTGATTCTCAAAATGGCGTACATAACAGTACCGCCGAATGACTGTTAATTACATGTGCGATATGAAGGAAATAACAATTACAGAAGTCAGTCAATTAGGAAGGCTTGGACTTAACAGAAATAGTCCAGGAAGCCAGAGCGGTTTTCTGCAGAGAGCGAGGCCGAAAATGAGGCCTTGTACTATGTACAACCTATACTACGAATCTGCTGGTCTGTCGACTTCTATCGTGTTCCTCTTCTTGTCAGACAACACGATCCAAAGAAAAACACATTAATCCATTGGGATGCAGATTGTAGTTCTTGGATAAAGATTAATTTTCTATGCTTTTGCTTAATCAGTTGTTTAAGTCTAGAGCCATAATTTTTGATGGATGTTTGCTTTTCCTAAATCAGTGAGAACCTAGAAACTTTTGGGTACTTGACATATTATGCATACTTGACATTATCTACTTATCATTTTACTGACATTAGCTATGCGAAGAGTATCCAACAATCATGAAGATTGGAAAGTGACAGTTCCGCTGGCATAGAATAGAAAGATACGTCCTCAGACTTCAGCAATTTGAGCACGAAGATTCCTTGACAGCCGTAGACTCGGCGTTTCGTCCTACAACGACTCGTCAGTACGGCTCGGAATGGCCCAAACTAGCTTAAAATATCTAGAATAGCAGAACAAGCTGATGGACTGCACAACAAGTCTGTTCTGCAATTTCTTTATCCTGGCTTTGCTGTGCGGCGTCCCCGGCCCCTGATAATCATGAAAATTGCAAATAACGAGGCATCAGAGCTATTCATAAATAAATATGTCGGTGTACGTGTATGAGAGAGAGAGACATGGGATGTCTAAATGTAATTCGTTGGTGTTGATGCGTTTCAGAGACAATATATATTTTTTCAATGATTGTTGGGGATATTTACTACTGATGAAGCGGTAGTCAGTAATATAGGTAAAGCACCTTATATTGCAACAAAAAATTAGCAAATTAAGCAGTTCTTGTTGTTTATTTTGGCTGGTAATTGTCTGTTGTGAGTAGCCACTTTTGGCTGGCCAATGTCTGATATTGTTAGTTGTAATTGCTTCATCATGGATGACATTTTAACTGGTATTTGGCTGCAAACAGTGTACCAGTGTAAGCATCACATTTCCAATCAAAGCGACAGCTGATAGATTTAGAGCAATGAGCAATATGGAGGATTAGAGTTATTATCAGCAGATCGTTGCGATATGGACTCAAATGTGTGCGCATTTGGTGTTGATTTTTATAAATTTCTATGTGTAGCTTCAGAGTGAATGCAGTGTATGTTTGATTAATTGATTCGTTTTTGTTCCTCCTGATTGTCATTATATGGATAATTGTAATGAATGACTTAAATCATTGTGAATGTCATTTGTAAAAATTAAACTATGGACGGCAATAAATCTGAAGTATTCATGGAGTTGCAATGTTGTCATTTGCATAAATAATAAACCATTAAATAATACCATCATTTTGCACCTTGATGAATTATATGAAAAGGCAATTTGCCGATACTGATAGATAAACATAGCAATTCGACAAAGTGATCTCCAGAACTTACGAGATGTGTTCCAGACACTAAAGCCTCAAGATTGTACTTTAATGAATTGCCCGATAAAACATGGGAAAGCGTGTGGCATTAACATTATGCGTCTGCCAAATGACACCTGTGACACGGAATACCTATTGCCAACAACCTTCACATCGGAATATGTGAGCACATAAATTCTGTTAAATCAGCTTCAGTCTTCAAAACAGTGTGAATTAGAAAGGAAGTTTCTCAAACCAAAGTTATTGGACCCCCAGAATTTCTTGACCGGAAGAAATTTAGATGCACTTGACGTCAACAAACGACGTCTCCTATCATTCCAGGAGAGAAACAAGAAGAACTTGGGGACATTGAGTTTCAGTCAACTTTTTTGTTTTCATCTCTACACAGACATTGGTTTTACTTTCCTTTGCACTTGCCTGATCTGTATTGTAAAGCAGCATACACATATCTGCCGGAATGCGACGTGATCTAGTGGGATTGGTGATTGTGTTTGGACTTGTGCGTTCGCAGATCTTGTCAGTCATTCTTTGTTGTTCCAGGCATTTTCAGCCAGTTACACTTCAAACGTCACAAATTGCAATAGTTTCGCGAGTGGATTCATCTTGTTGAGAATAAAATCTCTTATCAAAAAATCAAGGAAAATCTAGTGTGTTGGAACACCCTGAATTTTCCAACTGAAGTCACGAGTCTTTTCTAATTATAAAAACACGCTTACCTCTAATGAAATCGCAGATACAGCTAGCAACAGCCAATCACAATGAAGCGCTGTATCATTGTCTCATTCACTGTATCTACCTTCCCACATGGCTTTCACCAATACCAGCCATGTTTTCTGTATAAGTATAAATTCCTACCGGCTAGATTTCTCGGTTTATAGTTCAAAAAACACTTGTACCTATCTGCAGATGAAGGCTGATGCAGATTTCTTCAAGTTAAGTCAAAGTTTTCCTATACTGAGTTTTACTACCAATGAACGATGATATACTTTTCACAACTGACTATACCGTCTTGTGATTTACGCGTAGGTGTTTAAGAGAAGCCAGGGATGCGGAGTCCTATCATTTGATAGAACTCCGACTCTGACTCTCACTGTCACCCGGGGTTTGATAGAACTCCGACTCTGACTCCCCAATCCGGGTTGATAGAACTCCGACTCTGACTCAGGGTGCTCCAATATCATAAAGCCATTATAAGCCTACCTGAACCTATTTTTTATGGATCATTGTCAGCATCAATTATCAATCATTTTCGATGGAAAGTTTGTCAAATGTCGGCTTTTAGTTGGATACATGCGACTCGGCTCGATGTGTGCTTCACACGTCTCTTTCTCCAGTCTCTACTCAGGCAGGAAAATCCCCATCCTTCTTAAAAAATGAGTACACTTTCGATTTTTACAAGCGCTTTAGAGGAACCCATCACACACGATTAAAGTGAGGTAAGAGGTAATGTTCTCAAACAAAGGCTAGTATTTCATTTATTTCTCTCTGATGAAGTGACCTTTGGTGCCGTAGGTGTAATCGAGGCTAGGAAGGCTTGTCTTCTCTACTGAATCGGCGAGTGAAAAGATAATCGCTTTTTACACTATCACGGGGTCATTCCCTCAACTATTACAAAGCTTTACATGCACTCCTGTCTCTGTACTTTTGTTTGACGGAGAAAGTTGATATCAAGACAGTGACAGCTATGCACGAGGATAAATAAATTGCTTGTATTATTTTTATGGTGTAGTTATAGGCCGGAGTCCCGGAGTCCTATCATTTGATAGGACTCCAGATACAGCAAAAATGAACTAGGACCTCCAGGACTCCGACTCCGACACCCACCTGGTTTAAGAAGCCGCTAGAATCAAAACACGTCTACACACACTTGCCCTGTACTAGATAGCCTTCTTAGGTACAAAGGAGAAAACAAAATAACAACTGTAGGGTGCAAATTGATAAAGATTCGTATAGTTAGGACACAATTTCACATGTTTTTTCATTAACCTACGCGATGACTTCTATTTGGAACTGCTCTCTTGTGATGCATGGCAATTTAAGCATCTGTATGAAAACCATTTTTTACGCACAACTTCTTATCTTCCAATACACATTCCGGGTTCCAGCAGATTGGTATATTGATGCAGATCTGCTAAGGACAAAATTCTTTGTGTGTTTCTGTCACTTTTAATATCCATTCTATAATTTACTTCATTTAAATCGCGATAGAATAACTCAACTGCCACAAACTTTAGTGTGATAGACAGCACTAAACTGCAAGACAAATTTCACTTGCATGGGAATTTTCAGTTTGCTTATGAGAAGAACGGACAGCGTAAATACAATCATTGGCACCACCGCACACTTACAATGTCCCTCTCGAATGGATTTGGAAAGACAAAGATAGAAACCCCGTGAAAGGGTAATATTACAGGGCATTTATATATCCATGATATCCACATTTACTCTCGTCTCAAATTTACCACTCAAGTTTTGTGAAGATTTGATGTTAGTTAAACGGTTCGAAGCAGTTATCGCCAATACTATCAGACCGTTGAAGACACTGAACGCCGCAGCGCACGTCTGAGTTCACTTTTTAATTTAAACCAGTCATCTTTTAACCTCAATCAGACGACATGAGCTTTTTCAAACCCACTCTGAGACTTGAGGGGGTTCCAATGTGGACCCTTTTACAAATTCTTAGTTTACCCATGCTTAAATCGATATCTATTGCTTTAGGAAAGTATGATTTTTCAGTAAAACAATGATGCTTGCGTGCAGCAAGTCGATATATCCTAATCCTTTGAGTGTCTTTCAGCCTTCTCAGTAAACACATTCTATGCGAAAATGTGGTGTTTTTGTAATTCAGAGACATTTAACACAACAGTATCAGTTGTACTAAGAGTCGGTTTTTCGATGCTTGCTGTCGCCATAAAACCTCAGTTATTTTGATTTCGATGAAATTGATTTATTTCATGCAGCTTAACTCTTACATTTGGACATTTTTTTCATTTTTTCTAGTTACAATCGGAATAATAGCCTATACTGAGCCATAATTGCTGCATTTAAGACCACTCAAAACTGCACGTTGGATATCTCAAACTCTATCACTTACTGCTGTGAACAGTCATGTTTTTAGTGGTTTGAACTATATATATTATGAGAGTATTCATTTTGAACATTGTTTTTTGCTAAGATTGTTCATGTTGGCCCAGAAGTCATGGCATGTGGCGAAAACAATAATATTCATATATTTGCGGATATACTAGCATTAACGGCACATGCACGAGCATGGAATTTAAGAACATTTGAAGATGAATGAAATTTCCCCGTTTACGGACCATCGTGGACATGCACAAAATTATTTTATTATCTGGATAGCAAAATTTTTGTTTGTGAGGAATTGTCCTACTTACGCTGAGACCTGAGGGGGGGTCCACTTGCAACACCCGTGGCCTATACTACCCATACTTATTACTGATTCAATTCGATAATGAATTTTCATCATGTACATGTAGTTTCCTGTGGCGTTTCTTCTCCCGTATCCTGCTGTGGGCCCTTCGGCGAATCCTCCAAAAAATCATTTTCTTAACAATTATAAAATATGAAAAGTGTCATCGTTCATTTTAATTCGTTAGCTTCTTTCGTGACAGCTTGGGCAACTGCTTTTCCCCAGTCTTAAAAGTCAGACTCTCAACCTCATTGAAACAGTTTTTGCAGAAACGTGCCCTCGACTAATAGTCTGTTTTCTTTCGAACTCAATTAAGACACACAAGCTAGTCGTGTGTTCAGACGGAGCATTGATGTTCTGACAGACGCGAAAAGTGAAGTGGTGTGTGTCGAGGCTGTGAAGCTCACGCGCCCGCGCCGTGACATTAGGCTTATTACGATAGAACATGATGCTTTTGTGCATTTCCTCCAGTTTTTAATTGCAGTGAATTTCTACGCGATTCTGTGATCGAGGCGCTTGGTACCTAAATTTTGTAAGGAAAAGAGCAACACATTTGTTTCCTAGGATTCGCGCTTTATATCAGAGAGGCCCAATACGTCAACATTTAGCAGATGGCTGACGTACAGTACCATGGACGCTGCGTTCAGATGATGAGCGTTCTCCAATGAATGCAGAGTAAATGCATATGACTCGATCCACCCAGATTCCGGTTGGAATTCCATTAATTTGTGTATATCGTGAATTTGATGTGACCACATAAGTTTAGTACTGCAGCCAGGTGAGGATCACAACCTCTCCTTTAATACCGAACGGAAGTATAGGCCTTCTGAAAAGATGACAGTCGTCAAGCAAGGTTGGGCAACACCTGATTATAAAAAATTGAAAGTACTCACAGAGATAGAAATATAGGAAATACACAAGACTTTTTAATGAAGATCAGAATTTTCTCAACATGTTGAGCGGTCCTGAGCGGTCCATGAGAAACGCAAGAAACCTTGGTGACCTTTCCTCCTTATTTTTATCGAGTAAACTATGCGGTCTGGTACTGAGAGGAGGATACAGTAATCAGTTTCCTTGAGTAAGCCTGTTAAGAGACTTATGAGCAATCACCTTCTATTGTGTACATTCAGCTTGGACATTCACATATGTATCGGGAAATTGTTAGTATTAAAATTCTATCTTTTATGACAAATTATTGTTGCATAAACATAAAAAAATGTTCTGGTATAGAAATAGCATTTGCGTGTCACGAGGTGAAAGGCCTATGGGTCTGTGGCGCCACGCGAACTGCCTTTGGTTGATATACATTGTATGAAATGTTGATATTTAACATGGGCTTGAGCGGTTGACATATCCATCCGCAAACAAAAAGCAGAAAAGAAAAATCTGGCTTCCGGACTTCATGTCCTTCCGGAGGGTTAAAATATTTTAGGTGATTTTTTATTACTTAGGATACATTTGTCGACAAGCGCAATGAATCTCTCGAACGGACTGGTCATTTATGAAACGTTATCATTATAGCTTTTTGACAATAGTTTCATCTGCATTTTAGTAAGATATAATAGATTTTAACTACTTATTTAATTTACATGATGAATGATTAATCTCCACAGCCTTTAACTTTGGAATTGAACTAAGTGAGCTTTCATGCATTTATTTGCAGACTGCCATACTAAGCTGTTTGATAAATGAAATCTTTGGAAGTTCTTGGGTCCGGTGGGATTCCCATGCGATTGATAATTGAATAATTCCCGGTTAAAATAAAAGCGCGTACACAATTGAACATCCGCTTTATGGATGAGTTTGTGCAGAACAACTTGACAAATTAAAACAATTGTTTTATTCAATGTTTATTTAGTCATTGTATTTATGTACTTGTTTTGGACAACATTAATAATTTTCAATGAAATATAGACATTTTTGGAAATTTGTACTCTTTCCCTCGTTCGTTCGAGTCTCCGCGCGATCTAGTTGCAAACCTTGAGGGGTAAGCCTCTGTAAAAAACATCAAATCACCCTCTATAATTCCTAGATCCCATCATGAATCTCTCTTGCGATTTAAGTAGAATATGTGAAAAATTGTTTACAGAGATAATCGAACTTTCAAATCCCCTGAGTAATTCTAATCTGATAGGAACACAGAATAAATTCTAAATATTTGCGTCGTATGAAGTACAGACGGGACAATGCCTATCTAAACACCAAGATCTAATTGAATAGAAACAACCATAATGGTTGATTAATTAATATGAGTTAGGCATATTGTGGGAGTATTGACAAGATGAATGTGATGAATAGGGATGTGAAGTTCATGTAAATATGCATTCAGTGTTAAAGATTCATGCTGTAGGATTCGAACCTACGACCAAGGTTATCTTGACTGTGGTTGCACTAACCAAACCGAGCTACGAGCCACTTACCGCGACTCTTGTCTTATGGGCAGGTTCAAACCCTCACCACCACACATCAGTTGTCAAGGCAATAATAATCAATGAATAAATAACACGGGTCACATTTGTGACCAATAGGCGCCATTAAGGCAAGTAGCGGTGGATCGATTGTTCCACCAAAGCTTCTTAAGAAGCCATGTCGTGAAATGAATTTAACAACAATGAGATTAAATACACCGATAGATCAGTTTGCACATTGCTAAAGTTGTGCGGCTGGGTTCATAGAAGAGACATTTTTTCTCGTCACATACATTAATGATAAAGTTATACCAACTGCCAGATCGTTGCACCTTGGACTACGTTTCAGTCAAAAACGTGAAGTCTAAATTTATATAAAAGTGCCAAATTAGCTTGACTTCTCATCAAAAAGTCTTGTGTAGTAATCTCCAGCTTTTCTTGTATAAAATCAAGAAACTTTCAGGTACAATTCCTTTATTCGTGATAAATAAATGAAACATCTTGTAAGGATAATAGACGGGTTCTAATGTTTATCGAAATATTCAAACAAGGAAGATTGATTTCTGGTCTAAGTAAGATTACAGGACTTTTATATGACACTAATTTATGGCTCCACAAAACCGTTTTAATATTTTCTCCGCAAAATGTCAAACTCGCTGAACATAAATCCCATACGAAATCTCACAGTCGGAATTAAGACAAGCAAAGGTACTGCTTTTGATACTTGTCTAATCTGTCACTTGGAACTCAAATGACTTTTGCTTGAATTAATTCTTCATTGTGAAGCTGATCGGCCATTTCCTTTCGTTTTGCAAAGGAATTTATTCAGTATTGAATTTCGAATTTCGACTTACGTCAGAAGTTAAATAGATGACGTTTTTCATAGATAATTATAGTTTGCGATGACATTTGGCTGGGCTTGGTACTCCTAACGAAGCGGATCAATTATGGAACTGGTCAAATCTATAAAATTCATTCAGGGAGTTGGGATCAAAATTGCATTAAGTAAGAAAAATTATCTAAATCAAGGGGGGGGGGGGGCGTCCTGATCATGCAATGTTAAGAAAATTTTGTTGTGACATGTCAATGTTTAAATGAGGGAAGCATCTTGTAGCTTTCCGGTTGAATCTATACAGAATTTTTTACAACAAGTTGTCAAGTGAAATAGTTGTTGTATTGTTGATGATTTTTCGCATTTATTAGGTGATACATGTAGCTAACTGATAAATTTGAGACAATTTTGGAAAATTCCTACCGACAGAAGGCCTAATGTTAATAAAAAGTTTCTATGAACTGGGAAGCAAATCACTTCATTATTCTTCTATTAATGCATGTCGTAGACCATATTTCTGAAAAGAGGTTAGATCTTTGCCATAATTACTTCTTTACACGAATATGTTTTTCTAGTAAGTATACCTCTAAACACATATATTGCTTGCTGGGATTCATATATTTAGTTTCCTTTGGTAAGAATACCGGGTCCTCGCTGCCTCTCATTAGAGATTGTACGGCAGAGTTTTGCCAATGCATTGCGACTATCTTCAGACAGTGATATAATAGGACTGATGCCGATCCGATCGCTGAAGAGCGGTTAATGCGAACTGAATGACGGTACACATAGAGGGTGAAAATATATTGCTACAACAGGATATGTGTTATAAGGCTTATGCACGAGAAAATAAATCAAAAAGAACTATAAAGATAAAGTGACTAAAATACATATGTAACAGCCAGTGCTCAAATAATAATTACAAATTGTGATTAGGACAAGAGTTAAATTAAATATTAAGTCTTTTTGCTGACAAAGGGAGATGGTTGCGTTAAAGTGTTTAGTCACTAGGCTTCGAGCAGTCGATAAGTTCGAGTTTTGTCCTGCTACATACTATAATCGCGGGAAAAACTTAATAATACGGTAAAAAAAAAACATAACTCTGCCGTATGATCTCTATGAGATGGCAGCGAGACTGGTTTTTTTTATGTTTTTGTGTTTGTTTTTAAGGTTCGTTTTTTATATTTTTTTTGTTGTGTTTTTTGTCGTTTTTTTTTTTCTTATTTTTTTTCTTTTTTTTTCTTGTCTATGTTTTTTTTGTTTTAATTTTTTTTTTTTTTTTTTTGTATATTTTTTTTGTTTTTTTTTTTTTTTTGTGTTTTTTGTTTTTGTTTTTTTTTTTTTATTTTTTTTTTGTTTTTTTATTTTATTTGTTTTTTTTTTTTTCTTTTTTTTTTTATTTTTTAATATTTTTTTTTGTTATTTTTCTTTTTGTTTTTTTTTTTTTTTATTTTTTAGTTTCTAATTTTTTTTTTTTTAATTTTCTTTTCTTGTTTTTTTTTTTTTTTTTTTTTTTTATAATGTTTTTTTTTATTTTTTTTTTTTTTTATTTGATTATTTTAATTTTTTTTTTTTTTTTTTTTACTCTCATTCCCTCAAATAATAACCATCAAACAGTAGTTTTACATATTTTTACGACACATATAATATAATACCCTCGGACTAAGATTACTTTTTTTTTTTTATTTTTTTATTTTTCTTTTATTTTTGTTTTTTCTTTTTTTTAATTTTTTATTTTTTTGTAAATTTTTCTTTATTTATTTTTTAATTATGTTTTTATTTTTTTTTTTGTTTTAGTTTTTTTTTATTATTTTGTTCGTTTTTAATTTTTTTTTTTTTTTTTTTTATTATTTTTTAATTTTTTTTGTTTTTAATTTTTTTTAAATTGTGTTTTTTTATTTTTATGTGATTTTTCTATTTGTTTTTTTATTTTATTTTTTTGCCTATTTTTTTTTTGTTTTTTTTTTTTTAATATTTTTCTTTTATTTTTTTTTTTTTTTTTTTTTTTTAGTTTTACTTCATTTCGTTTATTTTTTTCTTTTTTTTTTGTTTTTTTTTCTTTTTTTTTTTTTTTTATTTTTTAATGTTTTTTAATTTTCTTTTTTTGTTTTTTTATTTTTTTTTATCTTTTTTTTTTTTTTTTTTCTTAGAATTGTTTTTTCTGTTTTTTTTTGTCTTTTTCTTCTTGATTTTGTTTTTTTTTTTAATTCATTTTCTTTTTTTTGTTTTTTTTGTTTTTTTTTTTTTTTATTTTTTTCTTTATTTGTTTTTTTTTTAATTTTTAATTTTTTTTTTTTTTGTTTTTTTTTATTTTTTTTTTATTAGTTATATTTTTTTTGTTTTTTTTTTTTTTTTTTTTTTTTTTTTTTCTTTATTTTTTTTTTTTAACTATATTTTTTTTTTTTTTTTTTTTTGTCATTCTTTTAGTTTTTTTTTTTTTTTTTTTTTTTTTTTTTTTTTTTTTTTGTTTTTTTTTTTTTATTTAATTTGATTTTTTATTTTTATTTTTTTTTTTTTGTTTATAAGTTTTTTTATCTTTTTTGTTTTTTTTTTTTCTATTTTTTTCTTTTTTTTCTTTTTTTTTTTGTTTTTTTTTTTTTTTCTGTTTAAGTTTTCTTTATTTTTTTTTTTTTTGGTTATTTATTAGGTTTTTTATTTTTTACTTTTAATTTTTAATTTTTTTTTTTTGTATTTTTTTTTTTTTTTATTTTTAAGACCAAAAGAAAATAAATTTATGAATCTAGTAATATTGAATGTTCTGTACGAATTCGCGCATACGAAGAGAATATGAACACTGATATATTAAATCTTGTATCTTGACATTTCCCAAAGTTTCGATTAATATTTTTCATTATGAACTATGACAGTCAGTGTAGTAAATTTCTGACAGAGCAATTCCCTAGCGCTCGTTCGATGCAGTGCGCAGGCAATTCTCAAGTGCACTCAAGCTAGCGTCGGTAGATGCATGGGCTTAATCAAGATAACTTATTTCCCATTTGCATATTTATTGTTCATTTATATCTTAGATTTCATGGATTTCATAGAATTATGAACCGAAGGCTGAAAGTCATATTCTGCTTGCTATAGATCAGAGTTGGAAGTGGGTCGTTGGTCATGGGTCATGTTTTTCCGAAAAGTTGGTGGGTCACATCTATGAAGACTTCGTTGACCCACTTCCAACTAGTTTGACCCATGATAGATTTGACAATCTCAAATACAGTAAACTTCATTTATTCGTATTCTTATCATTCATGAGAAATGATTGAGTCAGTGTCACTGAAAGGAGTGATGGATGCACACAGCCAAAATATGCAACACCATTGACTTTCACACGCCTCATACAGTTTCGAAAGGGGCGGAATTCACGCAAATTAAAGGCTCGAAAACAATTGTTGCTGTCTACTGACAGATGGTGGTTGGTGGAGAGAAGCTGTTTGAGTACAATTGTGTACGCTCGATTCTCGGTCGCCATGTCTGACGATACCCAATGATGTGTGACCTTGATTTCAGAGATTCAGCTACTGAAGAAGTCAGGTATTCCGAGGTATTATTAATCTTGAAAATTTTCTTGCAATGCCAGCTGACCTTCGTTTTGTTTGTTTCGTTTGATTTTGTTGGTCTTTCGTAGAAAATGTCCTCTGGTAGAGATTAGAATGGTAAATCTCTGGTAAAGATTGATCAGAGCCTAAATATTTTCGAAATATGTAATTGATAAAAATATCTTGACAATATGCTTGCTTCATATCTAAAGCATTTAGCCGATCAATCTACTTTCGCATCGTGCATGTTCCATGTATCTCATTGCTCACTCGATGCATGATAATCGGAAATACGCTGATTCATGCGACGGACATTGATATAGACTTATCCCTTTCACACAGACTTATTACGGCGGAGCTCTGTGAGGAGATATTTCTTGACACTTCGTATCAATAAAAAGTTTCGTTTTGATATTTGATTTAGTATCAATAAAGATAGGAATATTTACATGATGTCGCTAGTGATTGTTATCACAACGTACTCGCACATGTAGCCCCACACATATATATCAGTTCATCTATATGTACACTGTAAGCTAATTAATGAATTAGAAGGAATTTTAGCGGAAGTAAATGAAATTGGAATCGATTGCCATCAGAAGCAACAGAATATTAGTTTGACGATTTTTTGGGATAATTTTCACACATGTAGTATATAGCATAATAAATGCATGCATAAAGGATTTAGGCCTACTGCGGGCTTATTTTTTAAATTCATTTGATAAAGAAATGCAAAATTTGAAATTTAATCTGTTGGGCCCTCAACTTAACTTATCATTTCTCTATACGAGTTAAATAGGTAGCACTAAAAAGGATAGTCAAGAGTTATAACAAGAAACAGAATCGTTTAAGTTTTTTAGAACCTTAGGCATTTGTGATGCATGAACTTGGATTATAAGATAATCCTGATGAGGCTACATGTCTATTTTTTATGTGACAAGCAGGGATGCGGAGTCCAATAATTTTGACTCCGACTCTGGGTGGCAAGTACATAAAGCCCGGTTTTTTTTAATAAACTGGTAACCTACATCATAGATCATTATAGGGTTACCTGAATCTATTTTTAGTGGCCATTGCTGTATCAATTATCAATCATTTTCGATGAAAGTTTGTCAAATGTCGCTTTAAGTTGGATACATACGACTCTGCTCCTCTCATCTGCTTGATGTGTACTGCACACGGTTTTTCTACAGTCTCTACCAGGCAGGAAAATCCCCATCCTTCTCCAAAAAAGTGTGTACACTTTCGATTTTGATATGCGCTTTAGAGGAGCCATCACACACGATTAACGTGAGGTTCTCAAACAAACCAGTATTTCATTTTTGTCTCTGATGTGACCCTTGATGAGTAGGTGTGATCGAGGCTAGGAAGGCGTCTTCTCTGCTAAATCACCGAGTGAAAAGACAATCCTTTTTTTCACTATCACGGTTCATTCCTTCAACTACGTACGTATTACAAGCTTTGCATGCACTGCTGTCTCTGTACTTTTGTTTGACGGAGAAAGTTGACATCAAGACAGTGACAGCTATGCACGAGGATAAATAATTTGTTTGTATTATATTTCGGGTCAAGTTATAGTCCGGAGTCCTATTGTTTGATAGGACTCAGATTCCAGCAAGAATGGCAGGACTCCAGGACTCCGACTCCGCATCCCTGGTGACAAGTGATCCGATACACTTGAATCTTCATAACAAATCTTAGCAACAATTTTGATACTACGAGGCCTCTACCCAGATAGACCTAAAATCTTGAATGAAAATGAAACTGAAGATGATACCAGAAAAGGAAATTACACTCACATCATTCACCCTTGCAACATGTGGGTCAGATGCGTCAAGTGGGTCAAAGATGTGGTGAGTCAAGTGGGTCGTGGGTCATGTTTTCGTGAAAGTCGGTGGGTCATGGGTCAGTTGTGTCATGGGTCAAGTTTCATTGACCCACTTCCAACTACTATAGATTGCAGTTTGAAAAGTTCGACATGCAAGCATTATGCGCACTAAACAGAGCTGGTCGATGTTACCCCCACTTCAAAATGCAAGTCTCCAAAAATCGCAGATTATGGACCATCATCTGTCTTACCCGTGTTTTCAAAGGCTTCTGAACAGCATGTTCATGACTACATGAAATCGTCGATTCTTGACAGGTACAGCCTGATCTACTGTATTTGGGTTTTGACCATCGCATTCTGGAATTCGCGCAATTGCATACAACGTCTATTCTTTAACTCCCTCACCTATATGGAATCCTACCAAGCAAACATTATCTATTTGATATCTGATAAATATCCGCCACAGATATCCGTGATGGGATAAATCGGATAGTAGAAAATTTACCTGCCTATGGATATCGATGTGATATCCACCTGTATCATTTGCATATCCAATGGATATCTCATTTTATCGAAATTTATCATAATGATGCTCATTGAATAAAGATTATCGATATCAACTTGATAACCGCAGCAGACATATCGTTTCTTCGATGCCACCGATAACAAGAATTCATCCATTGGACATCAAATGAATATCTTTCAAAGTAGTACAAAATTTATGCACGAAACGGATATTGATTTGATATCCAAATGAAGTCAAATTTTACTCTTCTGTGTTTAAATACAGAAATGCCGATCGAATCTCAAGTAATTCTTAGTCAAATGGATATAACAACGTATAGGTTTATCCATCAGAATTCAAAACTAGCGAATTTTGAGGCTTACATCAAAGCTGAAAATGAACGAATTAATAAAACTCATCCAAATATACATCTTCATAATCCTTATCAGATATCTTCGCAGTATTCATTAAAAAACTCTGTAACAAAAGACGTATGACATCAACGTTGGACAGGCCTAATAAACTGAGGTTTTAAAAAGATGTAGGCCTATCGATCAAGTATAGATATAGTTTTCATTTTTCAACTTCTTGCTTCAAAGATTTCGCATCTCTTCCATGCATTTATTTCATGTACACATTTGTTTTTCGGATGTTAAAGGCTGTGGGACGATACTTTGACTCAACTATAACCTAGTTGTCATATTTAAATTTATTAGGGATATTTGTGAAGCGGAGAACCTATATGCAACTAATAAATAATAGTTAAGTCAACCAATTTTCTTCCTGCTCACCTACTCTTGAGTGCCCTTTGTAAGCAGGGTTGGCCGGTAAAAACCGGTAAAAACCTGGTAAAAACCACCAGCTTTTGTCACAATTTTTGCCAGTTTTTTGGCTAAAACTGGCAAAAACTGGCTAAAACTATTTTTCCAGCATTACTACTTACGTTTTTGGGCATACATACATACAATATAAGGGATCATCGTCACTCCTAGCAATAAAATGATGAAAAAGCAATACTTTTTCATCATTCGATAAACATTTAGGTCTGCATTTTCACAATTCAAACATTATCAATATTGTATTTCGATCACGAATATGTTCCAAGTATAGGTGCAAGAATATGAATTA
This sequence comes from Prostheceraeus crozeri, assembly GCA_907163375.1. Lineage (NCBI taxonomy): Eukaryota > Metazoa > Platyhelminthes > Polycladida > Euryleptidae > Prostheceraeus > Prostheceraeus crozeri. The sequence goes on along the minus strand of CAJQUW010002100.1, from coordinate 67,293 downwards.
TTATAAAAAATATTGTTGTATAGCTGTTGTGCATTATTCTTGTAAGCGTGCACGCATTTTATTGCTTTATACGAATTTCATTCATTGTAAAATGCAACAGACGTCAATGCTGGAAGGAAATCACTTCGCTCTATATAAAGATCGAAAACAGGCATTCCATGAAGCTAGAAGGGTAGGAAAATGTAGAAATCTGGCCTCGGTTTCTACGATTGACCTCCCTGCTGATCTCATAGAATAGATTGTCTCCTAAATCTGTGGGAAATGTCCCATACCCATTGTCATTACACGAATATTACTATGAAATTTATCCTGCATTCCCAGAAGGACTAGAATAAAACTTTTGCCCTTCAACATTTTTCATGTCATGGTAATTTACTCTCACATATTTAGAGGACAAGGTTATGTTAAAGTAATTTAATACCGAAAGTAAAGTTTTGATTTGAGCTCAAAATATGGATATTTCAAGAACTTTAAACAAACTTGTATATCACAATAATGTCACAATTGTTTGTCGCTCTCCGATTCTATTAACAAGATAAATTTTGCAGCTTACTGGACATGTTCTTCTGTTGAGATTAAAACTGAAGCTGTTCAAACATATATTCTCACTTTATCAAGACTGCTGGTGCGAACTATGTTATTTAATTATTATTTGTTCTTGCAAATCATCATTTTCTGCTCCAGTCACAAGCATTAGCACATCTAGTATATTTCTAAAAAAAGTAGAAATGCATTCTAAGTGACTGTTGCACATTGCTTGATTTGGGAGGTTAGATTTTCCGGTGCAGAGGCTTTTTGATAATGTGATATGTGATATTTGGATAACAGCATATTCGAAATTAATTCCAATTCCAGAGCAGAAATTTCAATTCCAACTCCAATTCCAATTCCAGTCGAAACAGTTTAATTCAATTACAATTCCAATTCCAATTCCATAATAAGATTCAATTCCGATAATTTCATGTCGCATATAGTGCATTATGCTAATGTATCTAACATTTGTTCGTTCCAATCTAACCCATGTGCCCTTATCCTATAGTCGTTGTTCCTGTGTGCCGTTCTCTGCGTCGTTCCTATGTGCGTTCTCATGTTCATAATTCATATTTCTTGTGTACATGTACGTGTGTATATGTAAGCGGTCAGCCTACGCCATTTTCGTTTCGTAAACGAGATATTTAATATCTCGTGAAAAAAAGAAAAGAAAATTAACGATCAGCAAAGACTCAGACCCTGAGAGAGAGATGAGATGCGAATAAATCGATTAATAAACTGACAGAAGAAAGAAATTCAATGTGCTAATAACACTGACTGATAACGTGATTGTTGATGACAGAAAAAACGACGATAGAAATGATATCATGAAAACCGACTAATGGTATTTAAAAAAAGAGACTAAAAATTCCGTGATAAGAGCGAAATGAAGTCGGGTCGAAAGCTAACGGGCAGAGATTAAAGGAAACTCTTTCAATTTTCAAAAGAAAGTGGTTTTATCGTCAAGTCTCAAAAATTTGTATAAATTAGAAACGATGAGAAATTGACACAACAGCAACTACCAACAACATATACGACATCTTCAGTAGCTGTTGGAAGAACTCCGGGCTCTCGAGGTGCAACTTAACTACAGAAGTGACAACAACAACTGCCCGCCAGCGAACAACAACACAGCAGCGTATACGGCAACACATCAGCGAGCGCGATTGAAGATTGACGGTATAAGTGACACTGATATTTATGATATTATTTTGGTACAAATGAGTCCGATCGAATTGAAGTGAATTCAACATTAAGAAGTGAACTGTAAGTTTAACGTTTTTCTTTTATCGTTGCGTATCGTATCTATATAACTGTAGTCTTAAAAATTCCAATTCCAATTCCGACGAAAAATGGAATTAATTCCGGATCGGAATTAATTCCAATTCCGACTTTTCCAACTCTGTCTGTATGAAGCCATGACTCCGTTACAACCAGTATGCCAGGTTGAAGAGAAGATACGAGTACCGATAGTTCATCAAATTTTGAAAACACTGATCGAGCGTTCAAAAGCATAACTGTAGGGAAAGAATTATTCCTACTTGATCTAGTAAAATCACTTAGTGAAAATTTCGAGACCTCACTTCGGATCTTAGAATCACTTTATCCTTGAATACAACAACATCTTCATTATTAGCCCGTCGCCTCTGTAACTCAGCTCGTAATACTTTGTGCTCGTTCAATTGCATTATTGATCTATCAGGGTTGATAAATATATCCTTTTAATGCTGTGAGTTTCTCAATATCCTCGCATTGCGCAAAATGTCATTTTTCACTTGTTGATTAGAGAGCACAATCTTCAGAAGTCTAGGCTTGCCAGACATGGGTCGTCCAATACGCTGACATCTGACAATTGTATTACTGGCTGCCTCAACTCCAATTTCAGACATCAGTTTACAGAATTCAGTGCGACCAGAGACCTCTCGTGCTTGTGGGGAAAGATCGGTGCATTCCATAAGACCCGAGAGGAGGACGTTATTAGCTCTGTAGTTCCGATCTTCAACTTCTTTAAAAATCTGAGTGCTCAAGTCCGAAGTTACGTACTGAAAACTGAGCTTCAATGACTGAATTTCATCATCGTGTACGGCCAGCTTATCACTAGAAGTAGACAATTTATCTTCAATAGTTTTTACTCTTTCATTCAGAGCTTCAAGATTTAAAGCGATTTTATCAATTTCAAGAGTTAGTCTTGAAATACTTTCTGTCTTATGTTCATCCAAAAGACGTCGTACATCATTCAAATTTATTGCGCTACTTGTGTTGTTATTGGATCTAGTATTTCGGACGGGATTTGGGCTCGAAGAAGGCATTATATCGACAAAATTTGATCACGCAAAATATACCTATGCAACCTGTTTAGTTCAGGATTCGAACCACCAAAATATCGCACCAGAAGCAGACGTCGTAACCAGAAGACCAACAGGCAACAAGTTCTGCTGGTAATGTTACTCGCATCTATTCAGAGAATCCGAATTTATGAGCGCCGCAGTGCCGAAGTGTACAGGATGACGTCAGAATCGGCACAAACAACTTTACAGCCAAGAGATTGCAAGAGACCGATGAACAATACTCATACGGCAACGTGGAAAGGAATCAAGACGATGATCGTAGGCAATCCAACAAGAATAGACGATCGAATTTGAGCACGATTATAAAGGACACACTGACGATTGCACAAACCAAAATTCGAATTAAAACGGTGACTGGAAACCGAAGGTCATAGCTATTCTTTCAACAAACCACGAGAGCCGACACACAACCGACCGACCAGCACTGTAGAAGCAGAAGGAAAAGCAGAAGCAGAAGTTTACATTGATGACCGCGAACTGACGTGTAAGAGTTTTCAGTGAGTGTCCCAAGACCAAGCAGGAGTGTTGCTGTAAAACGCCAATCAAAATTTATCAAGGGCAGTTAGCTTGTCAAACAATTATCCACGACCCACTGTCAAATGTTCTGATAGTAGGCCCTAGGTTGCATTGAATTCCATTATTCATTGCATCTCTAGGCTCTAGGCTGTTATATATATTCGAAGTTGTGAAATTATTCAAGATCTGGAATAATTTTACAATAGATAGGTTGAGGAATATACACAATACCTCCAAAATTCATACAGGCTAGAATACTTGATTCTGGAAACTTTATTTGAGATAAAGTAGGGTTTGAACGGCATGTGTAAGTTGCTGGTAATCATTTTTTAACAGCTGAAAGAACAGTTCGCAATATTTATGTTACAAGACATGTGTGAACACTCTCAAATTATGTTACAGTTACCTTAATGCTGTGATGACTGACTAAGCAATTTATTCTAGACTAAAAGTCGTCAACGGTCGACATGGATCTCATAAAAAAACCGACCGGCCGGCGTGATGAGAAGCCGGTCTTCAAAATCTGCGGCCGGGGTCGGGCCGGTTCCAACCCTGATTTGTGGCCATGATTTTCGTGAAGTATAGAAACGCTGATCTGCCTATTTGCAGAGATGCCGAATGTTTTCATTCCACGCTAAATCTTTATGAATATGTAACCAAAGCTAATTCAAAGATTCCATTATTGCAACTGACAATTCAGTGGAGGAAAAAAATCAAAATTTTTCTACTAAGAATGGCTTATGATTTAGCTGAGTTTATTCGCTGAGAAAGATTATTCGCTGTGTACCAATTTGAAACACCGTTGACTTTGCGATTCGTTCTTCCTTTGATTAGCAACTGGTTGTTCGAAAATGCAAGCAAAATAACTATCAAATCGTCTGCGCATCTAACAAACACACCGCTGGAGTCTAGAAGCAGACAATACACAAAAAAGTGCAGCAAACTTATAAGGTGTGAGCACAGTTCCTTGCGGAACACCACAGATAATGGGAAGGTATTATTCTTTGAATGCATAATGCGGTGTTGTACTTGTCCAGTCACAGTAAAAGACTGTCTTATTAAAATGCAAAACGCAAGCGAATCACAGTCAACGATGAATGGGAAATGTTTCCTCCTAAATTCTTCGAACTAATTTCTAAACTTTTCTTATTGTCTTGATTTAAATGATTAATAAGAATAATTCAATTGAACATTGAATTCCAAAGGATTGTTTGTCAGTTACACGTGGAAAAGTGGTTTGGATTTGAAAAATTACAAATAAAAAATAATTTGACAATGAAAATGCGAATGAAAATAAATGATGTCACATGTCAAATTGTCTATTTCTTTTCTTGATGCACATGACAGGCGGAACCATCAGATATAACATCTTCAAGTGCAGGTAGGACTGTGTGTTGTGTGGCTATCTCTTGATAATATTCTAATGACGATAGATCCGATCGCAGAAGAGGAGAAGGAGCGGTCATTTTCGCTCATGACAGTATGGTCTCTTCTCATGTTCATAGCAATTATCCTTCCACAAGTGATGTTTCCATGACCCCTGTCGAATTCTGGACGATAAAGTGCGAGAGTCTGTGTCTCTATATTCCACCATTTTGCAATGCATTGCAATTATCCGAAACTGATAACTTCATTTGTGAACTATTTGATCATTTATTATCTACTCATGCTGATCATGAAGTAATGATTCTCGGTGACACTGGCATTTCAAATATTTGAAAGTTATGTAATAATCTTTCTCTCACCGATTTCATAAATAGTGCCTCACGAAAGGATCGCTGTGTTGATCACATAATGATATCAAGATCCTGGTGCTTTTGTATTCCTCGGATACCTTGTGTATGGACTAACCTGTAACGTGGAAAATGTGGACCGTGCAATGTTGAGTCTGTCTCCTGTCTCTTGACGAAAGGTTTTAGACTTTGAGAAATTATGTGTTGTTCGGGATTATCGGAGATCGTATTTGGATGATTTTTTCACGTCAGCAATCACGATTGGTCTAATCTATATCTCGAAACTGATATTCAGCGAAAATCAGAGATCTTTAATTATATTATCTCTGACTATATTCATAAATGTGTTCCTTACCGCATTGTTGCAATGTCAAGCAAAGATAAGCATCGGATAACTCCGTTCATAAAAGCACTAATAGATGAAAGATGGAAAACATGCCGCCTGCGAGATTGGGATGAATACAGACACTACAAGGAAAAAAAGATGATTGAAATAAAAAAGGCAAAGCTTGAATGGGCAAATCGCACTAAATCAAAACTTTAGGGATGACGAAGTTCCTTGGAGCAAATATTGGACGTAAAAATGCTCAGAACAGTTTTGATAATTTTTTAATTCAAAGTGATAGTATTTTCAATACACTGTCTATCATTTCAAATTATTTTGATTCCTGTCAGAACTTTGTGAAGACTGGCAACGAAAGTATTGATATTATTGATGATAACTGGCATGTTGAAATAGAAGAACGTTATGAAATGCATACACAATATGTCAAAGTTGACAAAAGCTCTGCGGATCAAACCATCCCTCCTAAAGTAGGCTATGCAGAGAACTTGGTCCAATTACTACCGAACCTTAAATCAATATCATGCCGTCTTCTATCATTCAAAGGATTTTCTCTAACATATGGAAAAGTGCCATTGTTATTCTTGCACCGAAGTCAAGGCCAATCCAAGCGTGTAAAGTGAGACCAGTGACCCTTACGCGCGTATCAGCCAATAGTACCAGTACTGTTGTAGAAAATGTGAAACATATTTGAGAATTTATATGGAAGCAGAAGTATTCTATAATGTAGAATAATTGTTCGTTCTTTGTTGATCTCAATGTTTCAATGCTTTCCGAACTGCTTTAAAAAGTTGACCGAAGAGCACACCATGTTCTGATAACTCACGAAATCGTGAATGTTCTGCAAATGTTATTGCTGAGGGAAGACATGAAATCACTCGACGTCATTTTAAAGTAATCGCATTAGAATCCACTCATTCGTTGTATTATCTGATTCCACGTAAACTAATTGAATCTGACTTTATCGCTTATAATTGATTTTCTCTTGTTTGTCTGTCAATAATGATTTTCAGTCTTTGAAATATATGCCCCCATACCAAAGTAAGCATATTTAAACATATTTCATGTTTAAATATTTACTTCATGTATAAGTAACATATTTAAGCACTTTGCCCAATACTAATAATACTAATGCACGTGTAAGAAATACTAAAGAATGTAAGAAAACCAAAGCAGATCATGTGCAAAACGTATCCTCACTTGAAAAAGTGCTCTCACTTCAGGGATAGTGAAAGACGAAATGCCAGCGCGATTGCCACTCTCTCCGAGTGTGCTTGAATCCTGCCAATGTTTATCCACTTCACCGTTTGCGCTTTTGAGTTTTGTGCATATTTCATTGATCCAAATGCATTTGTGTTTAATTGCCAAAGCAGATCTCAGGTGGATGTACACATAGGATATAGTGGGTTAGTTATGCCGTATGGCGTCTTTCGATTTATTGGAGGTGCTTGTCCCTTGTAACTCGCTAAATGAGTACGAATTCAGCACAGTGCTTTCGAACCCTAAAATGAGTACTGGTATTTTCCCATCAAAAAGTACTAAAATTTGGTACTCAATTCCTAGTCGTACTCAGGTTCAGCATTCTTTTCAGCACTCATTTGGGACTTAATGATTAGCAGTGTAGAGAGAAATACTAGACTATATTCCCATCGTCAACCACTGGAAGCCGCCATAGTTTAATTACCATTGTCATGACGCATGTCCACGACGCAGCATCTGTATTCAATATGTATTCCGCTCTAGTCCTTTATTATCATTGAGTGTCGGATTCCAAACCCTCAGTTTTGCAGAGTAATTGTTGTTTTGAGTCAGAAGTCAGATTGAAAATCTACAAGATGATAAGTACATACATTTTTATGTTTTCGAGGGCAAATCGATGACAGGTTTTTTGATTTGCTGTAGCGCCGAGGCAGTGGAATGTGATAGAAATAACACCGTCAAAAGACATTGCTTCTTGAAATGTGGAAATTTTGATATCTCCGCGATCAAATTCCTTTTCATTGAGATTTTTATGAATTGTCTTTCCTTCAATGATATCTGACTATTAAAGGGAGCATTGATATTGATACCGCCTTTAATCATGCGAAAATGTCCCTAATGGCTGGCGGGATCATTCCATATTTCTCGCTCTAATCAATTCCTTGAGACAAATATTCCAGTTTTGGCATCAGCAGTTGCAAAAAAGCTGTTACGATGCGTACATCTTTGAAGTGTTAAACAAAGCGTGAGATGACACACCCGCTTTACATCCTGCTGCTGTCTATCGGCAGACTTTGTCAAACACAGTTAGCAGATTACGGAAATAACTGGAATAATAGACGTACCTGTTACACGTGGTCTTTCATCTTGTTATCAATCTGTTATGAATACAGAATTAGACAGGTCGTCTCTTCTTCTGTTTGACTAGAAAGGAAACATTGGAACATGTAACGTTAATGAAATGGCACACAATCTACTGACATAATACCATAGCAATCGAACAATAAGCAGCCAGTTCAACATTAAGCACGCCAAATCGTGTTAAGTTTCAGTGACTGTTATCACACAGTAAAGAGACACAGTTGATGTCAAGTTCTACAGAGAAGTTTGTGAACGTTTTTTCGTGCGCCTGCTAACTTTTTTAATAATGATCGGAAAGTCCAACATTATCGAGAAAACTTTTGCGCAATGATCTGAATTCTTCGAATCTGAAGGACTCGCCGCGATCGGAACATTTTGAAGGAATCCACAACAATCCGCCAGCGACGCACGACTATTTTTCCTATCTCTGCAAAGTAATAAAATTTTCTTTTTGCCCACTTAATAAGCTCCTACATGTGCCATCTGTTTGATTCAGCTTGCACTTCTAGCAAAGTGATGCAGTTAAACAATCTATTTCTGTGGTTATGAATGATGAATGTATCCGAAGATCTCGAGAATTTTATCACTGTGCTTGTCATTAATTTGCCAGAGGAAATCGAAAGAAAGGTGTCAAAATAGCAGAATATCTGAGATGGTTCAAACCATAGAAATCTGACTTATCGTTTTGTTTAAGTTAGTAGTACTAGAATGGTCAACATGTTTGTTGATTGTAATTTCTACTGCTAAGTCAGGCACTCAACTACTTAGTAAAGGCTATTTCACACATGCGACTTTTTGCAGCGCGATTGTCGCTAAAATTCGGAATTGGCTTTTCCCATTGGATCTCGATTTCTGCGACTGTCAATCATCGGACAAACCATTTCGATTTCATGAGACATAGAAAGTGGATGTGTCTTAAGCCTATTGGAGAAGGATTTGAACCAAAATTACTCTGAAGACAGGTTTCAGTTGTATTTGCTCTTGTTTTCATCGAAATCAGCTGGAAATTTGCTATCAGAATATCTAAAATTTATTACATACTTCGCTATAATATTCAAAATCAACCTAAAACATCACATTTCAGCAATTTTGTCGTCGTCTACTCTGTGTAATAGACATGCAAACTCATTTGAAAGACATAAAAATCTCAGCAACCTATTCAATCGGTTCATCGATAAAAGCGATAGATTGCGTCATCTATTTATAGCACAAGTCAACAAATTTTCGCGAAGCGACTGTTTTCATCATATTAATAAGAGCAATAGCAACTTTCACAATACATACTGCATCTACTGTTAATATCCGCTGCTTTTGCAAGTGTTCCAGTCTAGTCAATCAATAAAGCGTAGCGCATGCGCTGAATCCTCTGGGAGTCTTCCATGTTATGAAAATAATTCTCTCCATGGCGGAAGCCATGCGAGTCATCAACTTCATATTCTGGGAATCATTTTGGTGTGTGAATCACCAAAATCTGACCAACGACGGCTGAGAACGAAGTCGAAATGTAAATTGATGACATGGACTGACTTCAGTCATTGTCGTTAGCACGCGCATTGGCTACAGTATTGATTGATTTACACGAAATTCGAGAACATCAGCACCTTGGAAATAAAATATATTATTCCAGATAGAATCGGTTGTACCTATCGAAAATGATCAATTCGGAATTCGCTTTAATAGTCCGGCAGCCAGAACGAGTTTCTGCAGGGAACGAGGCCGAAAGTGAAACTTTCACAGAATGATGTACACCCCATGCCTACTTCGAATCTGCACGTCTGCCTAGTTCTAGTGAGTTCCCCTTCTTGTCAGACAGGATCAAAGAAGAACACATGTAAATCCGATGGGACGCAGATTGCAGGTTTTGGCTAAAATGAACTCATATCAACTAAAAAGCATCAATTGTAGAGTAATAGTTTTGAGATGGAATGTCTTCAGGTCATTTCCTATGATGTACATGTGATAATATGAGGCTTCTGATCGGTGATGTATGCGAGAATGTTATTTGAATGTGGATCAAGTTGCTCAAAATGCTTGTATTTGCGACATTAAGAGGCTCGCCAAATCTAAATATGTTTAGCTTTAATAGACAGGTGTGGATGAACATGAAAGGAAATGACCTGAAGGCATTCCATGCCAAAAATTATGACTCTGGGCTAAGAACTTTTCGTTTAATCAGAGAAAACATAGAAAATTTCATTTTTGCCAATAGCTGCAATCTGCGTCCCATTGGATTTACATGTGTTTTTCTTTGATCCTGTCTGACAAGGAGAGGAGCTCACTAGAACTCGGCAGACGTACCGATTCGAAGTAGGCATGGGGTGTGCATCATTCTGTGAAAGTCTCACTTTCGGCCTCGTTTCCTGCAGAAACTCGTTCTGGCTGCCGGACTATTAATCGTCATCATGCTGAACTCACAAATGTTCTCAGTTTAACATGATGTTAAAGATCATTGGTAGGTCAAATACCAAAATTGCGCGATTTACTCGCTGCAAAATAAAAACGCGCGACATCTGTGAAAGGCTTCATAGACTGTATTGCTTAATTAACAAGTACCCGCCGACTTCCGCGCTGCAAAATGTCGCATGTGTGAGACACCCCTAAGTCAATGCTGTGGTACTGTTGTTGTGTTGTCAATTTACAGAGACAGATTCATTTACACGTAGGTTCATCTATTATATGCCATTGTATGCAATGGTTGCAAGCGATAGAGATTGACATGCAGAATTGGACAGAATGGATGCGTCACCCCATGAAATTTTCCCATTTTAGTAAACTTCTTTGAATTCGCAGAAGAAAACCTCCATAAACTGTATTAATGAATTTTGAATGTGATATTATTCTTGTAGAACATATTTATCAAAAATTTGCAGTGTATGATTGATTGGTGAATATGAACCATGTGCATGTTTCGTACATGCATAGCAAAATGAATTATCCAAAAATTGGAATGATGACACCTATTTGGCATTATGGAATAGATGTAAAGCGGCATTAACGTGCAAAGAGTGTGCGACAGTTACACTAAAATGTCTTTCGCTTTCATCAGGATTATGATGCGCATCAATTCCGCAAAAGACTGTGAATTCTGTTCGGACGGTTCTTGATCAATCGCTGGCCTTCTCACGGGTCGGGTTAAGACAGATAATTATGCTGCTAAGATTACTCGGCACCAGTCTTCCTCAGTGAAAGCCTCGCACACAGTGGTCCAGATTGACCTGATTAATAAAAAATTAGAATAGACACAAATTCTATACCGTTCTAAAGCTTATTGATAGACAATTCTTTTAGTCCTAATTTTAAAAAAATATGTCGACGTCTTTGTGAGTAGTATGAGGAAACGCATTTTCGTATTTAGTGAGTCATATGTCATGTACATATCAGTTTGAAGGATATATTTATAGTAAAATTGTATCTCATAAGTGTACAATAATTGTGTACACTAATCAAGCCAAGACTCTTGGTAAGCATATCCGCTCAACCTTTGGTACTCCCAATGTGACGGAGCCATACATCAGAAAAAAGCTGCAACTGAAAGCGCATCGACTGGATGACCTCTTTAGTTGCGAGTTTCGGGATTTTGATTATTCCTCTAATGCCTCAGATGCCAAATCTTCAATGCCATTCAAGTCCAATCTTCCAGTCATCTTCTGTAGTGATGTAGATGAATTGAAACATCGCGTTGCATTGCATAAACAGTTCAACGACAATGACTTTGAGTCCATCATTGGCATCGATTGCGGAGGAGGATTTCTCGAAGTTTGCTTGACTGTTCGCTCACCTTCGGCCTTACCAACGAGATGTGACGATGGTGCTGCCGATACTGTGGTGAGAAGCAAATTATCCGACGATGTGACATCCAAAAACTTGAAAGATACAAGTGTGATGAAGTTGTTTATATTAGCAGTTGTCCCCACGGCCCAAGAAACCTACAGAAATATGCTCATACTTTGGGATCTTCTCAAATTTACTTCACAGCGCTCTCTTTCTCCGCATACGTTTTGCATGGACCTCAAATTAGCAATATAACTCTTGGATTGATGTCGCATGCATCTTTACATCCATGTTCATGGTGCAATTCGGAGAAAGACAAATTACATTGTGAGGGGATGCTAAGTACTTTAGGCAGCATCCGAAGGCAATATTGGAGATTTACAGAATCGGAAAAGCGTACAACCAGAGCCAAGGAATTTGGCAATTGCATCCATGCACCCTTGTTCAAATTTACCGACGACATGCTTGTTTTGGATATAATGCCCCCACCTGAACTCCATCTGATGCTCGGTACTGTAAATTTCCTGTACTCGAACTTAGAAAAGGTCTGGGCAGATGCCTCCATGTCTCTTTATCGAATGAGAAGCAATCCATGGAGGAAGTTTTGCCGGAAATGCATGCAGAAAATTGCTGAAAATGTTGATGAACTAGAAAAAATGATTCCAGCAGAACACAAGCTATTTGTTGAAGCATTTCGGTCATTCAACGATGCAATTCGTCTTATTTGAATGCAAATAACCTGGTTCCTCAATACCACTCAGCATAAAGAAAACATCATTCTGCTGAAACAGCGGTTGTCCGAGTCACCAATGATCTCTTCAACTCGATAGATAATGGCAAAGTGAATCTGATAGCTGCCCTTGATGTTACATCCGCCTTCGATACAGTTCATCATGAGACTTTGCCTCGACGGTTGGAAACATCTTTTGGACTTTGTGATAATGTCTATTCTTGGTTTACTTCATACATTACAACTCGCTATCGATATTTCAAATTTCGCAATACTGTTTCTGAAACAACTTACGTGTCAAGTGGGGTGCCTCAAGGCTCAGTCCTTGGCCCTATTTTATATATGTTGTACTCGAACAATGTAATTTCTTTAGTGCAAAGTTTTGATCTAAATGTTCAAGTTTTCGCTGATGACATCCTCATCTATGGTGATTGCAAACCTGGCGATCAGAATATACTGACATCCAAAATTTCTTTTTGTATTCAAGCAGTCGATAGCTGGTTGAAGACCAATCGATTACTGCTTAATTAAGATAAAACAAAAATTATGTGGTGTGCTACGCGCCAGAGACTGAAAAATGGTTGTAGTGAATATGTAAGAATAATTGATGAACTTGTTAGGACTGTTCCATCTTTTTGTTACCTTGGAGTCTTTCTTGATAGCACTTTGTCTTTTAGAATCAATGTGTCGAAAACTGTTGCTGCCTGTTTTGGTGCTTTAAGACAAATTCGAACGATACGTCGCTCTGTCACAACACCTGTTGCTATAAAGCTTGTTTTAGCACTTGTTTTATCAAGACTTGACTATTGTATAAGTGTATTTTTTGGAATTTCGAAAACACTGCAAACACGTCTAGAGGCTGTAATTAATGCTTCGGCTCGTGTTGTTGCAATTATCCCTCGCTCAGCTCATATTACACCAGTTTTGAGAGAGTTAGAATGGCTACCTGTAAGAGCCAGAATTGATTTTCATGTGCTAAGTCTGATGTTTAAATGCTTGAATGAATGTGCACCTATTTATGTGAGTGAAATGTTTCATTATGTTCGAGACTTACCTGGACGTTCGCGACTCCGATCATCCTCAACAAATTGTATTGTCGTACCCAGAGTTAACTTAAAGACTTTTGGCAACCGACGATTCTCTGTTTGTGGTCCAATAGTGTGGAACAATCAACCATCCTCCGTCCAGACAAGTGTTTCATTGAAGAGTTTTAAAACGTCTGTTAAAAAATTATTTTTGAATGACTGCTTTTAAATGTTTTTATTTTATTTGAATGTTACTGTACTCTGGTCTTGAAGCACTATTTGCATATGCCAGTTTCTATAATAAAATTCGTGATTCAATTGTGAGTTGTTTTGGTAAATCTCTGCACCGCAACTACAAGTCAAAAATCGAATCTTTTCGCGGAAAGTTTATGCAGCTTGGATTGAGAATTACTCCTAAGATCCATGCAATATTCTTCCATGTCAGCGAGTTTTGCGATACTAAGCAGTCTGGACTGGGAACTTGGTCTGAGCAGACTTTCGAGTCCGTTCATTCGAATTTCCCTAGAAACTGGGAGAAATGCAAGGTTCTCGCATCGCACGAAAAGTTTATCGATCGGCTTCTTCGAACTGTTCAGGAATATAATTCGAATCATTTCTGATTCCATTTTCAATGTTTGATATGATGCTTTATTTATGATGTTCAATATTTTTGATATGAAATGTGCTAAATTTCATATAAATGTGAAGTTATAAACTTATGCGCTTTAGCTATATCGCTCTACATGGATTTGGTGTGAAGCTGAGTAACTAGGTTAATTTGTTGTTAATGAGCATCAATTATTAGGGCAAAAACTGCTAACTTAATGTTGAAATCTATAGATCACTGTACTTAATATGTTTACTCTCATTATTATGTTTTCCGACAAAATTATCGGTAATGTATAGAACAATTTGATTTCTCAATGCAAAAAGTAAAAACGAATACTTATCACACTACCCATTAAAAATGCCGGTCAATTTGACAATATTATCATTCTTTTATGCTTTAATGAAATTCAAATATCAATTATTGTACACTTATGAGATACAATTTTGCTATAAATATATCATTCAAACTGATATGTACATGACATATGACTCACTAAATACGAAAATGCGTTTCCTCATACTACTCACAAAGACGTCGACATATTTTTTTAAAATTAGGACTGAAAGAATTGTCTATCAACAAGCTTTCGAACGATATAGAATTTGTGTCTATTCTAATTTTTCATTAATCAGGTCATTCTGGACCACCGTGCGCATCTTTGCATTGAGCAATGCTGTTATTCAAATTCTTGGAAGATACAAGTGGCTTCATTTGCCAGTAGGAGTTCAAGCTAGCCACAGAAGGACTTCTACTAACTCTTACTATTTCGGCATTAGGAATTCACATGCTCGGACATCAGCTGCAAATTTCATATGAAGTCTTTGAATGGGAATTATTACTTCCGAAGCACCACTTGATGCATATATTGATGTCTGTGCGCAAAGAAATAACAGGGTATTCGAGGCTAACGCAAATAGTAACTCTCAATAACATTATGCAAATGATACTGGATCAAAAGTGTTGCATTCAACCCTGAACAAGTCATAATGTCAAGAAAGCAAATCTTGTACTTCTCTCCAAAAAACCGGTTATTACTTCTTATTTCCTGCCTTTTGCAATTCAAATTTGTAACTTTTGGCTCCTATTACACCCTTCTTATAATATACACTGTAAATCGCTCAATACCAATAATCACATACGAAGGATGCATACCAAAATATTTTTTTGGTATATTTCTGTATTCTCTTGGTATATATTTGTATGCTTTTCGTATGTTATTTCAAATGTGGTAAGTTTTTCATACTAAAGCCATACCAGCACAATATTAAAAGAAAGCATCAATCATGTCCAAAGTATGTTGATTTAAAGCCTTTTGTCAATAAAGATCACATTAATGTTACTACTGTTCTGTAAGTAGTGAGATAATGACATTCAAGAATCATACTTTCAATGTTGAATTCGATTTTCATGCACCTAAGTCTAAGACATTTCATGAATAATCAATGAGTATTCAACCATCAACAATGATGCATTATGTACATTTGAAATTAAGCATATTATCAATCCGAAATACAATGTAGAAACACATTATAATTCATGAACGCAGAAATAGTTATGTTTGAGATATATAAGTCAACAAGATTTCACTAAAGATACAGTTTAAATGAAATGATGTTTATCAACTTGGGTCATAAAGTTGATTTAACTAAACGTCCTATTAATGTTGCTAGATAAGTAGCATCGACGACATATTCGTGGAGCATAAAATTCACAATAAATCTAATGTACTTAAATATCACTCTATCAAACAAAAAGTATTCACGACTAGTACTACCGGAAAACGTTATCTGACAGTAGTATGTAATATATATACTTTTTTGCTATATGACTTAAAGCTGCATATACCAAATACATACCAGAGGCATACGACTAAGGATGAATTTGCATCGGGTCTCGTATATAAAACATACCAACAACTCGTATTTCAGTGTAAAACAGCCAATCACAGATAGAATAGTTCGTATCGCTACATATCAATCACATACGAAAGTAAGTGAGATGTGATAGGAAAAGCATACCAGATCTCTGTAGACATACCAGAATCTCGTATCAGATGTTAGTTTCAAACTACAGGGTGTCCACAAAGTCGGGAACCATAGGGATTTAGTAGAAAATATGAGTATAATATGGAAAAATCAGCATAGTTCGTGATAAGGGACATATATTAAATGAATAATGAAGTGAAAACAACTTTTATACTTAGCACAGCCAACTTGTAGGCCTATGTACATGTATGTGTTTATAGTAAATGTTAAAAGTGCTCACCATGAACATCATGACACTTCTGAAATCGGACTGAAATTTCATGGGTGGAATTTTTCTAGCTTGAGCATTTTATGAACCGTGCTTTTCGGAATACCGAGCTCACTGGCTGTTCTTCGCAATGATTTTCTAGGACTCGCCACGACCTTCGCCAGTATCACAGCTTTTGTGTCGTCGTCAATACGGGGTCTTCCAGGCCGCTCTCTGTCCAGCACGCTTCCCGTCTCCTTGAATTTTCGGACTATCTTTCCAACGGTTGAATGTGCTATGTTCAAGTGAGGGTACTTAGTATTCATCTTGGCTGCAACTTCACGATGTGAAGCTCTCATGTGACCTGCCATCAAAACAATTTCCACTCGCACATCCTTTGTTAACGACATCGTAATAATGAACAAACGAGCTACTACCTGCTCTAAAGCAAGTGATTGAAAACATAACGTGACGACTGCGTTGACAAATTAGGGAAAACTTCGCCTAAGTTCGCCAATTGTTTTCAGTCCTATTGTCTGCATTTTAGCGTCCCAGTGTGTGAGTGACTGATTAAGTCAGCTTCTAAGCTTAGTCCAAACCATTCAAACCGAGATGAGATTAAAAAAGTGCAAGTTAGACCGCAATGTTCCTTCATTCCCTATGGTTCCCGACTTTGTGGACACCCGGTATATGTGATTTTGGTATATGTTTGTATATAATTTTCGTATCCAGTGATTTACAGTGTAGAATCGCAAATATGTTGTTCAAAACAGGAATCTTCGCCAACTTCAGAGTAACTCGCTATATACAGAAAATCCTTGGGTGATTGGGGGGGGGGTCCATTCTGTCCGATACTGTATATATTCGTCTCTTTGGCTTGTGTTATTGGCCAAGTGCGCTCATTGCAGAAGTAGCTCGTATCAGCGAACCCACGACCCTCAATGGTCAGATTACAGGCAGGCCTGTCAAGCTCAATGGAAATTGATTTTCTTGCACCTCGAGACTAACTCTGACTGTGACCATCAGTACTGAACAATGTCATATCTATATACCCAAACAAGCACACCAGGCAATTTATCTCTGTGTATCAATGCTGACGCAATTAATAACCTCATGATGTAACCTGCACATTGCATGATGTTATGCTACTATGTGACTTAAACCGGATTGCACATGGTAAAAAATAAGAAAATTTGTGAAACATTCAATAATTCTGGCTGCATGTCGATATATAAAATGTGATTTCATCAAGTGTTCCTGGTTGACGATGAAGATCCTACTGTGACGGATTTTTACATATAAGGATTTATATCGGAATGAAATACTGCCGATATCTTGGCACATTAGAAGAGCGATTGGTCTCGATGTCTGATATGTCACTTTGCATAGCTAGTCATCATAAGTGATGAATGCTTAAGTAATCGATTTTCACGATTAGTTTCTCAAAAAACTTTTGAGTATGTGGTTGATGGATGCTACAGTATGTAGAAATCTAAGATCCGACTATACCAGATTTTCCATTTAACAGTATTTGAACACTCAGAGCTATTAAAATAGGCTAATAAAAAATGCACGAGCTTGTAAAAGGACGGAGACATCATCGGAAAATTCAATGACCGCTTGATTGCGACCAGATGTTACCGAGAATTGTGCAACTCTCCTTCCTCAATTCCAATGAGCTAATCACAGCTGGAATAGGCCGGATCCGCAAGAATTTCTCTTTTAGGGCCAACCCGTTCAAGGGCACGGCCAACTCTGAAGCATGGAAAATTCTTGCAATCTTTCTTTATGTCACAACCATCAGTCGCGCATGTTTCCATTGAGTGTTATTGATCACTAATTCGTATAAATATTGGCATGAAAGTCACGATCTAAAAAAATAATGAACGGTCAAACTATTCAGTCGTTTATTTGCTGACAACACTCGAAAAATCAATTTTTTGTAGCATATACCAATTATAATTCATTTTTTACTAATAATGCATAATTGGTATATACAATATGCCAATTAGTATAGTGCAGTGATTTATTAAATAAGTTATTAATGCTATATTGTACCTGTAACCATCAGTGAAATGACGGAGTTTTGACTGCATGATCATTTTTGAAAGTGAACCTATCAACGATTCTGCATTAAAAGTCAAATATAAAAATAATTTTTTAGTAAATTCTAATCTTCTCACAGTAGCGCTAGAATTCAAGCACTCGACTAATTGTGAATCCTATTACAATCCATGTTATTTCCATTGCTTCTTTAAGAGAAGAACAGCAAAACACCTCTATGATTTCAGTCAGAACTTCCGATGTTCTACTTCGTGATGAAGAGAACCATTAATAGCCTCGACCTCCATAACTTTCGACATAGGCTGAAATGCCGTTTTAAACACTTTAATTTACATGAGCCAAACGTTTGGTTCATTTCTTCTTTGCATATGAAAATTCGAAACAAACAGACCTAAGCTTCAGATGTTTTCAGATATCGAAGGTTATAGTGAAATATCAAGCGATGAACTGCATTTCAACAGGAGTGCTAAACACAGGGTGCCTTTTGGCACCCGCAGTGTGTTTAATAGCTGTCGTATAATCTACATCCAAACATCTCCTCTTAGGGGAAATATGTGCAATACTACTTTGAAAAATATTTTCACCGATATGGAGGTCGATAGTGTGGACAAAATACAGATCTGTATATAATACGGTCAGGCGAACAATCTATATCTGGTGCATTTCCATAATAGGTACTTCAAGAGTGTATACAGGTTCTTCAGTATACCAGTTATATTTGCACAATGTACCAATTATAAGTTTGGAATCTACAGGAGACTAACGACAGCTGCAGGAAAGATTGAAATAATTAGATATATATCAATTAATAATCCACAATTCACTAAAATTAAAGCTAACTTCACTGTAACTGTATTACTGACTGCTATTCGACTCGAGGTGAATTCGTAGTCTACATCGGGGATATCGTCACGATGGTTGTAAAACTCTTCACACTTATTTGCTTACTCGGAAGACAGATGAGTGTGATCGTTTCTGGTCAACGATTTATCACACAAGGGAATATTTATCTGTTTCTCTTTTATCACACCGACAGGAGTTGACGAGGATGGGATATCATCTCCTCAGCTCTATCAACTGTCTCATCAGACAATAGAAAACCAATCAACTGGAGGGCCAAATATTTGAAGGAATCGTTTCTGTAATCAAGTTGGAATTCAATGTGGATGAGTCAGACATTTCCAAAAACTGTGACACTTATTCCTGAATGAAGACAGATAAATCAGACACATAGGCCTACATTCTTGTAGAACAAAGTTAGGTTTAAGTCCTTGCTGCAGTAGGTGACATGCCACGCTCAATTACGCGTAATTACACATGACTTTAAACATCCGTGGCTATGCGTGACGTTGCTGCAACATCTGTCGGCAGTCCTGTTATATAGACTTTGCGGCTCATGTCTCTGCATGTATCAAAGGCTAAAAAAAGTGATAGGACCTCAATTTCATGCTCAGGGAAGACAGAACATGCTTAGCGGCTCATCCGTGGTTCAAGCGGCAGCGCAGGCAACTGTAGACGACGCGCAAACTATAAACGCTCTCCCGCGTGTATTCATAAACATTCCCCATGTTTTGACAGCATCAGATGAAGTGATTTCTGACTCTTAGTGTAGCGCGCATGTACATGTATATGTACGCGCGTAGAAGAATAGAATGTCCTTAACTACGTATGTTACGCTTGAATTACGCGTGGCATGTCACCTAGTGTGTTTATTAACCGAAAAGCAAAAAATATAAAAAACGTTCAAAAACGTTCAAAAACGGCCGGCGCTTCGTCCACTGACACTTCAAGGGCCAATTGCAAAAGTGATGCAGTGCGTTTAATATATAGCAATGAAACGTAGTTCTTGAATACCACTAAATCTGTGGGAGCTCCTATTTTCGGTTAATGGCAGGACGAAGTGCCTTTCTGAGACTAGTTTCAGCCAACCTGGAATCGATAGTACTTTTACTTCTGTCAATGATTTCTACATCAAACTGATACATGTTAATGTCACACATATCGCGGTTCTTCAACCCATCTTCCATATTTAACGCATAGCATCATACTGCCAGTTCTGTAATTGACCATTGAAGTGCCAGTGACACGAAGCGACGGCCGTTTTTGAACGTTATTTATCTTATTTTTTATTTTCGGTCAATAAACAGAAAAAAGTGAAACCTACACTAGGTGGCATGCCACGCGTTATTACGGAGCACCCCAGACATCCGTGGTTAAAGACATTCTATTCTTCTACGTGCGTACATACGCGCTGCACTAAGAGTCAGAAATCACTTCATCTGATGCTGTTAAAACTTGGAGAATGTTTATGAATACACGCGGGAGAGCGTTTATAGTTTGCGCGTCGTCTACAGTTGCCTGCGCTGCCGCTTGAACCACGGATGAGCCGCTAAGCATGTTCTGTCTTCCCTGAGCATGAAATTGAGGTCCTATCACATTGTTTAGCCTTTGATACATGCAGAGACATGAGCCGCAAAGTCTATATAACAGGACTGCCGACAGATGTTGCAGCAACGTCACGCATAGCCACGGATGTCTAGGGTCATATGTAATTACGCGTGAATTGCGCGCAATTGAGCGTGGCATGTCACCTACTGTAGCGTTGTTCTACAACTACAGAGTGCACAGCAAAAAACCAGTCATTTCCAAAAAATATTTTTTCATCATGTAAGAAAATAAAGATGACACTAACCGCTGTTAGTGGTGTTCAAAATGGCCTCCGTGAGCTAACATACATCGCCTCAAGCGGGATATCCATGCTGATGTCGCTGATCTAATCATCTATACTGAGATATCATTCCATGGATTGGTCAAAACATCCTTCAGTGTCTCTATAGATGTTATTTCGGATCGCACTGACTGCAGACGAGAAAGGAGCAGTGACCAAGCGCAAAAGTCCATGTTATTCAGATCTGGACTCTTAGATGGCCAATCTGAAGGAAGGATGAGGTCCGGAGTATTCCATCTGAGCCAAGCAATCGTTTCGTTGGCAGTATGTGCTTTTGCACCGTCTTGCTGCCAAGTCCACTGGTCGCCCATCACACGATTAATGTCGGAAAACATCAACGGGCACATTTCCTCTCTATACACCATTTGGTTGACGGTTTTCTTCTTCCGTCGGGAGGGCGGCAGATGTCCTTGATCAGGCGCCCATCCTTCGATAAATCTCAGTTCTGTTTTACCATGCCATGATACCGCACCATAGCACATGATGGACGGCTGCTGGCGATCAATTTCGACCAAGAGGTCCTTTTCTTCGATGTCCGTCTTCACACTAACTTGTCTGTAGATGCGCTCGGTTTGTCTGTTGATTGGAGCTCGGAGCATAAAAGATGATTCATCTGAGAACCAGACATTCTTCCATCCATCACCTTCTTCGAAGCGGTCGATCATTGCCATGGCTTTGGCTTCTCTTTGCTCCTTGTGATGATCAGTTAGGCCATGGCACTTGATTCGTCGGTAGCACTTCAGACCTGACTCCTTCAGAGTATTGAAGACATTGCCTTTGGAGATATTCAACTGAGCAGCGATCTGTCGTTGACTGTGATGACCGCGAGTCGGTGATCCTTCAGGAGTTATGGCGAGTCGTTGCACCGATTGTTTTAGCGGAGTGTCAAACTTTCTCGATGTTCCAGAGCCACGTCTTCTCACGATCGCCTCCTCCTCACCATCATCTCTCAGTCGCGAAGCCACTAACGAAAATTGATTGCGTGAAACTTCAGAAAAGAAATTAGGAAGAACTTCAGCACATCGTCCAAGTCCCCATGTAGGATGTTCACTTTTGAAGATAACGATCACTTGACGTTGCAAGTCAGTCAGTTGCGGCATGATGGCTTGAAATGATAACGTGTTGAACTGAACGCATAACTTAAATCTGGGCGATCAATTCAATAAGTTATAGTTTGATTCGAGAAAGAGAATCACAAAGATTACCATAGATATCTGATCAATTCATGTGAAGCGACGAGTAAGTCTTTGATCATCGAGTGACTTTCATCATCACCTGAAAACGAAAATAATGGTTTTTTGCTGGGCACCCTGTATGTCTGTGAGAAATACCCTCTTGTTCCTGACCATAAACTAGCAGATTAATCGACAGTTCTTTTCTAGTTTTCCCCGCCAATTATATATACAGTTCACTCGAGGGGTGAGTTTCAGAACCATTAGATGGCCACTACTTCAATTCCGATTTATATGCATCCTTATTCAGAAGTTATCGAGCAGCTAATGGCCGGTAAATAGCCCTGATTTGCAAGTTGAATCACTGTCGTCCGTCTGCCAGAACGAGTTTCTGCAGGGAATGAAGTCAAAAATGAGACTTCCACAGAATGATGTACATGTTATGGTTAGTTATGGTTAGTTCCTCATCTTAGCATCAAAGGAAAGTAAATGTCAATCCAACGGGATCCAATGGGGATCCAATCCAGAAAGACGCTTTCGGCAAAGGTGAAGTTTTCTATGTCTTCTCTGATTAAAAGAGAAGCGCAAGTACATAGAGTAGGGATATATAGATAGAGTGTCGACTCGAAAAAGTATCTGTATACAGTAAAAAAGTTTATATGAAAAGATTCATTTTTTTCGTAGATAACGTTCCCTTGGTCCAAAAAATTATTTGAGCGCACTTGAAAAAGTCAAAATTTGCCAATTTATATACTACCGAGATGACTCTCCTATGTAAGTAGCATGAAACAAGTTGGATATCAAAAGGAATGAATATTTGCTAATAAGCATCCTAACTAAGAGGAAATTAAGCTGATTATCAAGAGAATTTGATGAATTGCATTATAATGGAAGTCTTCATGAAAAGTCGCGATATTATTCGTACTTTCTTGGCTGAAATTTCAAGTTTTTAATTCAATTTTCACCGGCAGGATTTTATGATTCACTAAACTCATGTTTCATTTCTTGAATCTGAGTAGTGATGTGGAACCATTTACATATTTCAAAGTTATAATTCAAAGTTGGTTCATTGTCTTTGATTATGTGATTTTGCTGTGCCAGTGGCAGGTTGCCTGTGATATGATGATAAACGCTAAAGAAAATGTTCTTGAGGTTGAGCATGAAAGTAATAGGAACCCATCGAATTGGTAATTTAGTAAACATTAAATCTCCAAGGCTGTCATGACACTGAGAATCTTTGAAATACCATCATTCCTTCTGCATTACAATCATGATCACTCAATTCCGTTGTAATTTCTTCAAACCTGCAAAGATTTGCATATCTCACATTTGGTGACAATACCACCTGGATCTCCCTTGAGTTCATTTAATAAAATCGAAAGTGTCTACACATTGGGGATTTAATAAATGCGGAGTTACCACTCTACCTAATATGCCTACTCTATATACAAGTACTTTTAGTATACAAAGTCTAGAGTCATGATTTGTAATGGAATGTCTTCAGGTCATTTCCCATGACGTGCACGTGCTGCTATCATGCTTCTGATTGACAATGTATACGAGAATGTGGTTCAATGTGGATTAAATTGCTTAAAATGGTTTCGTTTGTCGACATTGCGGGGCTTGCCAAATCTGAACGTGTTTAGTTTCATTGACAGCGGTGCATGAACATGTCAAAAATTGTGACTTTAATACTTTTCGTTTAATCAAAGAAAATATAGAAAATTCGTTTTTTACCTCCGACTCCGACTCCAGCAAAAATGATAGGACTCCGGTACTCCGACTGCGAATCCGTATCCCTGATAGAAAGTTTGAAACCGGTGTGCTACCTCAATTACCTGGAGGTGTAATGCTTGGTGATTCTGGATATCCTCTCCTAAAACATTTACATGTAATGACACCAATCACCGGGACGCCGACCACTAGTCTAGGAGAAATCAAATGCAACAGATCACACAAGAACGCCAGATGCACGGTTGAGACGGCCATCGGGATTTTGGAGAGATAGCCTATTCTAAATTATTTGCGGTTCACATCAACTAAGGTGTGCAAAGTCGAAACAGTCTGCGCAATGCTACACAATGTAGCTCGACGACTTCCAACTCCTGCAGAAATCGTGCTGAAGGAAGAAACAAAGAAGATCATAAATGACAATTATTCAGGAAAAGGATCCGAATGATCAATTCCCGGAATCTTCGGCAAGCGATGGAAAGGAACGCCAGCGAGAAATAGTAAACAGATACTTTCTTTAATTTCCTTATTTTAAAGTTGGACTTTGTATCGATGTTGAATTTCTAGTAATTTTCGTATACACAATATTACTTGCATTGTCAGTCTAATGAATTAAGTCGTTTTCAAAATAGTCATCTATATTGGAAAATAGAAGGTTGTATTTGACTACATTACCTTGATTTAAGTTGACTAATCTCAATTCACGAGGAAGATTTTGTGTTGAGTTTATGAGAATATAAGAGCTTACATGTAATTATAGCATTTTGAAAAGTGAAACATGCAATAGTGATTACTTTAAATTTGAATTATTCGCAGCTCAAGGTATAAGATTGTATTGCCAAAGTATTCCAATATCAATAACACAATTTACCTCTTTAATTATTGGTTTTTAACTATTTTTCACTCTTCCTATCTATAGATATTTTGACCATATTCTTTGATCATAGGTTACTCTTGAACATTATCAAATACGAGTATTAAATTTAACATTTGAAATGATAATAAATTCATCCAAATGGTAACAGTTTTAGCAGTGAAAGTTCGTAAAATAATTAAGATCTTTGTAGGAAGCTAATAATAGGTACGTCTGATACGTCCTATTACATTCATCATCACAATTCAATGACGTGATAAGATTTAATCTACAATATTTGCTGTGCGCTCCATTCTGATTGGTTGTTGAAATCTACCAGTACAATATCAACTTGTGTAATAATGAATGCTGGTAAAACATTTTTATATCTATGTTATTAACTGATGGCACCATCTTCTCAATCATGAGATGGCGATTATAATGAAGTCTATTTTGTTTAATTTGATGCAGTATTAGCTGAGCTATCGCCAATTTCATGTTTTGACAACGTTTGTGTTGACGATAAGTCCACGGTATTCACTCATTAGTTGAGTAATTAAGACGTGCACACTTTGAGGATAAATGTATTATTCCACATAACTTTGGAACTACTGTATCGATTTTGATAAACGAAACGTTGTCTTCATCGTAACAACAGGATGAATACAATTACAGTTCCAGTTTGTAACTGATAGCTGATGCTCTTTTCAAATTGTTTTTTCACCGTCAATCAATCGCCGACTGCAGTTTGTGAGACAATTCGTCGTCAGAGTGTAAAAATAAACACAGCTGCAGCAGTCCGGTGATCTACCAATCAAGTGAACTCAGGGAGAGTCACCTAACTTAAGGATGGTTATACTTCCATCTGCAGACGTCTGTAGAGTAAAGAAGCAATCTCGGTAGGTCACATACAACATAGTAGAGGTGCTCTGCAGACAACCTCTGCAGACAAAAAATACAACTATCTGAGCTGTCTCTGCAGACATATTTAAGAAGTTGAACAATGTTGAACTTTGGTATGATACTCTGCAGAGGTGGAGGTGTCGATGATCGCTTGATGTCATTGCGTTTCCCTTATCTCAGTGCGATAGTCATCATATCTATTGGATTAGATACACAGTATTATACAAACCCTTTCAAAATACTATTGCAATATTATTGATGACAAAATGTAATATAGCAATAAATATATTGCAATACTTTATGTTAGCAATAAATATATTGCAATATGTCAGTTAGCGTTACTTCAAAAGTTAAAGCATTTCGGTACTAATACACCAATTGATACATTCTTTTTAAGGGTTACATGTACACAATTCAGCATTCGATAACCGCATTTTTGCGTGAAATTCATTGCGAGTATTTCTACCTATACTAATAAACAGCGAAGTTTTGCCAGTCAGACACCAGTGCATGCAAAATGATTATTTGGATCATATGTTGATGATGTCCTCATATCATGGATAAAATTTACGACTGAAGAATATATATCATGTCCATATTGTGAGATTTTGTTACTAGTCGATGCTACAATTAATATTTTTGTAGGCATAAATATGGCAACAGAGGTGAATTATCAGGTTTAACAACCGTATACAATAAAACAATAAGCTCTTTAATACACTATTTACTGAACACAGTATATTCGAATAAATCCAGCTAACAACTACAGCCTAAACAATCTCATCTTCTTAATGAAACAAATACACGCAAGTTTTCATGTCAAGACATTTTGCACTGTATGAATATCCCAGAATTTTTGATTGAAATTCAAGAAAAGCTGACATTCCAAATTAACAGGCAGAGTTCCTTGACGACGATCAGAATAAGAAAAGCCAGCACTACTAAAAAATCTTTCCGCGATATTCGAGACAGGTAGAAGGAAAGAGCAGTTGACGTATGGATATTTCAGTTTTCCATTGACACTTAGCTTTCGTTTCTTCAGTATGTCAGCAGCAAAATTTGCAGATGTTTCAGTTGTAGTTTCATGTCCAATAAATGGTGCACTCTTCAAACTATCCACCGCTTCACGTTCAGCTTCTGTCATTTCATCCAGTTTTTCCGTTTTGCATTTTCACTAATGCAGATTCAAATTTTGGTGAGTGGACGATGCAAGCGTCAGGCGAAAGATACCTTTCCATTGACGGATAAAGGTTGATCAATTCGTCGAATAGCACGCGGACGTTGGCAAGAGTTGTGTCATTTTCTTGCAATGCTTTTACGACTGACTCAAAATTTTGTAGATGAATGAACAGATCTTTGAGATTCTTGTTTTCCCGCGGCGTAAGAAGATATTCGTGCAATCTTTCCTTCGATAAGAGCGCATCTACATGCTCACGAAAATTCAAAGTACCGTTTTACTTGTTGATACAAACTCGACCATCTTGTTATTACGCGCAATTTAGGTCGAAGGTTTGTCATTTCTCGCAGTTTACCTGCGATTTTTAACGTGGATAATTTTATCATGAGCTGCTGCAGTTTTTCCAACAAAGAATTGTTATCCATTAGGTAATGCCCCATGGCAAGGTTAAAGCGGTGCGATGAGCATCCTATCAATGGAATTTTTAACATGTCAGCCACAGATTTATTGGTAGCACAGTTGTCACCGATAAAGGCCACGATATGTGACATCGATTTTTGGAACACTTCCTCTATCACCCAGATGATGAATTCATAGTGAGATTTTGCACTGAAATTGTTCACATCGATTAGGGGAGAAAAAGCTAATAACACACACTGTCGCTTTTTACACGTCTTATCCATATAGTTTGCGAATAAGCCCAAAAAATGGCTTGTTCCAGAAGACCATCCATCGAACATTAATGCAAATTTATCTGGCAACTCGTCCCGTATTTTGCTTTCTAATTCTTTCGTCAAATCAGTCATACACTTCATCAACGTATTCCGCGATATATTAGAGAGCGACGAATATTTCCGATTCATGTCGTTTTCAACAAAATTAAATGGTTTAAGACCCATGGTCACCCATTCAATCCACCCGAAGTATGTCTCAGCTTTATCTGTGGCACACGCAGAGGAAATGTAGTCAGTCATTAACTTTTGAGAGGATTTATCTGTCTTTGTAAGAGTCTCATATTCGGCTTTATGTTGTGACTTAATGTGACCAAGTAGATTCGCCCAACCTGAACTCGGTTTTTGTTTCCTCTGGTTTCCACACGCACATACATAATGATCCTCCGTATCATCCACAAGCTTGTAAAAATGTTGAGCGATCTGTTTCGAAGATAGACTCTCTTTCGAAGCCATAACGTCGCAAATTCTGTGCAACACGTTATCTGCGTGTTGTATCACAAGAATGAAGGTGAGTGGTGTGTGAATAGAAGTTCCGAAGGTCAACGCGTCACCAGCGTATCATAGTTCACTCAATTTCACAGCCGTGTTCAAAGCTGCCTCGTCTCCTAACTAAACAATAACTGTCTGCGGAGTGACATACCGGGTGTCATAGACAAAGGAGTGGTGTCATGATAACTAAACAGATAGATGCCGAAATATGAACGTCTCATGATGTCATTAATATGATACATTCAATTTGTATTGCAGGTGGTCGCTAAGCGCTAGTATGGAACTATTATTTTCCAGGACAATCATTTGATCTCCTAGACAATACTATTGCAATATACATTTAAATAGCAATAGTATTTTGAAAGGGTCTGAGAGTATATTCTGTGGACGAAGCAGGGATGCGGAATCGGACTCCGCATCCCTGAGACGTAGTGTTAATTGTGTTTGTGAGTGTACCGTCTGAACTGAGATTATGAGCAACTAAGATCTAATCAGTGAAATTCAGAAATATGATCACTTGTGGAATATGAAATCATCTAGATACAAGGATAAGGTCACTGATGATATCAGGAATTAGAATTCTATATTGTCCACGTTTCTATCTTTGTCGCAAAAAATCTCTCATATAGAGGGACGGGGTACGTTTTCTTTTCCGGAGTTTTAGGATCAACAACAATTCCATTTCGTCGTCACTGCAGCTATCCATCGGGAAAATTCTGATTCTACATACATATGTAAGAAGTATAAACGGCGTGCTCTACAGAGGTCAATCAATAATCATGTCTAGACATCTGCAGAGCTCGGCAGAGGTATGTGAACAATAACTCTGCAGAGGCTGCAAAAAGAACTCTACATACATGCGAACTCTGCAGAGGTAAGTATAAACCAACCTTTAAGGAATTCGAGACGTCCGAGACGTTCGAGAGTTTTGTCACATTGCTGGGAAATGCCCAAGCATACCGACTAGGATTTCACTTAGGGAACCCCTGTTAGGATTCTAAGATAAAAATCTTAGGAACTGCTCTAGCATACGGCCCCAGAGTAACAACCACAGAATTAGATTAATCTGCGCGCGCTTCGGTTTCCTAGAAAGGAAGAATTGTATGCAACCTTAATATTGAAATGGCACATCACATCACACAACTTGCTCCTGCTCGAATGGATAATTCGTGTATCGCTTGCTATTGGAAATGGCAAACAATAAGCTGTCAGCAGAGGACACCAGAGCCAGTGAGAGATGCGTGCGTGCTGTGATATCACTTCGCAAACACCAAAACACACATCGATGCCTGACTTCGATTCAGTGTATGCACTATACAGTGAGAAATGCCGAGGAGAGGATGTGAAATCATCAAGTGAACTAATTTTCGTACGCCTGCTACTTTCTTTAATTAATAATGATCGGAAGGGCCAACATTATGGAGAAAACTTGTGCGCAATGATCTGAATTCTTCGAATCTGAAGGAATTTTGGCAATCGAAGCACTTTGCTGGAACTCATATTAATCCGCAAGCGACGCACGACTTTTTTTCCTCTGTAAGGTATTAGGAATTCCTTTTTGCCCACTTAATAGGTTCCTCGATGTGCCGTCAATTTCGTATTAATCACACTTCTAGCAAACCGAAGCTGATAAACAAAATATTCAATTCTGTGGTAACAACACTCCATTAAGCCGATGTACATGTATATGTGTTTTGTTTTTTATTGTGAAATAATACGTCATTCTTTATGCGCATGCTCTTACACAAATAGAAAAACTGCCTAAATTTTCTTCTTCTGGTTTCTTGTTGATACGAACTTTATGAAAATATGTTGAAATGCCGCAATCTCCCACTTAAGTCGGAAAACTAAATAAATGCATTTATTTAGTTAAAAAACAAAATATTTTTTGTCACTTCGGACAGTCCTGTCCAAGCCATTGTTTTGAATTAATTTGCACTTCTTGTGCGCGCTCACACAATCTAATCCTGTCTCCCTGACTCGTATCATTTTTGTGTTTTTGCAACTTTAATTACATCAACAACTTTAGAAGTGACGTCAGAGAGAAAAACATTCATATCAATCCGCCGTTAGGTAATAAATGGACGACAACCCGGTCATACGTCTGAACTTCTGCTTTACTTTACATTAATTAGAAATTAAAGAAACTAAGTTGATGCAATATTCCTTAGAATTGGAATAATTTATCGATCTGAGAATCTATAGAAAGTTGAAAGTCGTCAGTTCATATTTCAGCTGTCTGAAGAGATCAGGTTTTCAAATAATGAATTGTCGGCAACCAGATATCAAATAGATGACTTGATGAAGTCCATTGGCATTCCGTTGATTTTCCTTTCATCCTTTAAATGTGTCCTTATTAACCCGGTGGTAATGTGAGATTTCAGCAGAAGAGGATTTGTTCCTTTTCAGACATTTCAATTAAAGAAAAGATATTCAAAGCAGCAGCCAGATTTGAAAAAATAAATCTATCGATTGAAATCATTTCGAAAGACATCGACGGCATGACTATGACCTCTACAGTCTCGTCTTCACTAAAGCCTGGCCTGGGAAGTCATCATGAAACGAGCAATTGCACGAAACGAGCTTTATCAATGCGTTGGTGTGTTCTAGGAACACAAGAAATATGTTCTAAAACCTCTTAATCGCGATCAGATTCATTTTTCCCCTTCTTCTTTAATTATTATATTGAGACTTAGAGATTTCACGCTAATGACATTCCCATGTTAATAACAAATGATTTCTTGACTATTAAGTCAGG
Source organism: Prostheceraeus crozeri (assembly GCA_907163375.1). Taxonomy (NCBI): domain Eukaryota; kingdom Metazoa; phylum Platyhelminthes; order Polycladida; family Euryleptidae; genus Prostheceraeus; species Prostheceraeus crozeri. The sequence continues at coordinate 36,505 of CAJQUW010002100.1, read as the reverse complement.
GTTATGTGATTACTTACAACCAGACACTACAATCATATTCTGCATAATAACGTATTTTCAACATACTACATTCTTGTATATCTAATGAAGAGCATGATACACAGATGTTACTTATTATTTCGAAATGTTGGTATATGAATTTTATTTCAATGTATATTCAATATGTATATACATGTAAGTTATGACAGAAAGCAGAATATTTCCTCGATCAAAATATCTATTAAAACAATGTAGTTCTCCAACGTCTCGCTTTGGCTTGTACACGGAGCATAAAACAAAAGACCCTAAAATTGGACTTTTAATTAATAGATAATGACCGAAGAAAACTATGCATTATCTGTTATAATGCATAACTTTTTCCATAGAAGTCTGCACCAGGTTAATAATTTCCAATCGGGAAAATAATCATCTGCTTCATGGAACTTATTAACCTGTGGACGTAGAAGACCTTACAAAATCATGCATTATACTCGGATCAGGACATTTTACTTTAATCTCAGTCAGTTCAACATTTCGCCAATTGGTAAAATTAATACAACTCAAAGATGGATCGATAGAATGTCTTTCCCGAACATGCTGGTAAACTAATGACGAATTATTCTTCAAGTGCTCTCTTATCCTAGTCCTCATTGTTCGTTTTGTATCGCCATATAAAAAGAGTTACCAAATTTGCAATTAATTTGGTATACGCATCCCTTAATGCCACAATCCACTCCATCACCAGCCAAACAAAATGCGCAGTCTTCTTGAAACAAAATCTATCCTTCTTGGGTTGAAGAATTATTGCCAGATCGTGTGATCTGAAGCTGATGTTGAGATGGTCGCATATTTTGCATTTTCTTGCCATAGTCCTTATTTGGCTGACTTGAATTTTACATAAATAGGTCAAGGTCTTCTTCTCTTCTGTCTGAGTTCTTGATTGAGATTTTGCGTTCAATGAGCACTTTCGTATTACTGGCCTAGGGTATCCACTTGCGCAATATCTGCAGGCTTGCCGTTGGGATTGGGATCTCAATTGGGATCCCACTAGCTATTGGGATTGGGTTGGGATTGGGCTATCAAAAATCCACCCCAATCCCAATGAATTCCAATAGATCCCAATAAGCCCTCTTCCAACAAAATATACATGTAATCGTTGACATTAGTCAGTATGTCACAAATGTTTTCGGGTTGTACAGAGCATTTCATTTTGCTATGTCTTCAGTCTGACCTTGCCTCTCACGAATTCGAGCATTGAGAGCTCTTAGTGTGATTCACACAAATTGAAAGTCAGCTTTAACCCTGCACTGTAAACCGTAGGGCACTAACTTAGATATTCCGTGCCAGTTAACGCCTAGTTAGTGCCTTTCTAGTGCCTCGAGGTACCAGCAGGCGCCACTAGGCACAAATAGGCACCAAACCAAATTTTGTTTATGCAATGACATCGAAGGAAAAATCAATGGGCACGAACTCGGCACTATGAATTTCGTGCCTTCTCGTGTCTTGTGTTGGTTAGAATTGTGCCTAATTCATGCAAAATTTCGTGCCCTAGAGTTTACAGTGTTCTCTATGGCTTTAACTTCCCTAGTTGCAAAAATAGTGCTATTAAAAAATGTAGCAGCTATGTAATAGGCTTACACAATTCGCCTGTACGTTGTCATTCGTTTCGCCGCTTTCGTAATTGTAAGCTATACATTGTAAGCTATTCAGGCCTATTTAACCATATAAGCCGCTGTCTACTGGCTGTTGCCTACTGTACGTATGAGCCCGTGTAGCGAGCTGCTTATTAACACCGCATTATCCGATATAGGCTTAATGAAAGCCAAGTGTGTTTGCAGTTCATACATATATGTTAAGTATACACGTAGGCCCATATAAGCTCTTGAGTGAAGGCAGTCTCGGTGCAAAATTTAGCCATACAGTACGCCTTTTTATACATTATTGTGTAAAATCAATTAGATCCCTTATTAGTATTAAGGCCAGTCTAGTCCTAGGCCTATATCCGTGCACTTAGTCAATTCAAAAAGTATCACATATGGCAGGTCTAAACGGTAAGCCCCGATGCAGCTTGGGGTCACATTGCGTACGTTGTTCTGAAGTAGGCTATTGGGATTTCTATTGGGATCTGTTGATATCCCAAGGAAATTCTCATTGGGATTGGGTTGGGATTGGGCTGGAGATTCATCCCAACGGCAAGCCTGAATATCTGTCATTCATTAAACTAATTCCAACATTCACCTTCCTTATACCAGAGCCATGAGAATATTAAAGTTCTAATCGATAAATTTTTCCGGTCGATGGATCACACATAAATCAGTCCGGCAGCCAGAACGAGTTTCTGCAGGGAGCGAGGCCGAAATGAGACTTTCACAGAATGATATACACCCTGCGCCTTCGTCGAGTTCTAGCTAGTTCCTCCTCTTGTAAGACAAGATCAAAGAAAAACATGTTAATCCAGTTGGACGCAGGTTGCAGTTATTGACAAAAGTGAAAAGTTCCATGTTTTCTCTGATTAAGCGAACAGCACTAAGTCTAGAGTAATTATTTTTGACATGGGATGTTTTCAGGTCATTTCCTTACATGTTCATGTACCCCTGTCGAAGCTAGACACATTTAGATCTGGCATTTCTATTAATGCATTTTGAGCAACTTTTTCCACATTCAACCACATTCTCACATAGATTGCCTATCAAAAGCATGTAAATGGCACATGCACATCAAAGAAAATGACCTGAGGATGTCAAGAATTATGACACTAGACTTGATACTTTCCAGTTGAAAAGCAAAGACATAGAAAATTTAATTTTAGTCAAAAATTGCAACATGTGTCCCATTAGATTAACATGTGTTTTTCTTTGATCCTGTCTGACAATGTGGAGGAACCCACTAGAACTCGGCAAATGTACCGATTCGTAGTAGGCAAAGGGTGTAGATTATTATGTGACAGTCTCATTTTCCGCCTCGTTCCCTGCAGAAACTCGCTCTGGATGTCGGATTATTTGACACGCAACTTTGAGTTTTCCGAATAAAAAAGTGTACTGTGAGCGCTTGACACCATATTCTCAACAAACCTGAGCGAGATCTATAAATTGTTTACTTTGCTCCAAGTGCAGGAATTGCACGTGACCAGAGGATTAAGGCGTGACAAATTTTCAAAACGTTAAGAAAGCTGGAATGTGAAAAAATTAGATTGATAATACACGATTACAAAGTGCATTCAGAAAATTCCGAGTTCCCACATTCAAGAAATGTGGTATGATATTTTGTGGGTGAAGTGTGAATTCAGATGGTAACTTATATTTCCTTAGATGTATGTTATTCAAAACTCATCCATGTGAAATGGATAAAGACGCAGTCAGATTTTTATCCACGTTGACCATTCATGATTCTAACAGCTCCACACAGTGATCGTCCTGAGATCGAACCGCATATGTTGAACCCACATTCGTCCGTGTATGTGATCGACACGAGCCTGCATCATCCACCTTGTACATGATGCCCTCTCTTCCTTGACTTCGTTGATAGTTAAAAGTAGCTGTTCGAAAAAGTTTCAAGGTTATGAGGTTTCCATCAAGATGGCGCATTACCGTCGTTGTGGAAACTGGACGTAGTGGAAAAAGAAGCGCCAACCTCACCTTCATTTCTTCAAGAGTTGCGGTTGGCTTTTCCTCCACATATCTAATAAGCTCATTGCGCATTAGATGACATTGAGCATGTCATGGAAAATACCATAACATTTCATGACACTGAAGTGTTTATCAAGCAAGACATCAAACATTTGAAAATCATGGATCAATGAAGTCATACGATAGAACAAGATATGTGAGAGCAACAAAGAAATAGATTGCATATTTTGGCAATAATCAATGCAGTTTTGGCAATATAAAATGCAAAAAGGTATATTTGGGGGTATCTGCAAGAGAATCAAACATATTTACAGATTCACATTAAAAGCATTTTACAATTCCAATTTACTTACCAAACTTATTAGGCGACAAGAAGCAAACTACTTCGAAGAGCAACAACTAGACATTTGAAATTTAGACATAGGTACTAGGATGAGCCATAGAGAGATAGGCAAAAAACTTGGAATAAGCACTACAGTGCAATCAAAATAGAAGTCATAAGAAGTCAAGCAAACATAGAAACAAGTTACTTCGAGGAGGCAAGCAAGCTGTCAAGTCGAATGCGGCCTCCACAGTCAGCTTGTTAATCAAAATTGACAATCAAGCTGATCATACTTATGAAATTCATCCAAAATATTAATGCCTATCTGAGAATCCTCAAACTCAACTGATTGCCACAAATTTTAATATATACGTTAACAAAAATAAAAATATTAGCTCCAGACCTAATTTCATTTTAAATTGTACTTCCAGTTTGTATTATATTGGAGGCGATTGAATAAATGTAATCAGAGTTGGCCCGGGTGAATTTGTTCTGTTTGCAGTCATTTCGATCTTGACGAACGCGAAGATTGTTAATTATTGATTAACATTGATTATTAAATTATTAACATTATTAAATCACTGATTGTTAAGATATGAGTTTCCTGACACACTCGCATAGATTCTGTCATTGGATTTAAAGACCAGCTTATTGTAGGTACACTGTAAATCGCTGGATACGAAAATTACATAAAAACATATACCAAGTTTACATACAATTTGAAACTAACATCTGATACGAGATTCTCGTATGTTTACAGAGATCTGGTATGTTTTTCATACGAAATCTCACTTACTTTCGTATGTGATTGGTATGTAGCGATACGAACTATTCTATCTGTGATTGGCTGTTTTACAATGAAATACGAGTTGTTGGTATGTTTTATATGCGAGAACCGATGCAAATTGGTCCTCATTCGTATGTGTTTTGTATGAATAGCCTTAAGTCACATAGCACAAAATACGATATACTGCATACTACTTACAAATAGCTTTTTCCCAGTAATACCAGTCGTGAATATTTCTTTGCGAAAGTGTTGTATTTTACTAGATTAGATTTATTGTGAAATTAAAGCCGCATGTCATCTTTGCTGCTTGTCTAATGGCATTCACAAGACTCATAATTAACTCATTTCCTTGAACTAAGTTCATAAATATCATTTCAATAAAACGATAACTTTCGAGAACCATGTTGACTTATATATCTCAAACATAACTTTTTTTGCATTCATGAATTATAATTTGTTCTATTTCGGATTGATAATATGCTTAGTGACATATCAAGCTCCATAGAGAAGTTTGTGAACGTTTTTTCGTGCGCCTGCTAACTTTTTTAATAACGATCGGAGCATTTGGAAGGAATTCACACCAATCCGCAAGCGGCGCTCGACTATTTTTCCTATCTCTGCAAGGTATCAAAAATTTCTTTTTGCCCACTTAGTAAGCTCCTCCTTGTACCATTGTTTTGAATCAATTTGCACTTCTAGCAAAGTGACATAGTTAAGCAATCTAATTCTGTGGCAATGACAGAAACCTGATAAGGTTCAGATTGACAAGACAGTCTGACAAGATGCAGATTTGTACAAGTTCAGCCACAAATCTGCGAGTTTTACCATCAATAAACGGTTACGTTTTTCAATTGCCGTATTCTGAAAACGCATAGCTGCTCAAGCCGCTCCGTCGAGAACGCGTTTACTCACCCTTGCATTGTAGATAGCTTTCCTACGTAGCCTACGTGTAGGGAAACCAGATTTTTCCCTTGCCATAAGCAAATTTGCATCAATTTACATCTACGGATACTTTAGAATGTGTATTAGATGCTAGGTATGCGTAAACGTGTCTCTCATAGAGATGCCTGAATTTCCATGCAAATTCACAAGAGAGTCCTTGCAAAAATGCTTCGCTTATTGATGGAAGAAATGAAAATTTGCTTCATAACTTCCACAAGTCTTTATCAATTTGCACCCTACAGGTACGTAGGAAAGTTATCTACAATGCAAGGGTGAGTAAACGCGTTTTCGAAGCGGCTTGAACAGCTATGCGTTTTCACAAGACGGGGGTTGGAAAACGTAAACGTTTATTGATGGTGGAACTCGCAGATTTGTGGCTGAACTTGTACAAATCTGTATCAATTTTCACCCTACAGGTACGTAGGAAAGTTATCTACAATGCAAGGGTGAGTAAACGCGTTCTCGACGGAGCGGCTTGAACAGTTATGCGTTTTCACAAGACGGGGGTTGGAAAACGTAAACGTTTATTGATGGTGGAACTCGCAGATTTGTGGCTGAATTTGTACAAATCTGTATCAATTTTCACCCTACAGGTACGTAGGAAAGTTATCTACAATGCAAGGGTGAGTAAACGCGTTCTCGACGGAGCGGCTTGAACAGCTATGGGTTTTCACAAGACGGTGGTTGGCAAACGTAAACGTTTATTGATGGTAAAACTCGCAGATTTGTGACTGAACTTGTACAAATCTGCATCAGTTTGCATCTGCAGATTGATACAAGTATGGGAAAGCTTGGACCGCTTGGGCTGGTATCGGTGAGAGCCATGTGGAAGTTAAAAGCAGTAAGTGAAGCAAGGCTACAGCGCTTCATCTTGATTGGTTGTTGCTATCTGAATCTGTCATTGCATTGGAGTATGTAAACGTGCTTTTAGTATTTCGAAAATACTCGTGACTTCAAGTGGAAAGTTCACGGTGTTCCACTTATGAGATTTTCCTAGAATATTAATATGTTGATAAGGGATTTTTCTCTACAAGAGAAACCCACTCTTGAAACTATTACAATTTGTGGCGAATTGAAGTGTAATTCGTTATAGATTGCCTGGACTATTCGCGAAGCTAGTCATCTGTTTCATTTAAGTATATATATTTTAACTTCAGAATGACATAACCGCTGGCAACATTGACGCTTCAAGTTTTGCAGAAATGAGGTGAAACGTTCCCGTCTCAGCTGCAATTTGCAACATCACCACCACAATGAAAACCGAATTTGACGTAAATTCACGATAATCAATGTTGATCTGTAACTACAGATATAAAACTTCCAAATCGAGTTTGAAGCGTGTTGCAAGTAAACTTGTTGTAGCTAAAATTTGAGTATATCATGCAGATGATTCATGACTGTACCTGCAAGTTCACGAGATAGCAGATGAGCATGTCAGTTTCAAAATCCTGAAGACACTCAAAATTGCAACACCATACAACAAGACTCTTTCTGTACCATTCAGACGTAGATATCCGACTACCTAAAGAGCAGGTCAACCGCAAGATTGATTTTAACTGAAACTGTGCTTGCTCTGCCCCAAATGATGAAATGACTACCAGGCTATAAGTGACCGTTTTCTTTGAAGATGCAGGGAAGTCAAATTTATAAATATAATATAATAAATAATATAATAATAATAATATAATAATATAATATAGAAGTCATAATGCATCCCATCTAAGTTTGAAAGAATTTTAATAAGATCAGAAAAAAGTTTCTCATAAGACTCTCATAATCCAGCCACATTCAATCGGTAAGCACCCGATTTCATTCCCCTATTTGCAAAGTTGAAAATGCAGCGCGTACGACACCGTGCAGTCATTCAAAATGGACCAGTCATTTGGAAAAAAGAAGAGTGGTGTAGGCTTTTATCTGAATGCATTATTCAGCTACAGTGTAATGTTCATAAGTAATTTGAATGACTGTGGATCATCAGGTTAAAAGAATGGGGAAAAAGCTGCGTCTTTATTATTTTCCTTGTTTCATTTTGCATTTGAAACGATAGTGCTACAGTTGATCACGCTGCTTGTGATCATGATTAAAGCTAATGATGACAATCGCGTAAGTCGGAGATATTCTAAAGATTCCAAATATGTAAGAAGCCATCAAAGAATATCAAAAATTTGTATTTTGAGTTCAAGGAGGGAAAAGCCATATTTTCCGACCTTCACCCATCTTCCACAAATGTTTTGTGAGTGGCAACCGAATAGATTTTCGATTACGATACTTTTTTGAATTACTAATTGCTATTACAGTTGAGTTAGAATGCTTGCATGCTTGATTGCATTTTTGTAGGTAAGATAATTTCAGAAAGTAATGCGAATTACAAAAATACGAAAAAATACGAATTACATATTCTTTCTTCTTAACCTATTAAAATTTCTTGCTTCGATTCTGCATTGATTAAGCTAATATCATTGATGGCAAGTTTCATTCCCTGTCATATTACGCGACCTGCACTGGTCAGCATGTCTTGCCAAAATGCCGAACATCTTGCGCTGCCATCTTACATATTTGCCGCAGTATCTTGTAAGAAGCAGTCTAACAGTGCATGATTTCCTTATTTTTACAAGTTGAGTAGGATTAAGGGATGATCTGCAAGATCTACTGCAGATATGTACGATCGTTTTTGTAAGATTGACCGCATTAGTTAGGCCCTCACCGTCATAGAAAGTGCCTCATTTTCTTCAAGATATTTTACGATAAGTGCGCACGATATTGTGCAAGATGCTTCATCTTTTGCAATCGGTAAGATGTTTTGGCTTTTTCATAAGACGGAGTAAGATGTGTCGACTATTGCGAGCAAGGATTGCTGCATCATACACGTAGCACTTCACTCTCTAGATTTAAAGACATCGGCCTGCTGCGGTCTCAGTCTTTAAGACACTTTCAATCGTTTTTAGCTCTGAACAAATTTGCGCTTTACCTTTCAAGAAGTTCCTGATTTTCTTTGCAAATATTTTCTGCTTTTTATCTGGTTCACGAGAGAGATTCTCTTTGTCACTCATTTTTGAAGAATTTTAGTTTCCCAGGCAATTGTTAGCTCAATTACTGTCAATTTTCATTTGGTTCATGAATTCTTTATTGTCAACATTGTACAAAGATGACATGAACTCAATACATCTTAATTTGAAGATCAAATTTTCATCTCCTGCAATCGAATCATGTGCTGCAGTTTTCAGGCGACGTCTATCATGGTCGTGCAGATACTACAACGAAACCGAGTGCATTTAAAAAATCAATCAGAGATGTTCATAGATGCATTTATTTTTATCATCTAACCAATCTAGTCTATTATTGTTGCTTTTCAAGAAATTGAGCAAATGTTTGATGTTTTCAAATTGTACAAATCAACTGTTCCTGAATCCTATCCACCTCTTAACCACAGGGAAAACAATGGTCGTCCTGCACGGTAGAGAAAATGGTGCTGCTGGAATATCATTACTCCAATGTATTGTTATCTTTTTTTTGATGGAAAGTAATCGTCTGATTGATACAGAATATCGTGTACTCTACGAAGAAGCTCATTCTGATAACTGAAAATCATAAAAGACATTCAGATTAGAGTTTAAATCTCCTATTCAAGTCTTATGCATGGTATTCGTAGAAATCTTGTATAGCTTAGCATGTACGGTAGGCCTATCATTGCATGCACGTGTTTATTGTGCCAAAAAAGGAGTTTTAGGATGCCAAAAAAATGTTTAAAAAGCCAAAATTTTTCAAATTATTCCTGTATCTATATACATGTACTACCGAGATGACGTCCCCTTTATAAGTAGCGTGAAACAAGTTCAATATCAAAGGAATGAATATTTACTAACAAGCATCATTATTATGCGGAAATTAAGCTGATGATCAAGGAAATTTCATGAGCTGCATTATGATGCAAGTCCCTGGAAGTCTTCAAGGAAAAGTTGAGATCTTATTGAAAGCTTCTTGGCTGATATGTCAAGGTTTTAATTCAATTTTCAGCGGCATGATTTTATGATTCACAAGGCGTCTTTTCTTGAATCTGAATAGTGCTGAATAGTAATGTTGACCCATTTACACGTCTTAAAGATCATTTTCTTTATAATGATGATTTTGGTTTTTAAGTCGCAGGTAGTTTGTAATATGATCACGCTTAAAAATATAATTTTTTTATAGTAAGGCATCGAGCTGTAAAGCAATGGCAAGCCATCGAATTGCTAATAGAATTAGCCATTATTTCTCAATGTTGTCATGATATGGAGGATTTGTAAATTACTTTTCTTTTTTCTGTATTGCTGTCATAATAAGTCAAATTCGTGTACATTTCTCCAAAAGTGCAAAAATTCGTATATCTCACATGTGGTGCTGTGTTTCGTGTCAAGGTCATTTTATGAAATCGAAAGTGTATACAAATTGGGATTTAAACAAATGCTGAGTTACCACTCTACCTAAATATACTTACTCTATGATATAGTTCTTTTTCAAACTTCTGCAATGTATCTCTCACGACCGCTAAAAATAAGCAAACACTAGTACAAGATCAACGAAGATTCAAAACAAATCTCAAGCTGCACGATGACATCCCAGCAATCAGCGATGAACCGACTGATGCTCAATATTCATTTCGTCCATTCATTGAATAGAATTGAATAAAGCTTGCGCATTCTTACTCATCCCATTGCGAGAATTATGAAGATACCAAGCACCACCATTTTCGATGAAAAAGTGAAGAAAAACGATTTTGTGATTACTTTACAATCAATGGTGGAAAAACTTGATTTTTCAGATCCGCATCCTTTAGGATGTATCGGTCAATAAGCTAACAGATAATTTTGCCTAGGTTCAGTCCATGCAAAACTACGAATAGTAAGTTTAGAATAGCTGCTATATATAGTGCCTATATAGCAATGTAGCCTAACCCACTATCTATATGGACCGGTTGATTTGTTTTTATCTGTCCATAAATGAGTCTATTTAAGCAATTTAAGTTATTAATACTCGCATAAAGGCCAGACTTACCTGTTAAAATCGAACTATAATGTTAACAAGCTTGCTGTACATGCAGTATACACTCACACCCACAGGTAGGCTAATGTCCTGAGCAGACTGATTTTAGGCCTCACTGGGTTTATATCACGACGGGAAGGGCAGCACACTTGATATCGATATTCTCATTTAGTCACTCTTGGCTATGTACTTGTAGATAGCTCGAACAACTATTTTTTATTCAACTATTTTGTTATTTTTGGTAGACTTATTCAAAGTGTTTGTAAACAGCATGTGTGGATTAGAAGTCCTAGAAAGGATTTGCCGCTCGCACTGAATCATGCTGAGATTGACGATTGCAGAGCATTGCTGAGTAGAACAAGAGCATTGTCAATCTAAGGAATGAAGGATTCTATGGATCAGCGCTGCTGTCAAATTCGTAAGCAGCACCTGATGAAATAACCACTCATAGAATAAAGAACCTATTCCAATTTCAATGAAGTCTGAGTCGTGATTGAGTGCACCCGAAAACTCATACTAAGCCTAGTTTTATAGCGCCGAAATGACAGTACTAAAAAGTGCTATCTTTATAACCGAAATGAAGTACTATCTGCATCAACGTGTCAGAGTGTTATATTGGATGACTACAACCTCCGAGTCATCCGTGTCACAGCATGGTCCACAACAGACACCGCACTGATATGGAAATTTCATAAAACTCAAGTCTAAAGCCTCAGCCACACTGCGAGCTTTTCCAAGCGTTTCCGAGCAAAGCGTTTTGCAGCAAATATAAAGTCATCATTACAGCTGTTGCAGACTGCCACACTGCGAGCAAAGCAAACCAGGGACGGGGGCATCAGTCTGCTGTCGCTGTAACTGAGTGGTCAAAGTTAACAGAGACCGCGAAAACGGAAGCTGTTAAATGGGCGCACAAATTGCGACGTTATCCTTCTGTTCCGTCATGCTTCTGTTAAACTTTAACAGCCTCTGTCAAGTTTTTGTCATCATAGATATCTAACTAATCAACTTCGGTATTGTGCTTAGATTGCAGAAGCAAGTCACGTGACTTCTTCGTTTCCGTCAGCGTACCATTATGAACGCAATGTCTCAAAGCTTTCCCATTCATTTGTGTGTCTTATGAGAAGTACGTCTACTGTTGCAATGCCGAAAGCAAAATCAAAAAGGACGGAAAACTATTCGCAGGAAGAAATTCGGTGTATCATAGAATTCTACACGAAACATAATGCAGTCGTATCTGCAAAATTTTCTTCTAATACATCCCTAGTAAAGAAAAACAGCCGCCTTTATAACGAATTGGTTGAGTCGGTTAACGCCCTGTCCTCAACAACTCGAACCTTAACGAGTATAAAAGACAAATGGCAAAATGTACAAAGGGGAGTACGGACAAAGGTGGCCAGTTTTATAAGAGAGAAAAATAAAGAACGAAAAATTATCGGTAAGTACGATACACAGCTTGATTTTTATTTGAATGCTGGCTTTAATGTTTCTTCTTCTTCAGGTGGTGGATAACCGTTAATCGATACGACAGCAGATTAGCTCACAATACTTAACGATGAGGAGAAGAAAATATTCATGCTTCTGCTATGTGAATTCATCTTTGGGATTTCAGTGCGACGGAAAGTGGTCAACATTCAATATGTGGTTCTATTGATAGACATACCGACATATCTAATGATGAATCCTCGAATGACGAAAATGAAGATTCAGTTACCCCAGCAAGAGGATCAACGACAAACCCTAAACAGCGGTCAGAAATAAGGAAAAGATCTAGACCAAGATGGGAGCCTATTCGAGACAGAATGACATCAGAGGACTACTATATGAAGATGTGTAAAAATTGGAGGAGAAACTAGAAGAACAACGCCGTTACAACAAAATCATGGAAGAAATTGCTGTTCAGCATTTAAACGAAACGATCCGTCACCATAAGGAGCAAGAATGTAACATGCGCCATGACAGTTTGACGGCAGAACAACCAACGACTTATCAACAGTTACTGAATATGTAAGCCATTCCATGTCGCTTGACCTTGATTATTTAGTATAAATATAATTATAAACTTGGATATTTATTGACTTTTAGTATGAATCGTATTATAAATACAATAAAACGTTCATGAATTATTCTGAACTGAACTTACTAGACAATAAAAGATTTGACTTCCAAATCATAACATGAAGCAAGATTAGCCTAAGAATTTTTAGGCCATGGCATTTAATAGTATCTAAAATCGATAAAAATTTGGATACTATTATGACATTGATAAGAATAAAATTGCAGGATCTCCCTTTTCCGCAAATAAGAGTTATAAGTTTTACAAGATTTTGTTGATATTTTTGAGATATCTCTTATGTTATAACAACATATTTTTTGTATTTTTGTAATTTCAAATGAGTCTACGGCAGATTATTAATGTCCACTTACTTCTGCAATTTTGTTCTAATATGTTCAAAAACAACTCCCGTGTCGAGCAATTAATTTGATAGCTATTGATAAGGTTATCTGAATTTAATTTTTAAGTCGATTGTAATTCTGACGTTAGAATTAAATAATCTGAAGTAAACACGTTAAAATTAAGTTAAAGTAGATAATGTAGGCCTAATACTTCGCTCTACATGTAACAACCTTCCGTATGCGATCAGATAAAATTTGCGATAAATTTGTGAATTTATCTAAATTGTAAAAACAAAAAGAATTGTAATTTGAACAATTGTCATATTTTCATTGACGTGTTATATAAAAGAGTTTTTACATAAAAACGTTTTGAATAAATCGTCCTCTAGTTTGGATACCGCAAGATGTATCGGTCAATTCGAAACTGCTACCGCTATGTGACTCTTCAGATTCTTCAGATCCTTCAGTCAAAATAAAGTTGGACTCGATTTGCCGTTCTACAGCAATATTATGTAAAACACCGGAAGCCATTATGATTTTTGAAGCTTGATGGGTTTAGTTAAACAACGAAATCGAGCCTTAAGTAAACCATTACATCGTTTTGTTGTCCTACGAACTCTTTTATGCGCAGCATTGAACCTCCTTTCTGATGGAGTACACGGGTTCGTTAATGGAGTTAATAGCCAATGTGATAAGGGATATGCAGAATCTCCAAGTAACCATCCTTCAGGCATGTCTAGCTCGGTGAACTTTGTCCAAACATTTGAATTACGAAAGATAAAAGCGTCGTGAGAGCTACCTGGCCATTTTGGAGACAAAAATTCGCATCGTTGAGTCACAAACAATTTGACAATTCATTGAGTAAAATCCCTTTCTGTTGACAAAAACCTTTTCGTTGTGTTTAGGACCAAAGATAGGAATTTGGCAGCCATCAATACAACCAATAGTTTTAGGTAATCCACAATACCGGTAGAATCGATCTATCTCTCGTAAAAGATGATCTTCATCACCCCTATTCATATACCGATCGTTTATCTTGTTGAGTTCATTTGAAACCGCATGAACACAATTTCCCGCAGATCGTTCAGAAATCCCATGAATATCACCGATCATAGAAAGAAACCCTCCTTGACAGTAATAGCGAAGATCAGCACATACTTGAATTTCTACTGATAGACTTCGACCGCGATTTGATGCTCGTTCCAATGGATGACGCAGAACTTCACATATATCACAAACAACTGCTTTCGGAAATCTGTACCTATCAAAAAGTCTTAAAGTACGTCGATAGGATTGATGGATGTTTTATACTCTCGATGAGCTCTAGAAAATTGTCCGTCTGCCATCACTCTCCACATGTCACCAGTATTAACTCGGTTGTGAAAACGAATGACTTACGACCACAATTACACGAAAGATTTAAGTTACTCGTAAAATAATTCATTGTCATCGGACAACAGAGGGTTTGACAGAGGGCATAGCCTCTGTAAGAATATTCCTCTGACAACAACAGCCTCCGTCAGATAACAGTAGACTGATGCATCCAATTTAGTAGTGACTGTTAAACTAGATAACAGCCGCTGTTAAAACAGCCAACTGATGCGGTGAAAATATGAATAACAGAGGTTGTTAAAATAACAGCGCTGTAACAGCAGACTGATGCCCCCGCCCCAGGACGATTGATAGCTTGCGGACATACGTTTGCTCGGGACACTCGTGTTTGCTTTGCTTTCAGTGTGGTTAGGACTTTACTCAAGGCTACCGGCACCGCATTGGCATAAATAGATTTGTAGAGCTTTTAGTGTGTGGAGACAAAACGTGGATAGTTCAACTTGTCCATGAAGTCTTGTTCAACTTGTTCATCCGCAAAGTTCAAAATGTTCTATCCGCAAAATACCAAATTTTCGTGTCCACATCCGCACCGATGAAGAGGGAGATTGTCCACCATTTTTTACAATATCACCGTTTCTTTCTAAGGTCACCAATTCTGATAAGTAATATGTCAAAAGAAAGCTCAGAAAATGCTCGTTCATCTCGTGCGTGATTTTTTATCATACCCACCACATGTTTTCTTCTTGAAAAATTTGCGATTTGCATGTTGATGGATTTTCATATTTTAAAATGAAAAGGCCCTATAAAATGGCTGAAAAGGGGGGGATTAACAGATGGTTGCCTAAAGTTCGTGACCAAACACCAACATGCCATGAGGAACTGAAATACGCCTCAAATGGAATGGAATTATTTCTCATAATTTGAAATGCGGAAAATGACTTGCTGATGCGTGGGTGAAAATTGAAAAATAGATGTCACAAATATCAACAGATGAGAGCAAAGATAAATTGTCCTCGCAATGCTGGCATCTATTGAACCTATACAAACCGTGCAAAAGTTCTTATTTAGTGTGGGTACCGGCATTAACAATTAAAACTGCAAGAGTAATTTGTTTTCCGCAATCATGTTGTAAATCACATCATCATTCGTTGCAGGACAGAGTTCGTTCGAGCAGGTCAGTGTTTTGTTATCACTAGACATCGACAATTTAGGTGAATCACTAAAAAATTAAGTACATTTTCCACCAAAATTCCGATGATTTTTGTCAAAACTCCTAAATTATTGTCTTTACGACCAACGGTTACTACTTTGATGCATTCATTCACATTGTGGCGTGCATGTGATCTCAAGATGTCCAAAGTATCTGGACTTCATCAGATAGTGTGATGAGTGAAATGATGGATTCATCCGGAGGATTTTCTTCCGACGCTTTCTGATGCTGCTGTGTTAAATTCTCTTCATTGGGTTAGTATAGACGTTGAGAGATCGTTTGCGATTTATCGGACCACATTGACTATTAGAAAGCAAATGCTGACTAAGGAACACATCGAGAAAATTGTCGTGGCGAATTAGTGTTGCAACTACAACAATGAGGACTCAAATTGAATCATATGCACACAATTCAAGCAAATCTACTTTTTTTAGAAAAACTTATCTGCTCGCGAAATATACACAGCTATTGTTGTCTGATTTGCACTGTTGTTGTGTAGTTTGAAATAAAGTTTTTCAGAATCATAATTAAATTGACAACTGATCATTTCCTGAGGTCATCTCATATTAACTTTTGCGCACATTGCAAATCAGCCAATGAAAATATGTAAAAAAATGAACAAAGCATGCAATTGGTCAAGGGGAATTTAGTTATTTTAAAGGAGTTTTAGCTCTAGTTGTCAGTGTTGTGAAAGGCAAAAACATTTGCAAATTGCAAAATACTGTCGCTGATACAGTGGTTAAGAAAGTGTTAAATGGTGTTCATTTATATGAATATTCTTAATAAAAACATGAAAAAAATGAATGAAATACACATGGACTGTAGTTTTCCAAAAGCACCATTGACATGAAAATGGCGAGTCACCATCAGATTAAAAAAAATTATTAGACACAACATTGAATATTTGAAAATGAAGCTATTGCTAATGTGCTGAAAACGGTGGGTAGCGATAGATACATAGAAGACAACACCCCTCGAAATTTGAGATTCAGTCACTGAAAAACCATAAAATGAAACACCAGGACTAAAGCGAACCAGACTCGGCCGGGCCTGGATTTTGCGGAACCACGAGCTGTCATGGGCCACCGATTTATGAGATGATTTTTCTCAAAGTCCTCTTGAACTTGGCGTTTCCTTTATATGCCACCTGCGTCGATACACAATCGACTATAAGTTGCTCCGTTCACAATCATGTCTATCATAACAATTGCTGGCATCATTGGACATTAATGGTTTGAACATGAGCTTCCTTGACGCGCGCATAATCTTCTCCTTGAGAAAGATTCGATCACATGTTGGCGCTATTTGAAGAGGTAAATATTCGGATTACCAATCATCCGATGTAAATCCGAAGAAAATAATTGCCGATTACCCGAACTTCTGATTCGATTACCATTTTTAAAACTACCTGAAGTTACTTTCGAAATGGAAATTCAATTCAGATTCTTTACAGCTATGCTCATTGCAAGAGCTACAGGGAAATTGATATCACATGTATTTACAACCATTGATTTAGGACATAGTACCATTGATTGACCTCACCAAATAGACCGGCGGGACGGCAATAGATAGCGTAGATACATGCTTATAACTAATGCAATGATATGAATATGCAAACTTGGTACCAAGGAAAATACTGCTATGCATGGAGTCATGATTTGCACGTATGCCGAAAAATGTGCAGGAAAGTACTTGCAGATAAAATCCTTGGATGTTTTCAAATACTAAAATACAGAGACAACTCTGGAAACCATAAAGATTGCATAGCCCCAGTTCACCTGGTCACAGAATGGAAAGATGTCCTTGGAATTGTGCACTTTATGCACATAGTTAGTTGTCAGCCTTAGACGTTGCGATTCAAATCTGAAAGCATCTTTCCATATATGCTCAAGCAAACTTTGAGCTCTGCTATCCATCTGTCAACCACACAGCAAAATCAGGAAGAATAAACACATAGGAGCCTATTTTGCAGTCATCAGCTTATTCATGCCTTTTAGATACTTTAATCTAGTGTGTGACATTCGGAGCCGAGCTGACCAGCCCTTGTAGGCAGTGCCTACAGTGCCTACACCTGCCAAGGGAGAAACGCAGTGTCTCCAGCTGTCAAGAGTTCTAGGCCTACAGCCATGCCTAAATTGCTCAAGTCTGAGGTCATCTTTAGAAACTCTTGAAACTATTTCCATAAAAATAGCAATGAAAAAGACGAGCTTCTGGAATATATCAAGTTTTAAAGGATCAACAACTTTTGTATGGAGGAAAATTCGGGCAACAGTTGATTGTACGTCCTTCATTTTGGCATTAAATGATCAGGAAAACATATACTACAAGTACTTTTTACCCATCACTGCTCTTCATACGCTTTCCAGTGTCATAAAAATGCTATGTTTCATGCTGTGCTACCAGTATTTCAGCATCAATTCGTTCGAGATGCGGTAATGCTCACACTGCAATCTGTAAACAGCCATATTGATCAGACAATTGAACACAGACAACATTGACACTCAAATAAATGGCAATAGTCTAATCTTCCATTTCTGGTACAAAAAAGATATTTTTTATATATTACTGACTTCCGCATCATTAGCAGTAAAAACTCCGATATCCATATCAAATAGAAAATATTGTTATATTAGATTGCTATATATTAATATATTATATTACATAAAATTTTGACAGAAGCCAGTTTGAATTTATGCCGAGTGTCTCAACCACAGTTAGAGGATGCCCTCAGAGAGGATGAAAGACTGTAAAGCGGTGTTCGTCGACCTCGAGGTGCATGACACAGTACCGACGGACTACATCCCCTATATTTTCGTGAATATGCCTGAAACATATACGTCCGGTTGATGCAAGAAATGTATAGTAACAGCAAGATAACAGTTAGATCAAAACAGTGATACTGACCACTTCAGCGTGTCGGTGGGTCTATATCAAGGCTCTGCTCTAAGCACCTATCTCTTTATCCTACAGCTAGATGAAATATCAAAGCCGATCAGCGGGAATGGAGAAAATAAAACGTGATGGTCACTCCATAAGTCTTTAAATTAGCTCTGATGGAATGCGCCAAATTAAATGAAACTTTGCTCGATGACTCCTCTAAACATCATTATCGATTGGTGAAAATTTCAGCGCTGGCCGGTGACCAGTCATCACTCGGTCTGCGCTTAAAGTTGATCAAGACACGCTGAAAGCGCATTCAGACATGGAGCTTCGCAGCGAGCATTTCTGAGCAATGATTTTTTGCGACTTCAAGCGCAACTTGTCTACCACCGAGTCGCTAGCCAGCCTCACTGCCGCTTTTGGGTAACAAGCGCCTTCCAGAGCAACAGTCTTCAATTGGTTTGCGGAGTTCCGCCGCGGACGCGACTCCCTTGCAGATGAACAACGCTCAGGTCGGCCAGTTTCGGTTGTTCATGAAGATTCGACTGCTGCTGTCGAGTAACTGGTGAAGGCAGATTCACGAGTCACATGCCATCATATAGAAGTTTATCTTGGCTTGTCATCGGCATCGTTGAATAGGATTCTGCATGATCATCTTCGGCTACGAAAACTTTCTGCTCGCTGGATCCCACACTTGCTCACGGAGGAGCAGAAACAGAAGCGGATCGACTTTTGCAATTTCATGCTGCAGACGTTTGACGGCGGAGCTTCTAAGCAAGTCTGGGACATAGTCACTGGTGACGAGACGTGGATTTATCAATACAACCCTGAGACCAAGCGCCAGTCCAGCCAGTGGGTCCTCCCCGGAGAAAATGCACCACGAAAATGCATTCGCAGTCGGAGCATCGGAAAACAAATGGTGGCCCCATTCTTCTGTGCTTTTGGCCATGTCATCACTGTGCCACTGGAAACTCAAAGAACAGTGACTGCAGACTGATACTGCACTGTTTGCATTCCACAAGTGCTGGAAAACTGGAGCAAGAGGCGTCCGAAGACGGGAGCGAGAGGACTCTTGTGGCATCACGACAAGGTCAGTGCCCACAGCGCAGCTCGAACTCATGCAAGAGTTCATGCAAGATTTCATGCAAGAGCGTTCAATTCGACTGCCTCCCCACCCGCCTTATTCTCCGTATTTGGCCGGATTCCCCGGATTGGATTTTCTCTTTCCGAAAGTGAGGGATAAGATCCGAGGAGTTCGTTTCAACTCTCCTGAAGAAGCGCGGAAGGCGTTCGAGGCGGCCTTGGAGAAAAATTGGCGAAAATACTTTGCACAAGACTTGTTTCTGCGCATGCAGCTTTGCATTGATTGTGGGGTGGTTATTTTGAAAAAATATAATTTTTCTACTTGAAATTTTTAGCTTCAGGTTGGGGATAAAATATCAAAAAATCATTAAAATCGGAAATCATTTAATATACTAGTCTAAATACTCATGGAGTGACCCTCGTAGAACTGCTGTTTGCCGATGATCTGGCAATATCAGGAGACACAAAAGAGAAGGTCCAAGTGCGGCTGGAAAAATGGTGAGAAGCCCTCGAAACTCACGGTTTACGACTCAGCAGAGCTGAGACCGTGTACCTCAGCGCGAAAGAAAGTGAGCGCATTCATCTACAAGGCACCGAAATCCCTACTATTGATGCTTTCGAATATCTCGATACTGTCTTGAATGACAAGGGCACATCAGGAAGGGACATGAAGGCGAAAGCACAAGCAGATTGGCAGAACTGTAAAACTGTCTGGTGTCCTGTGTGGCAAAAAGATGCCTCTGCGACTGGTCCGACTGCTCACACAATGGTCCGACCTGCAATGCTGTACCATGCTGAGCTCTGGGCCCCGAAGAAAGATGACCTTACGGCGATGGAGGCATCAGAGATGAGGTTACTGAGATGGTCAATGAGGAAGACAAAGAAGGATAAATAAGAAACGATAAGATCCGTCGTATGCTTAAAGTGCCCACTAAGCAAAGAAATTGAGACTCAGCAATGGAGATGGTTTGAACATCTTCTCAGAAGAACAGAGGATAATATCTGCAAAACAGCATGGAAACAAGAACCAGTCTACAGAAGAAAGGGAAGACCGAGAACAAGTTGGAGAGCTGTGGTAGAGAGTGACATGAAGGTGAGATCGCCAACCGAAGACATGACCTCCGACCGAGACATGTGGAAGCAACGGACTGAGGGGCCACCCCGTGCTACCCGATCATCCGGGAGGCTAAAACTGGATCGACCCAGGCCAAGGTGAGCAAAATATTAATACGCTTCAACAGCAGCATATTTCACTTGGATGACCCAAACCGCATGCTCCATCTGACCCTTTCTCCTATCCACGAACAAAACCATATCTGGAGCTCTGTTGCCATGTTATCAGCTTATCGATTAGATTGTCAAGAAGTTAGACAAAAACATGCCCTCGAAATTATGAAAAAACATTGAAAAATTGAAGATGCACATGACAACAAACTGTCAAATATCAAGTGCGGCCATCGCTATGTGCATAGCCACCCCAATTTACAGGGTGAGGCGTAATTCTGGATACATAGGGAATATACTCTGAATCTGAATTTATTTAACTATAAGTCAATTTCAGCCATACAGATAATTCAAATATTCAATTATACAGATACCTATGCAGGATATTGATTGAAAAGCTATTCAACTTCAAGAAAGATGTCACTTATTCACGTACTCGACATTTAAAGCATCACTTCATTACCATAGAGCTTTACGACGCAGCTATGGCACTGTCGAAAGAAGAACGCATTGATGTCATTTTGCATGCCGCTATCGGGAGCTACCGGGC
This sequence comes from Prostheceraeus crozeri, assembly GCA_907163375.1. Classification (NCBI taxonomy): domain Eukaryota; kingdom Metazoa; phylum Platyhelminthes; order Polycladida; family Euryleptidae; genus Prostheceraeus; species Prostheceraeus crozeri. The sequence continues at coordinate 15,157 of CAJQUW010002100.1, read as the reverse complement.
AATAGCAGATGATTTCAATCGTCGACATCCCGAACGACCACCAATTACACATAGTGCCGTTAGAAAACTGATATGTAAATTTAAGGAAATTGGAAGTGTCGAAGACCGTGAGAGAAGTGGAAGACGTCCCTCTGTGACAGATGAAGCGTCATCGATCTCTATTTTAGAGAAAAGCTATGTATAGATTTCTATTTACCAGAATAGTTGGGCCTTTCTTTGTCAAAGAAAGCATGACTTCGGAAGTCTACCTACAAATGCTCCAAGAGGAAGTTATACCATCACTACTAAATGTTGACAGCGGAGCGCCACCTCACTATGGAATATCTGTCAGATTTTGGTTGGATCAGCAGTTCCCAAATCGGTGGATAGGAAGACGTGAACCTGTTGAGTGGCCAGCTCGTTCAACCGACTTGTCACCTCTCGACTTTTACCTGTGGGGTCATCTCAAATCCTTAGTGTATGCTAAGAAGATAATGTATCTGGATCATTTGCAAGAAAGAATTGTTGCTTGTGCCTGCATTTCGTCGGATGTTTTGAGTCGTGTTCGCATTGACTAGAAAAATCGTCTCCTGCTGTGCGTACAACAGAACGGCTCCCACATAAAGCACATAATGTGATTAGCCTTTCTTTTCCTTGTGTCTTGTTGAATACTAATAGATAGTTCTCATCTTATTCTAGATCCAAGTGGAAGCTTATGTAATTCAACTATGAGTTCGTAGCAACTTTTTTTGCGAAGTAAAATGCTTATTGCATGTATCTACTCAATTCAGCAGTGATAAATTAGGTTAACCATCATAGTAATGTACAAAATGCAACTTTTCCTATATGCCTGGAAATGACGCCAAATGATCAATGCGACGCAGGAACACAATTCGTCCTCACTTCGGACTTTCTCCCGCATAGGAACTGCGATGCGCATGAGCGCCAGTAATATAATTAACTACACTTATAAAATTAAGAAATTTTGAAATATAATTGATATCCTGGCGACGATCTTACTTTTCATAAATTCAATCATAATCTTTAGTTATGAAGTGCTACATTTTGTCCATTAAGTTATCTGTGAGTGCAGTCATCCATTGTGACGAACTATTCTGTCTGCTGAATAGGCGTCACATCGACGCCGCTAAGAACAATGATAAAACGATTCTCAACTGCTATTCGACGATCGACAACAAATAGACAGTAGGCATTGACGGTAGACATCGCGAATGAATAGATTTCAGTCATTTTCTCACGGAGGACGAAAGGTGAGGGTTCTATAGCAATAAGGAAAGACGAGATTTATCAAATAAAATTAAATGAAAATGTATTTAAAACCTAGCGTATACTTCCGTATTACAGACAGCTCAGTCCCAAAAAGAGATACAAAGAAGATAAACATTTTCGATTATCTGATATTCAATGAAAAGGTGATTAAATTTTAATTCATGCAAGACAATTGAGAATAAGAATGATCACTACGCATGAAAGTCATTCTAAGTTGTCTTTACTATTTGATAGTCAATCTGATATAGTCGATTATCTGGTAGTCAAACATGTTAGCAGAATCGATAGGAGGGGAGGACGTTTCCTAGAAAAGTAAAATTTAAATAATTAGATATGAATTAGATTAGAATATAAATAGAATAAAGAAATATATCATATATACTTCTTTACGATAAATATTTGAATTATTTAGATAATTAAATGAGATAATGTAATTTGCAGAATAAAATTGTGTAGTCAAAGAAATCTACCTTTACTCTGGAGTATACACCGGTTACCGAGTTAACTTACACTTACATCGATGATGAACTCACCCAGAGATACTCAAAGAGACGCAAACGAATGAATTATCAAAATGTCTAATAAATCAGATAGGCGCTATGGATAAACACTTGGCCATCAGTCATGTTTATAAATTGAGAATAGAATACGCTGCATTAATATGCAAACAACATATAGCACACATACGTTTAGCACCGCTTAATCATATCTTCAGAACAAATGGGACAAAACAGCGTTTGAACATTATTATGATCCTCCACATCCATGAAGAGCGTACGGCGGTGTAGAAGTGTCCTATGAGAAGCTGCAATAACTGTGTTTTGCTCTCTGACAGTGTATTACTTTTCATTAGGCTATTGTTACACGTACGTCACGTAGTATAGCCTAAACAGTAGTTTGTTCACATGTAGAAATTTATTACAAATGGAAAAAGAGTTCTTGATTTTTCTTATGTTTGATCCTCTTACGAGTAGCCTATATCCGATTTAACATTATCATATTAACAATATCATTTTTGTTATATTGTAATTCAATAAGTAAACTGTAGGCCTACAACTTTTATCGATTTTGATTTTCAGTTCAAAACACTATATCGTAGCACAAACAATAGGCCTATATAACACACGTTTCTTCAGTACCATCCAAAATATACTAAGTATATCTCCGCCGCCTCTGTTAGACTAAGGCATGAACCTTATTGGGGTCGTCAGTTTTCTTGTCAAAAAAATTTCACATGTCGGATTTCATCCCAAACCCTAATATGAGAAGACGAGGTCGAGAAGAAGCCTTGATACGATTTTTCAATCGTTAATTGAAGTCGCAGTTGATTCAAGGCGGCAAGATCGCTTTATTCATTCAGCTTTGTAGACTACTTTGTAGACGAATCGCAATCTGATTCTATTCGATTCGCAGCAAACTCTATTCACATATTTACGTCATCGTTGTAACGCACACCGCTATGTATGAGTGGTATGACACAGTGATTTCATCAACCTATCACATGCCAGATTTCAGACGAAGGCCTATGTTTCCCTAAACTCTACTGCATTCAGTGAGACAATGATTTTATTCAAATCATGAATGAATTCATTCACAGGCAATTCCCATCGAGGCTATCATTCACGCTCATAGATAAAAGAGTACGATAGACCGCTAGAGCCCACGTACGTATTGATGCCCGTGAAATGAGCTACTTGCTATTGATATTGCTGGAGCGATTGATATTGTGATTGATATTGGAGTAAATCAGGAAGATGTCTACGCAGATAGCCGTTCTGCGTAGTACTTCGAATAATAACAACTGTTCATTGTAGGCCTATTATCAAGAGGAAGTCTGTCATTCAGACCATGTTTTCAAATACAAATACACGGGACGATTTGAATTACTGGGCCACTTTGACACGCAATTATATTATCTATAAATATCACTTAATTTATTAATTGTAACCGGTGTTACGGTATTCAGTTTCCCTCAGTTTTATTTTCCGATCGGAAATTGTAATCTTGGTTTTATATTCCTACTAGGAAAAAGAGTCCTTGGTCTCATTTTCCTAGTAGGAAACTTAAAACCGTGACATACAACCGTTTTCAGTTTCCGTAGGTTACATTTTCCTACCAATTGATCTGTATGGAAGTTAATGCGTCAGTATGATGAACGCTGGGTTATGTTGTCTCAATATAACTCAAGTTAGAAAGAGAAGTCGTAGTTGAATTTTTGCGTCAAGTGAGATAGACCAGCAAAGTCAATAGGAAAATGAAAGAGACTAGGAAAATAAAATAGGGTACAAGAAAATGCAACCCAGCTTAGATTTTCCGGTAGGAAACTGAAGCAGAGGGAGAGCGAGTACTGTAACACCGGCATCAAATACCTTTATTAAGATTTGAATTCAGACTCAAAATCGTCAATCATCCTCGTTTATAATTACTAACGAAAGATATAAGCGTAGCGATTTCCATAGATCTTGATATCAAATCTTAGGATATAGACTCTTATATAGATATGAATATAAATGTACATGTAGATCTTATTTATGACAAATATTCTAAATCAAAACTCAGTAAAGCTATGGAGTAAATTTTTCTCTAAAGGTGGCATGAAATATTCATTTTTTTTCTCCAGTACTGTCCGGAATGCTGTTTCAATTAAAATAATTGACTTGCAAATAAATACGATAAAATATCACAATAAGCTTTATACAAAAATTACCTCTCATTACAATTTTTCAAGATGATATGATGGATGATAGACAACAGAGTTCTTCTCTCACTAGCATTCAATTCTTCTGATATATCTCGTCCTGATTTTCGTAATCTCATGTTGACATATTGAAATATTTCTGAATTACAAGATGACATTCTCCATCAGCAAAGAATCAATGTCATGTTGATTCAAAGCAGAAAAAATTTCTCTAAGATGCAGATATTGATGAGAAATTGTCACTGAGGTTCGTATTCCTTTTCTACAGAACATATTTAACATTGAACATTTATACATCTAATGAACAAAAATCTGTCGCTATGTCTGTTTCGTTCTTTCGTTTTATACATTGTTGAAGTTCATGTGTCAAAGGAACAGAAACTAGACGCTACATTACGATTTAAATTGACGTGCAACATTTTGCTACCATGAAACAACAGGTTACTATAAGCAGAACGAAATTGGAAGCATAGTTGGATTCGTCGTCCATCCATTTTTATATCTAATGTATCCGAAAAATGATTCCATAGCGTCCTGACTAAATTTATAAAATAAGAGATTAGAGAATGACATTTAGGTTAATATTTCAAAGCGTGCTAGTTAGAGAGTTTGTGCCTTGTGTCATTTGAAGACCACTGGAGCTTCAAAATCTGACCTCATTCTTGTATATAATGCATGCATAGGCCTACATGCATACATAATACATGCCTACGTTCGATTCTTGAATACAATTGTTCTGTAATATGTCGGTGTAAACAAAAAGAACAACACAAAACTGAATCGGTTGTGTCATCGAACTATTTGTCGAAATGACCGTACTATCGAACTAGCGATTCTCTCGTTAATTTGGAGGATCGTCGCATCGACAGAGCCTTGGGGTTTTCGAAGATGTTTCTAATCCTCGAAACGCTCTCTGTCACGAACATTACCGTTTTCCAAACATCTTGAGATGCCTCTGTGTTCAAGAAATATAGGCCTATATAGCTTGTGAAATAAAATGGCATTTCATTACATTTTTCTCTGTAGAATTGAAACTTCATAAGGAATCCTAAAATTTGAAACATGATTTAGTTCAGATCATGAACTTCGATTCAAGAGTTAAATTGAGTCACATGACTCAGTATTTGGTGTTCAAGAGCCTCTGCAAAAGTGTAAAATCCCCAAAAATATATTAAAATATGAAATTTACTCTTTTCGAAGTTTGATCGATGAAATTTGATGATTACGTATTTTGACGACCAGTAGAATAATGCCTGCGGATCTCAGGTAGGCCTAGCCTATATTCAATCATTTTAACTGAATATTTTGTTGACTCATCCCTGTTTGTTTTAAACTTAGATTCAGTTACTCATTCCGATACTCATTTTATCAGATTCTTACTAGAAATTGATTTTCAAAAATTGACTGACTAAAAATTATCAATTTTTCAAATATTGATTACATATCGAAAACATTTTTTCACTCTAAAACCACTTCCTAAATGGTTCTCCATACGCTATTCTACAATATCCATCCATAAAAATGTATAAAGTCTTAAAACGTAGATACATCGCTAAATCTAGAAGGCCAAGTTATTGTCGAATCATAGACATACATTTGAGAGACAAAAGCGAAATAATCAGAAATACTACAGAAATTAGGACTCATGGGAAACATAATTTAGCAAATCCTAATCATTAGACTAAGGAAGAAGAACCTAAAATTTCTACGATGAAAAACATATACCTTCTGAACACAAAGGTTTAGGTGATTTTGATGCCTAATATGTAATGCTCCTAAGATGTTTAACTATAGTTACTAATCCTTTTGTGGGTAAACTCCCGTCAAGATCACACGAAACAGATATTACAAAAAATAATGAAGAATCGCATTGGAATCAATATAATGATTGTGGATAACTCACTTTCAGAAGTATAGTGAAATTTAAATAACTTTTTAAATAAAAGGACTCAATATAACTTTCCAACTGTGGCGATTGAGAATACCAAATTGACGCAACAACCATTCCCACGCATTTTCGATCGATATGTCAAGCAAGAGTTGAGGGCTTTTGAAGGATAGGAATTGCTATGGTAAACTATGCAACTGTGGCGATCGAGAATACCAAATTGACGCAACAACCATTCCCACGCATTTTCGATCGATATGTCAAGGAAGAGTTGAGGGCTTTTGAAGGATAGGAATTGCTATGGTAAACTATGCAGCTGTGGCGATCGAGAATACCAAATTGACGCAACAACCATTCCCACGCATTTTCGATCGATATGTCAAGGAAGAGTTGAGGGCTTTTGAATGATGGGAATTGTTATGGTAAACTATGCAACTGTGGCGATCGAGAATACCAAATTGACGCAAAACCATTCCCACGCATTTTCGATCGATATGTCAAGGAAGAGTTGAGGGCTTTTGAAGTCATTTTTAGTCGAAGACAAGTGTGTACTTACATTCATATTTCACTAAGCCAAGTAATGAATGTCGCGGGTTATGTATATACCAATAAGCAGATGTTATCTATACGATTAAAAGTTACAAAATTAGATTTGGAGAATAGGTCTAAATAAAATGTAAATATTTTTGTATTTATTATTATCAAACAAATTTAATTTTATAACAAAAAATGGGCTTTATGCAACACATGCGATCAAAAGTGTTCAATATTGTTACAGAGCTTAGTATGTTAGATAACAAGGAGTGCCATTTAAATCATGACCATTTAATTGTAAGTCATAGTTTCATGTTGGACAAGATAAATATAATGTAGCTAATATTCATTCCTCGATTAGAACAATAGTCTCAGGTCTGACCAGAGACTTTTATCGATTCTTGTAGGATCTGCTCTAAAAAAATTTTTTCTTCAGAATTTATGCATTCGCACTTCGTATTTACATCACAAGACAATTAGTCTGTTGAGTTGATTGACCAGAGTTGACTCAACGCAAGAATTCAATTGAGCAATCAATCTTGGGCCGGTTGCACAAACAGATAAAATGTTATTATCTTCAGTTAAGATGATTTCAGTTGCAGAAAACAATATTATATCATTTTATCTCAAAATCATTATATTTGCGTTGCACCATATACGGATCTTATTTCATTTTAAGATAAAATGATTTTATCTCTAGAGCAATCCTAAGTTAAGATAATACGATTTAAAGTTAAAATATGTCGATTGCACTAAAGATAAAATCAATTGATATTATTTTATTTCCACTTCTAAATTAATATCCGTAAAGACGTACTTTTAAATATTTATTTCTGGAAAATTAGCGTAACAATTTAGACAGCGTAACAATCTACAGCCCTTTGAATTGAATTAGCAATTTTTTAATTTTGGTGACTCGAAATATGAATGACCTGATTTCGAGTCGGTTGCGGAGAGCTACTGCTAATTACGGATATATGTTACTAAAAATGCACTCGTGGGACTTCCCTGTAACAAATTTGCTTGTGAACATCTTGTACCAATACAATTGAAGTTCGTCATTGAGTTTTTTCGAGAGGAAGCGAAACTCAGAAAATCTGAACACAATGGGCAGAAGAAAGGATCTTTGTTCATCCACCAAAGCCTGTATCAAATTTTTTCATGCCGAAAACTATACACAGAAGACCATTGCTGAAAGGCTGAAGATCTCAACATCTGCGGTTTGTCGTTTCATAAAATACAGCATGAACAGACCATCGAGGAGAAGCAATTGCAAAAGAGTGAAAAAACTACAACTCGATCTGATAATGTGCTAAAACGATTGTGCTTGAAGACCAGAGAGCTTACATCGAATGAATTGAAGAGAGAACTTTTCGATTCTACTGGTATAGAAATCACAGCTTCCTCTATACGAAAGAAGCTCATCAAGCTCTGATTAATGTCGAGAGGGAAGACGAGAAGCCGTTATTGAATAAGAGACAAAGGGCTGCACGTGTAGAGTGGTGCAAAAAGTACAAAGATCATCCTAAAGAATATTGGCGAAATGTTTTGTTCTCCGACGAAAGCAAGATTCAACTGCAGTTTCGTGGTGGAACACAAAGAGTGCGATGATTTGTGAATGAAAGATTGAAAGACTTTTTCAGAAGACAAAGTTTTCATATGACTGCTAAAAATGCGAAAATGAAAAGTTCTTTTGCACTCAGTAAGTTTTTGTACTCCAATTATTCCAAGAAATGTATGCACAATGTTTAAGCCTACATTGGTTGTGCAAAGCTAACATATCTTTATGTAAAAAATTGACTAATATTTGATTCGATATGATGAGTTCACTTATCCAAAAATCAATCCGACACTACACGTAAATTATCCACCTAAAACAATATGACCTAAATTCATAAAAGTTGTTTAAATCAAATGCATGATGTCATGTCCAATGAAATCTTGAATACAAATTACGAATATATTTTTATGGAATTGTATAGTTGAAGGATTATGCCCGAAAATTAGGAAAATCGTCCATAAGAGCTCTGCATACATACGAGTACCATAAATACTGGAAGACTAGATGAGATATAACAAGCTCCGCGTTTGTTAGACAAAACAAGCTTATATGAACTTCCCTGCATTTGCATGTGACATCATTAAGCCACAGAGAGCTGGTATGACTCTGGAAGCATTGGAAGCGATTCCGCAGTCCTTAATTACTACGAGAGGATATATTCTCTTAAAATCTCACTTTAAACATTCATATCTATGAAATTGTGTATTTCTATTCCTGAGTAAATTTATGTATTGTAGGCTAAATTACACATGATTGATCCAATCAATAAATTTGAACTGTTTCAGCAGATTATTTCTTATTGAATTTATATTCATTGACCGCTGATTAAAATTTATGAACCGCTAATACCTCAGACAGATCAGCTGTATGTTGATCATATATTATAGCTATTTATTTTTGTTAATGTGTTTAGCCATAGCCATTGAGTGGTTTTTGTTGTATCTAATTGTCTGTATGACTAAAAATCCCAAAATGTCCAGAATATCCAGAAAATAAACCTAATACCGGGATTTTTACCTTCACGCAACAAATTTTGCAACAGATCCGATAACGATGTCGTAATACTGAAGAAAACACCAGACTCTGGGATTCCAAAGCATATTATTAAACAAAAGAGTAATCAAGTAATCAAGATAAAGAAGTCATTAATGAATCGCTGTGAACTATCCGATACATCTCTGCGAAAAAAACATTCGTAGATATAGGCTATCTGCTAAATTCTTAAAATTCATTTTTTCAACAGGCAAAGGAAAACCTAACGGTAGAACAAGCCACTCTCAACGACCGACTGGCCCACCGACCGAGCATCGCTCGCCAAAACTATCAGGCAACAACATCCAGCCTAGCGAATGCCGGGAGCGCACTTGTACAACAACTATCGGTAAGCTTGTAGTCAAAATTTAAAAAACTGATGTATTCATATTCTCTTTTGATGATTACGGCAACTCGAGAAACATAACTTTTGAACTTTTCACTGTATCTTTTCAACTGACCGAATGTAGATTTTTCATTGAGTTACTCAACTTGCATCTAAATGCGTTTTGGTGGCCATTCAAAATATTTTGTGACCACAACCGTTTTTGACTGAAGATTGAAATGCAGATAAGTAAGAAATGTAAACAAAACTAATTGACACACACGTTTTGTACTTAGATATCAAATTGTATCAAAATATCGTTTAATATCCGTCATCATATACTAGTAGATTTGTACCTATCTTTAACTTTCTTTGCAGACGACAACAGCAAATAATAAGAAGAAGCTAACTTATGGAACTGTGATGCGGTAAGTAAATTATTTAATAATCATCAGTATGTAATAGATCTCATATTCCGTCATAATATCCGTCATCATATGTTAGTTGATTTGTATTATAATTCTTCAACTTTCTTTGTAGACGACAACAGCAAAGGATCAAATTAAGGTAGAGCGATATGGAAAAAGCGATGCGGTAAGTGAATTATTGAATAATCATCAGTATGTAATAGATCATAAATTGCATCAGAATCCTCATCTTCAATTAGGCCTATTCATGATGAAATCGTTGAACTGGAAGAACGTAACGTTTCCCTGCTCCTCTAATATTTCTTTAAGAAAATTATCAATTCGATAATTCTGGTTTTACTTTGTGGATTTTTTCGAATCGAATTTTATTTTTATTTGCTCGAATTTTCCCCTGTCAGCCGTTGTTTGCGTTGTATTCCTATCGTTAGTGCTCGTTTGCAGTTTGGTCGTCAAATTCCGCTTGAATTGGTGGTTTTGCATTATAGCAATGTTAACACGATGTCTATACGACATTGAAAATGTAGAACGAGCGAAGCGAGTTCTACATTTTAAATGAGTATAGACAGAGTGTTGACATTACTATTGTTGAAGATACGATACCTAATAGCCTTTGACTGATGAATCCATGGATAACTATAATAGTGATAATAATATTTTATTGTGTCCATAGGACAAAGTACAAATTACAAACAGCTGTACATGTATACGAAATTAGACAGACTGTTCGAAATACGAGTAATAACACAATAACAACAACAACATTCGCGAACGAAGAGGTTCCTCATAATCTAGGGCTGTGCAGATGCTATCCCTGACGCCATCCGCTCCTCTTTACTAAGTACTGTCTCTATGGATAAAGAGTGGAATCGCGTTAATGTAATATTAAGTAATGTAAAACGGTTTCAAGTTTATTGAATGTAAAAATCTATGTGAATAAGTATATAGCACAGTAAATTTAGGAAAATTAAAGACATAACCCGGACAAAATTAGGAGAAAGCTGTAAATTGGTACACATAAAATTTACGTTATGTTATTGAACATAGCCAAAGTCCTTCAAAATCCATCGTGTGCTTTTTAAGAATTATTGTCCGAAACATACCGTCATTTATCAATTTTGTTCTCTCAAAATCGAGCTATTTCAATCACATGATTCCTGAGTCAGTATGTATGGAACATTCCTCTTAGCGACCTCGTGTGACGTTCAATCGAAAAGCATGGATTTTCAATAATAAAAATACTGGATAGTATGAGTGAATCATTTAAATAACGAAGGCGAAGCCTGAGTTACTTAAGTTATTCACAAGTAAAATCTCTATGTATTTATTGTTGAAACTACTTGCTTTATTACATAATATTTATACCATAATTTACATCAAAAGAATGTAGAATTTTTAAATACATTGATGAGATATAGGCCCTAGACGTATTTCAACAATATAGCCTACTTTCTACTGGATATCTATTTTCTTGGAAAAATTGCGACTTTTTAGTGATATTTTTAACAGTCATCGCTGCAGTTGTAGTAAATTCTTTACACTACGCAGTATATCTGTGTTTTCTTCACTCCCTCTTCGTGAGGCAATAGTTAGCTAAAAGCAGCGGCTAAAAATAATATCCAAATATGAAATCCTACCTGAAAATAATTCTATCCCTCTGATTTTTTTTTATCATATTCTCTATAGTAATCATTTGACATTTGAATTTTATGCAGGATCTGTTTATTAAGATAATTTACATCTAGCTAACACTTCTGTTTAGTTCCTTCATTGAGAAATCTGAAATCAATTTGAAATACATTTTTACTGATACTTTTCTTTTTGATGAGTCAAGGCATTATTTCATAGCTGGTGTTTCATTTTCAGTTGGCGAGAAAAAGGAAGAAACTGCCATCTCAAAAGGCATTAGTCATGAAGCGAATGGTAAGTCATGTATGAGTATTTCAACACTTGGTTGATTGTTCATTCATTCAAATATGACATACCGGTATTGTTATTATGAAACACGGCACTCGTGCCTTTACTATATGTATCTTTTAAATATGTAGCATGCTTCAGCTCTCAATGTTGCTTTTGGATGTCTACAATACGTGTATACCATGAGTATTTTATCATTAAAATCCAAGTTTGCTCCGTTGAACCTAATGTAACCTTCAACCCTCATGGAATCACACAATAGAAACCACAATAGCTTTTTTTCTATAAATCACCATAAATAAATACTACAGTAAATAGCTTACTAATGACAATATTTCTTAACGATTATTGCGAAACACTATAGACCCTACTTTGAAAATTATACAGAATAAGTTATCTAATATGCCTGTTTGATGATTCGTATTTTTTGTAGATGTAGCTTACTTAAATTAAGTCGAGCTCATTTAAATGAATCTCGAAAGATCTCCCAGCCAAGTTGGACGTAAATTGTGAATGATTGCAAAGTACATTGAACATATGTCCTTTGTTTTTACCCAATGCGTCATAATTTTTACCTTTAAATTACATAGAACTTTGTCATCTTCTCGTACGATCATGAAAATCCTCACGTATCAATTCATGATAAAAAGTAGCCTATATAGTCCTGACGAGAACTGAAGACGCACACCAATCCACTGGATTAGCCAGTTATGAAGAGAACTCAATGTAGCATACTCATGACAGCGAATTAATATTGATCAGCCTCGATGAGTTAAGATCAGTAAAATAAGAAATTTCAAGTCTAAGATAAACTCCTAAACATCATAACTCTAAACAACTGGGGTGTTTTGGTAGGGCCCCGAGAAGGCTGGGCCCTCCTTGTTCTAAAAATGTCGTTTTCAGGGTAGACCTATCTTTTGCTGTTGAGAATGACAATAATAGATATTCAGGCCTACGTAATAATTCATATCGTACAAAAAATAATACTCAGTGTTAATCAACTTATTACTTTAACTCGTTATAATAAACATTTCTAAATCTTGGGAAGCAATTAAGCTTTTCGTATTTAGTAATAAATAGACTTTACTCAATTGTAACGTTTAATAGTTTGCGTATATTAGAAAACATAAATATTTAAATTCAGTTTGATGAAAATATAGCGTACATCAGATTTCATCGCATCGCATGCTCATCGTATATACTCGTACTCTGTATATTCGCTATCATCCTTTATATTTCATAAAATCAATAAAGCTATACTCCTGCTATTCGGTGAACAATTCATTCAATTAATGGTGTTTACAGAAATCCAGAATTGAGTAGGGCCTACGTATAGGGACGGTATCGGCATACGTAAAAAGAGTACACGTACAGGCTTACATCAATATTGAAACGATCTGTCATATTAAGAAAGGCAAATTTATTTTCGTTTAAATCATTACATTAAGCACGATCACCACATGCAAACTTAGATGAACATACACATGTTCTTCGTGTTAGCCGTCTATGCTCATCATTCTCAACTTGCTCTTCATTTCAGAGAGCCATAAAATGGGTGGCCCTCCTAGTTCTTAATTTACCAAGGCCCCCTGTCTTTCAAATATTGTATTTCAAAAGCTCCTCACAACTCGTACTGGGTATCTAGTAAATAAAAGCTCTGCAGTGTTGGCTGCTTTTTTTATATCATTTGAATAAACCAGCTAGAATCATTTGTCTTATAGCATAAGTAGGCCTATGTAATTTTTTGGTCTACAAAAATTTATTTCTATCCGGTTTCTTATTCTCTCAAGTCTTCTTCTTCTTGGAACTCTTCTTTCCTACAAATTTTCCTTTTGTCTCACTTTTAAAATCATAATTGACAAAGATTATTAAACGAGGTTTCTTTATTTTTTTTAAATTTGACCTAGCCTATATGGATGTTAATAATGGCCATATTCAGCAACTTTTTAACCTGCATGATTCGGAGAAAACAAACAGAGAAAACTGATGAAAGTCATCGGATTGCAGCTGTTACGTCGCGTACTGTTATTGCTTAACATAGAAGTTTATCTGATATTCACAGATATTATCGGATACTTTCTGTGAAGTGTATCTGTTATTTTATCTGTCATTTTCGCTGTTTTTATCAGATTACAATTTACAGTGCAAAAATGCTTGCCACTTACTCTTGCCTTTTATCAAGGGCGTTCAAGGATACGTGCGAATACTCTGAATTCTGCAAAATTGTTTAAAAGCAACCCATATCTTTTTAACATTAAACAAAACTCGTCCAGTCGTGTTTCAGTCGCTAACCTGTCTCACATCTTCACAGACGTACGCGTTCTCTGACGTACGAGTCATGATAGGCCATGTGTTGATGAATATGTGAAAGTTTCACATCGTAAGGCACTTCAGTTGACTGACTTCACACTTCTGATTTCCATAGATAAGTCACATTAGGAGATCATTTCAATCCCCTGGGAATATATATATATATATATATAGAAAGACCGTGTTGAATTTTATATTTGAGACATTATTATTGTGGATAAGATAATCAATATAGCCAGCTATGTGTATGTACTAAATACGTAGGCCTACAATTATTTTTCAGAACCATAGAATTATTCGTAAGTCCAAATCATAACACGATATTTATGCCTACATAAATAATATAACTACTGTTAATTGTAAGATTATCCGATGAATCGTATGTTCCGGAGGTGTGAAGGTGAAAGTATTCTCAATCTGATTAATGATTCTTGATTTCAACATGAAGATACTTCTTTGATGATTGAAACTTATGTCTTGAAATTACCATGTTGTTTTGTTTCATAATGTTTCATCATTTTATTTCAGAAAACATCAAATGATGAATGCGGAATATGTGGATGCGCCTACGCTGAATATACGGGACCAGATTGGCCACAATGCCGAATTTGTAAAACTTGGTTTTGCGGCGAATGATGTGCCTACAATGTTGACTTCATCTGTTTAAGTTGTACATTCTAAAATACGTTTCATAAAAAATACATCAATTTTTAACCATGAGGACTTATTCGAACGGAATAATCCCAACCAAACATGATAGGAAACCAATTGCGAAATCTTATACCAGCGTAATAACTATAATGAGGTATCTGGATGCAGGACACGGTCGCTATGTAGGCATTACATGTATGTATTCAGTAGATCATGGATATACATAGTCTATATTCTCACGCGGAACGTTTTTAGAGTGCCATTGCATATGTAAAAATATATTCTACTTTCATATCATTGAGTCATTTACTCACTAGATATGTAGGATGCGGATATCAATGCTAGTAAGTAAAAATATCGATTGAAAATGTGTGAAAGTGGTGCTTGCGTCAAAGTGTCTTAACGGTCGACACACTGGAAAAAGCATGCGGAAGAATGTCGGAGTCAAAATGCTAATAGCGTCATTTTCTGGAAGTACTGCGTGGAAAGGGAATTTGCGTCACATTATATCTCCGTCACAATGGAAAAAAAGCGTCATTTCTAAGCC